>BMAC01000242.1:378771-401210 GCA_014905375.1 Phtheirospermum japonicum
GTGATGTTGTGACACCTCTTATCAACATCAGTCACAACATCTGTATTATTTTGCATGCATTCTTCTTTTCTTTTCATACATGAGTCTATTGCATTGAGTTTGAATGAAAGTGTAATAAGGTCCGGTGTTGCAATAAAAGTGATGACAAAAAGGACCAACCTCTTCGAAATTAGGTGATTGTGGAACTTACCCGCAGAAACTGGTTTTCTCCCAGGTCCAAAAATAAGAGGCGTTTAACAGCAATTGCTGAAGATTAAAAGATTTAAATCCCTTCAAGGATGAAGAAAATCTGGAATCAAAATGCTCCAATCTTTAAAATTCGCCTTCTTGAGAGATTTTGACGTAGTCATTAACTTGGGTTAAGGGGTAAGTTTCCATTGACTTCACCTTGAGCAATGTTGGTTTATAATGTTGTTAGCAATAAAAAGCAACATTGGATCAAAACACTGAAATCATAATGTGTTCGGTTTTAACCTTTTAGGTCATGATTTTTAGGCATCTCGTAGGACATTCATACTTGGTGAAGATGCCATCTTACTGTGCGTTATGTCTCTTGTGTTTTTGTCTTGCTTGAAATCTCTTAATTTTGTTTTGAATTGAGCTAACCAAGTATTTCAGTGGAGTTATAATCGGACGGCTGGACGGGTAATAACGAGGTGAATTTGGTGAGTGAATTATAACATTGCACGAGATAGGTAAAACTGTACTGATGGTTCATAAAATTCAGCTTTGTATTTTTCGGCCTATTTTGTAGATTAAAGTCGTGCAATTTTATTAAAAAGAAAAAGAGTTTATGAAAAGAGTTAGTGGGATAACTTGTGTGATCACGTAGCCTAATTCTAGGAGGAGTGGCTTTATTTTGGAAACAAAAATCATGTTTTAAAGAACAAAAATCGGCCGGTGATTTTCTTTGGTTTTTTTTTCATATTTTTACCTTCTCTCTCCTTGTGGGAAACGGTCATCTTTTGGAAGGATAAAAAGCTGTTCTGCTTTTTACCGTTGGCTCATAATTACAAACCCTTTCAGATTACAACTCCTAGAATCCTTATCCCTTTCAAATTCTCTCGATTGTTTTGGTTCTTGGCTGTGTGTTTTTGTGAATTTGTGCAGGATGACCAATTCACCGCTGCCGTCCACGTCTGTCCCAGAACTGCTTGAAGAGGTTCGCTGCTCCGGTGACCAGGTCCCGCTGGCTTTTCCAAAAATTGGTGGCCTAGATATACACGAAGAGATTGGTGGTGGTAGTTCATCCAACCCACCACTATCAACATCGCCGCCTCAATTTCATGCGCCTGATTCTCTCGCTGCCGTGCCTGTTCCGTCGCCGGTCACTCAAGTGTTCCCTGGACAGCCCGGGAACGAAATTGACGTCGATAACCCCCCCAATTTATCTTTTGTGGCTGAGAACTTTGGCCGCGTAGGGAATCCTACCTTGAAGCGGTCCAGGCATTTGCGCAACATACCGCCCGGCGTTGTGCCGCCCGCGGTCCCAACGAGCAAGGCAGGTCCGCGTCGCCACGTGCCGATTGAACACATGAACCTCCAAGAAGATGTTGTTGTGGATTCTGATCCCGATGATCATGATTTTGAGCCTACTGCTCCGATTGCCGGAGATGTGCCGCCGTCTGCTTCTGCTCCCAGTTTGCCGGAGAAGAAGGGGTTTACTCGCCGCAAGCAGCTTGTCCATAAAGCCGACAGGAGACCCGGCCTGACGAAAGACAGTGTCTCTCCCAGCCAGGCCAAGGTCAAAGTCTCTCCCAAGTCATCTGCTACTGAGTACTCTTCGCCTCCATATACTGTGCTGGATTTTATCACCGGCGAGGTTACTGGTTCCGCCAAGTCACCTGCTGATGTTCCCCCGCCGTCTCCAACTTGTGCTGTTTCACCTGAATTTGACACAGGTCTTTTTGAGTATTCGCCTGATTCATCATTCGATGTGCCTTTGAAAGATATTTTTGTTGCATGCAAAAAGGACAAGAAGAAAAAGAAGGCAGCTGCAAAGGATGATGTTGTTAGTCATGTTGGTAGGCCCTTACCAACATTGAGTCGTTCAAAGTCTGTCTCGTCCTCCCGCACTGCATCTGTTCCTGTTCCATCTCATTCTCCCACGCAGTCCTCCTCGGCAGCCTGTGATCACTCCCAGTCCTCATCTGGCACTGCTACTCCTACACCCGAGATTGAGGACATGGAGCCCTTTTTAGAGAAATTTTTAACCGCTGAGGCTGCTGAGCTATTTGATGTTTATCAAACTCGCCATATGATCGCTGAGAGAAAAGTGCCGATTGATTTGTTTGAGCACCACAACCTGATAGCCTACCTCCGATTTCATGGTATGTATTCCACAGTCTCTACCGCCATTCCATTTGTTAGAGACATAGTTCTTGAGTTCTATGCAAATATGCTGCCCTCGATTGTTGATGTAAGCTCTGTGAACTATAGGAAAGTTTTTCTGCGTGGTAAAGTGTTTTCCTTCACCCCTGACTTAATTGATGATTTATTTGGCACCACTTCACATCGGGGTAATTTTGCTGTGGATGATATGGATGAGGTTGTGTCTTTTTTATCTGGTGGTATGGTACATTCCTGGTTTGATCAACTGCCGAGCACTAGGCTCTCGTCTTTGTTTTCTATTATGCACAAAGTGGCACTTTGCAACTGGGTCCCTTCCAAGAACACTACGGTTGTGTAAAGTTCAGTTTCGGGCACCATGTTTTTGATATTGTGACTAAGTTTGCCACATCAAGGTCTGCTGCCTCGTTGTGTTTTCCCTCTCTTATTTTCAGCTTATTGAAGAACCAAGGTCTGACGCTTCTCCCAGATGATGTACTCACTGGTGATGCGGATTGGTTTGCTTTTCGAGGCCAACACACCACTGGTGCAAGGGTGATCGATTTGCCTTGGCAGGCTCCTGTTCCTGCTGATGTTGATAGTGATGTTGAGAAGGACAATCCCAACATGGTCCACATTTCTGTGCAGCTCCTGCGTGCGCATGTTGCTTCCATTGACTTGGAGATTTCTAAGCTGCAGGCACTTCGTTGCTCACTGTTGGAGGCCCTTTCCCTTTCTGGTCAAAAAGGGGGAGAGGATGTTGACGCGAACGTAGGGGGAGGAAGTGTTGATGGTGTTGATGGAGAGGATGTTGCTGATGTTGCCGAGAATGAGAATGCTGATGCTGAAGATGCTGTTGCCGCCGAAGCCTTGGCGAGTCTTGCTCAAGAGAAGAGACGTAAGCGAATTCGAGCACGCAACAAGGCTTTGAAGAAGATGATGAAACTGAGAGAGAAGAAGAAGAGGAAGAAGAGTGGTGAAGGAACTTCGACATCTCCTCGACGGTCAAAGAGGATTCAGAGTCATTAAGTTCCTTTACTCTGTTTGTTTTGTGAGAGCTGGCTATTTTGAACAATGTTGTTTTGTAATGTTGGTTTGAGTGTTGACAACATTGGGTGTTTTGTTTAGGGGGATTTTTCTATCTTAGGGGGAGTTAGTATTTTTATTTTCATTTGTGTTTGCGTTTTAGTGTTTTGTCCAGAAAGGCAAAAGGGGGAGATTGTTGAGGAATTTATTCTTGGCAATAATTTCTATTTTGTTATTTGCCTTTCTTGGGCACAAAATAAGTTAGGAAACTAGATATAGGTCAATATTATATTTCCAAGTTTATGCACAAGACTTTAATTATGTCTAGATTGTGTTTAGGATTTGTTTTTAGGTATTTACCAAGTTTAGGATCTTAGAATTGTCTATTTAAGACATTAGAAATCCTAAAGCTTGGACTTACGGTTTTTAGAGGATCGAGACGCACGGATTTCTTGTGAAGGACGCACAACGCAAGACCACGCACAAGAGTAGAAGAACACGAAGAAGAAAACTACTTGGAGCC
This sequence comes from Phtheirospermum japonicum, assembly GCA_014905375.1. Taxonomy (NCBI): domain Eukaryota; kingdom Viridiplantae; phylum Streptophyta; class Magnoliopsida; order Lamiales; family Orobanchaceae; genus Phtheirospermum; species Phtheirospermum japonicum. Next base: position 382,649 of record BMAC01000242.1, read on the forward strand.
AACGTTCGTGAGAAACAAGATCTTTGAAGTTGCGTGACCAATGGAAGAGATCTTGCCATTCCGBCAACAAGTATTTAGTATCAAGCTTCTTGATATTTAGTTTTCATATATTACTTTATATTTTGTATTGAACGTAAAGTGAAAGTAATATAGTTTTCGGGTTTGTACACCCAAGTTCACAAGTATTTACTTATGAACTGAATTTGTTAAATCGTGTTCTCGTATTTTAATTTCCGCTGCATAAATTTACGTTACTCTGGTTGATGTTGTTAACTGGTGTTGTTAACATTGATTAACAACATCGTGAATCTGAGACTTATTTTTTAAAACCATAGACCTTCTAACTTTACACATCCAATTACTAGTGCGAATAAGAGTTTGCATGGTTTCAAGCAGCAGACAACTTCAATATTTATGCAAGATCCGACCACCAATGCTAAAAGTAAATTTGAAGCAACTATTATAATTGGAATGCTTAATTTATACAGGCCATAATAGCAACTTGAGGGAAGTTGATATTTATTCACCTTCTAATATTCTAGCACATCTACGTCATTTCTCGCAATGCATTCTTCACCCAAGTATATATATCAAGTTCGAATTTAACTTCATTTGGAATCATTGTCTCATTTGTTGATGATATTCTTACAATTAGTCATGTATAACATGAACTATACTAAAGTTAATGATTCAATAGAATGAAAGAGTATTAATCGTATATTATAAATAAACTAAAAGATATTAATCATATATTATAAATAAAACCAAAAATGCTAATTGTATATTATAATAAATTAGAAAATATTAGTGGTATATTATAAACAAGGCAAGCCGAAAGATGTTAATCATATATTATAAATAAACTGAAAAATACTAATTGTATATTATAAATAAACTGGATAAATCGAAAGAAATAAGAAGTTCAAGGGCTTACATCAATAATGGATGACATGGTTATATAAGGAGCTTCCACTTGTCATTGAATGCTCCAGATTCTTCATATTCACCAAGAGTATGTACAAAGCACTCTTACCATGGTCATCTTCTCTTAAAAATTACCTGCATCCAGCCCCTTATAACAAAAGCTCAAGAATTGCAACTTTGCCTTTGCATCAAGAATGGATATCAAATGCAAGAGTGACAGAATATTCCTCCAAAGAATTATCAAATTTCACCTTCATATCTACCGCAATTGCTTTTATCACCTCATTTTCAGAATTCACAAGTTCATTCAACTTCAATTCTATGCTTTCACCTTGTATGAAATATAAGTTGGAGGTTGGGTATAATGACTCAGATATTAGTAATATAATACAATGGGGCTAAGAAAGCACATATCTTCTCTGCCTTTCCCATTCTTCATCGGTGAAAAAAACGTGAAGCTCCTATCAGTATATATATCAAGCAAGTAAAAATTCATGACGATACTTAATTTCACTTTCAAACATCATAAATGTCAAATTCCATCTAGTACTCACATACAACCTCAAGAAACTTCCACCAACACCATTTAAATTCACCTCATCAACACATTTTTGAAATCTCCTCAGCCTCCCTTCTGAGGCTTTCACATACTTGACAATATTTCCAATTCTTTTCAAAGCATCACCCGCTGATTCGCACGTATTTATCATGATTCTTGTATATATTTGTCTAGTGTTTTAGTTAGATTTGTTGTTAGTTTTGGTATAAGTTGGATAGATTGAGCATATTCTCGTATTTATGTACCTCCGGCTTATTTTAGCGTGTTTTATGTTTATTTCAGGGATTTTGAAGTGCTTTGATCTTAATATGGACGAGTGTGGTCCCACGAGTGGATTTTTAAAGAAATTAGGCCCCGATTTGATGTATTACCTCTGACGCAGGGTATGTTGTCCACACTGGGTTATCTAGTGTCAGCACACTGGATTGACCTACTAAAGTCATGTCCGGTCGGATATTTCTCACTGGACTCACATTTGGTGCTAAAGTCACATCCGTTCGGATGTTTCCCACTGGACTCACATCCGGTCGAATGTCAGATCCATCCGATCGGATGACACTGGGTATGTTGTCCACATTGGGTTACCCAGTGTCAGCACTTGCCTGACAGAAAACCCCATCCGATCGGATTCTTCAAACCATCCGTCCGAATGCAAGCATTACGAATGCGGATTTTGAAGAGATTTACAGTTACGAAAGGGGTATTTGAAGGCTACAAAAGGCCAAGGACTCAGCAACATGCAGAAATCATTTTGGAATCCATTATCCACCGTCCAATTCATGACAGACTGGGACGAAATCCCTTTTCTCGAACCTCTTGGGGATGAGAACCCAAGAGCGTTCTTAAATCGTTATTCATTTTATCTTCCCGCTTTCCATATTTAAACTTTAGCTTTTTGGTTTTGGTAGATTATAGATCGTTAATCGTTGCTCAGACGTTGGACGTAGATTAGTGTTGATAGGTGCGATTCTTGGTTTTGAACATTGGCAATTTCCATTTCCATTAGTAAGCTTTCGATTTTCCCCTTGTTTTACTATTCTAATTCATGTTTCTATTGAATATGTATTGTTTGTTGGATTGTGATGCTCTTATGATAGGTAGTTAAGTTTTACGTTGAATTATTGCACTTCTTGGTGATACTCTTATGTTCGATTTTTTAATTGTTCATGGATGTTAGTTGTTCACTATTTTTACTTTCTTGTTCAATCATGATTAATTCTTGTTTTGAGTTTGTGATATTGGATTTGTTGATGGTTGTTAGTTAGGATTTATGGGTCGAGTCTAGAATCATTTAGAACCATCGATTGGTGTTGGTGGGCATTTAATGTACACATTGGGATTGACAAACCCAACTCGTAGACTATGTGTTCGATTAAACGCCAATTGATCGTGGAGACGATTCTAAGGTTCTAGACCCCCATTTTATTAATCTTTAAAAAGGTTTTCGATTTTGTTTTAAAATTCGTTGTTAAAACTTTTGTAAAGCTCTTGCAAGGAGATTGACGCTCTCTTTGGAAGATTAGTTTTAAATTGCTCGTAGTATAAATCTTCGCTTTTAGATATAAAAATTCTCAAACCAAAACCCTTTTGTCCACGTGTTTAGCTTAGCCTTTTTTATCGTTTTCTCGTTCATAAAAACAAACACTTAAATAACTTCCGATTAGCCTTTCTCGAGAGATTCGACTCGAGTTAACTTTCCAGTCTACAGTGACCCCGATCTCTTGTGGGCGAACTTAAACCTTTTCAAAGTCGACGCGCATCATTTAAATAGATTTTAATTTTGAAAGGACAAAAAGTTCGAATCAAAAGTTGGCCCGCCACCTTTAAAATGTCTTGAATAATAAGAATCAAAATATGAGCACAACACCGCACATGAAAAAGCTCACCTAGACATACCAACCCATTTAGAAAATTAAGCCTCTCTATTAAAATCTTTACCATGTTACCATTATTAGAGGCATTATCCAAAGTGTCTGAAAATCATTTAGATTCAATTACCAATCCTTAAACACAACAAGAAATTTTGTTGACAATTCTAACCCCAAATGTTTATAATCTAAATTTAAAAATTAAAGTAATTTGGAATTTAACTTCATTTTTTTTCAACATAATGAGCAGTCACAATCATATAGCCCATTGTATTCACAAAAGTCCATACGTCAGAAGCCAAGGAAACTCTTCCAGAAAGAGTAGCTAACAAACTCTTTCGGTTTCATTTTTTTAGTCATATATAATCTTGAATAATCACTTTTTGCAATATTTTTACTAATGTATCTAAATTAAGGATTCAAGATCTTATTCAGCATATGACCCCCTCATACTCAGCATAGATATATAGAAGGTCATGTTGAGTAATACATCTAAACAGTGCGTCACGATAAGCTGTACTATCTAATCTCCACTCGTTTAAAAGAGTAGTTTGGCCACCAAACAAAGAACCAAAATTTTGGGACTTATGAGTTTTAAAACACTCCTTAATATAACAATTCAAATGGCTGTTTACAGCCCCAGATCAACACGTATAAAATCCTCACAATGTTTGCATTGACATTTTTATACCCCATTGACTACCCAACTGACATAAAATAGCCCCACCCTTAGATTTTTACCATCGCTTCCATTGACATCTTTAATACTTTTTCTCTCAGACTTAAGATCATATAAAGCATTATCACTTGCCGTCATCGATGTTGTCGTGATCTTAAGAGTACTAGTAGGAATAAGAGAAGATCCCAACACTTGCAAGTCATCATCCATATTTTGATCGAAATCATTATCCATGTTTGAAATCAAAAAATAATAGCTAAGTAATAATTAATAATTTAATACGCATGAAATCATAACATAATCAGGTAAAAGCTACATAAATAAAATTGATTGCTTTAATCTGATAATCATATTTGTCCAAAGTACACAAAATTCTTATAAACGCTTGGTCGATGCGATAAGAGTTGATAACATGCATCAATTTTTCCCTGATAAAATATATAGCAAATTCAAGGCAAGACAGCATGCCAGGACATCTTTCCAAGTTACGGGATATAATTGGGCGGCACAAATGACTGAAGTTTTCACACGGGTCGATGGAGCAGTTCGTGCTCGAAACTTTTGAATGTCTTTATCGAGTGCAGAATGCTCTTGTGGTAGATGGTTTAGTAGTGGTATTTTGTGCTCTCATGCAATCCAAGCATACATCGATTTTAGAGTGAATCCTCGAGTTTATGGGCAAGATTACTAAAGCATTGTTGCGTACCTACGTACATACTCTGTGGGGGCTTCTGAACCATTGTCTGACACAGAGGACTGGAATGAAGCAAGTTTTTAATTGGTTCATGATCCAGACACTAGGAGGCCTAGAACTGTTGGACGACTCAGGAGAAATAGGATCCACAATGAAATGGACCAACCACAAATACGTGCAAGACAACAATATCGTGCGCAAGATAACAATATCGTGCGTAAGAGGTGGCCAACACATCACAAGGTGGTGGATGTTCTAGTTTCAGGCATTGATGTTAGATAAGACGATAATTCTCCCATTATTATGATGTTGTAATTCGCTTTGCTTATCTGCTGACAGTCATTTGGCACTACTTTATGTTCTAATTCACATTGCTTTTGTATGAATAATTATTGTTGTATGAATTCATTAAGTAATATTTATCTTTGGGAATTAGTGTTTGTTGTGTGCATTAATTAAGTAATATATATCCGTGCAAAATAATATTTTTTGATTGCATATAATTTATTTTGATATTGATTTTGATCGTTTATATATATTTATCTTCCAGATGGCATCACCGCATGATGATCCTTTGTTAACCCAACAACATTTACATCGATCGAACAATATTGCACGTGGTCAGATTGATAGGATTCTTACTGTTAAGCGTCCAACATCTTATATCTTTTGGGATTTTGGTGACTAGGATAACTATTTGAATCTTCGAATTATGTCAGTAATAAATCGTTGGGGGTTTTATGGAGTCGTACATTGTGGACCGAGTAGCAGACTAGACAACCATTTTATAATGGCATTGGTTAAGAGATGGCGCTTCGAGACACATAATTCTCATTTGTCCGTAGGAGAGGCGACAATCGCCCTACATGATGATGCCATAATTTAGGGTCTTCCAATCGAATGTGCCCCGATAATAGGCAATGATGATCAGCATTGCAAGGGGTATTGGGCTCAGTATGTTATGCACTACATAGGTAAACAAGTTGATTATGATGAGGACATGAGAGGTGAGACTCGTCTGAGACTCTCAACATTGAGTGAGCATCTTAGAATCCACCACCCAAATTATGACACGGAGCAGGACGAGGTTGTGAAATACGCGTGTAGGATTAGATTGTTATTACTTGGTTCTATGTTGATGCCAGGTACAACCAACAACTATGTGTCCATACTATACCTATGTCTTTTCGCGGACGATGAGACAACCTCAAGTATTAGTTGGGGTAGTGTTGTGCTTACATGTTTATGTCATGAGCTGTGAAACATGATGAACCCTGAGAGGAAGACGATTAGTGGTCCGCTAGATTTATTGCAGATTTGGGATTGGTCCAAAATCTCATTTGTTAGACTAGAGCCCATATGACCCATGCTCGATCTTCAGACCATGTACGTTACAGTCGAAAATGTCACATTGCCTGTACCATCGTATGGTGCTTGGTATAACATGTTACTACAATACTCGATACACATTTGTTATAATAATTGTGTTTTAATAACTTAAATTTAAAGTTTATGTAGATGGATTACACGACATAATCATACGCGGAGCACTAGAAATACAATAAGAGTATTTCAGGAGTCACGTGATCGGCTGCATGAATTAGAGGTAGAGTAAAAAATAAATTTTACTTATTTTATACGACAAAAATTGATGACGATTATTGAAATATGCAGTGGACATGGGAACCCTATGATATGAGTGCACCTGAAATTTCTATATTGGGTGAAAGATGTTTGAGTGAAAATTGGCTGAGTGAGTGTCCACTCATATGCTGGTCAATTGTCGAGGTCCAGTTTTCTAATCGATTGACCCGACAATACTGTGTATAGACAGAACATACCAGATACCAACATAGTTGATTTGGAAGAATTGCTTGTGCATATGATCATTATGTTTAGTGGACTGCACGTCATTATAGTTGTATTCGTGCATGGAATTTACGAGAGCTGCAAGGCTATAATGCACTCCAGTCCGAAGAAGTGAGGGCACGGTGCGTGGATATTTCAGATGGTATCAATAAAATATACATCGTTTCATCTACCGTCTGGAGAGACATACAGAGGGAGGATACCAACCATCAGACATCAGCATTCACAATGCCATTGTAAATCTTATTAACTTTGTCCTCGCTCAATGAATTTAATTATTTCTTAGATTTGATGTTAAAAATTTCTGTGTTTTGTAGGGTAATTGGAGTCAACGACTCGACTGTGTTGCGTCAGATGCTAGAGATGAAGATTTTGACTCTTATCATCATATGGATGATGTAGTTCAGTCAGTTGCTGATGAGATGAGGCAACGACTTCGTATTCATGGGTAGCTACATGAACATACTTCAGATCCGGGCATGGTACACACATAGACTAGTGCAAGAAGGACAACACCTGGTCCGTCCACATCCTCTCATCACAGGGCACCCGCACCCGCACCCGGGCCACCATTAATCACCCATCATGATAAATGTGTGATTCGTTAATAATTATTTTATATGTAATATAACGATTAATATCATAATAATATTTTTTCTTTTAATATAGATACGGCTGGTCAATAATCGTCTCACAGACATCCTGATACAGACGAGGGAGGTGATTACGTTCCTACATTTGGACCATTTGGGGTAAATTTTTGCACTCCTTCCATTGTTGGGCAGTCGTTCACCGATTTTCTTCAAACAGATAGAAGTAGTGTATTCCAGGACTTCGCAGTTTCAAATTACATAGGCTTTTCGTGACCACACTTTCAAACGACACCAATTCAATATCAATATGTGTGTCATGCTAATAAGAGTTGGGGTGTACATGCGAATGACGATGAAGAAGGTGATGCAACAGAGGGAGAGCACGTAGAAAATGACACACCAGTGTCGATTCAAGAACCACCTCATAATGTGCCACATAGATTAGGGAAAAAGTTATGCCGTGATAATGATACACCACCCTCCCCACAAGTACATAATTACGGCCTACATAAAGACAAACACCCAAAGAGGTGTGGCATAATAGAACATTAGAGACTATTTACTTAGTGGGTAATTTATTTTGATTGTGTAGAAGTCTCTTAGTGTGTAATTTATTTTTAAGTTTCTATCGTTCAGTAGTTATCAAATATATATACAGTAAACAATCAAACATAAAAATTACAATATTTCAATAAGTAGTAGCAGTGACTTGGTGAAATAAAAAATAACACACCAGAAAACCATAAGACAATGAAGCAACAAACACATGATAAAACAGATAGATCACTAAGTGATAAAACAACATGTAACGTTTAACAATCTTCACTACGAGTTTTCTTCCCCTTCCCACTTTCACTCCCAGAGATTCTACTGTGGTTAGTTGGATACACATCTTTGAAAAGTACTTCTATTTTTGTGAGTAAGAGTTCCTCATCAAAAGCGTTGCAATAACTTTTGACTGGACAACCCTGTATTCATCATAAAAAGTTAGAATAATGAAAGATTCAAAGTGCATGTAATCATTGAAAAGGGAATGTAGAACTTATATGCATAAACTTCTTTCTGACGTTATGATCACCAAATACTATTTTTACATTCCCATTTTAAATTGTACCAGGGGTCTGAATCAGTTTTTTGAAGAACCTGAATCGGCTTTCAAGTTGGACAGTCCTGGCTATGATGTCAGCGTTGGAAATGCCACCACTACAAAAAAACTCAGAATTTTCGAGGGATTTTTCCCTCGGAATTAAGAAAAAATCCCTAGGTTTTGGTTAAACCGAGGGAAATTCCGAGGGAAAAATTCCCTCGAAAAAACCTTCCTCGGAAATCGGTTCCGAGGGAAATAAATCCCTCGGAATTACAAAACCGAGGGAATTCCGAGGGATTGTTTCCCTCGGAACCATTACCGGACAATCCCTCGGAAATCCGAGGGAACTCTTCCAAAATCTCTGGCTAAATCTTTGGCTTCCTTCACTTGTTTGTTTGGCAATGGTCCTTCATTTGGATTCCATCCACTAATATCTTTTTCGCTGATTAGGAGTTCCAGTAAACGTTCATCTCTATGAAGGGTACACTTAGTATTTTCTTCACAGTCGTAATCCAGTGTTTAGACCCCAAGTATAGGAGGACCATTTGTGTCATTAAAGTGGATTGTCATTGGATTTTTTTCTCAAATAATATAGAAGTAATTGATATGTACTTGTTGATGAGTTCTCCATTATTTGTTCCAATACGCATTTATAGTAAGAAGAGACTATCAAATTAAGTTACTAATCAATTTAAATTACCTTTTCCCAATCATGACTCTTGATAAGACCAAACAATTTGATTAAGCTTTCTAGTGTCCCAAGGTCATATATCATTAATAAGGCCAAATGAAGTTCCATTTTAATAATTTAACTGAGCTTACTAGGGTCCCAGAGTCGTAGTTCATCGAAAAGACCAAATAATGTTGCATTTTAATAATTCGACTGAGCTTTCTAGGGTATCAGGATCATAGCTCATTGATAAGAACAAACAAAGTTTATTTACCACATTTCGAATACATGTCAATTAATGATGAGGCACATTTAGTCCTCGTGTATTCAAAAACCCACGCTGAATTCTAAATCCCCAATTTCTTCACATGCCGAGTGTACATTAACCATCGTTGTGTGGTTGTGTGATCAATCGTAATTATCCATCATCGATTTAAAACATTTAAAGCCTCTGAAGAGCAACCATTTTGTACGTAAGCGCCGATTGTAGTATTCTAAGAAAGCACAACTCTTTTACCACCGAGAAAATTCATCAAAGTAGTGTAATATTCACATAATTGGATTGAGACACTTTAACACACTATGATAATAAATTCACCCATTTCACAATGTGCAGATTATCAAGCTTGAACATGTAGATAGAACACTAACCATTGTATCATTACCGGACTGCAGATTATTTTCCTTGAACATTACAATAAATAGCCTCAAGCTTCTTCAGCTAACCCGAGTCCATAACATATCCAGAAATCAAAGTCGTCCAATAACTAACCAAATTTATGTCAGAAATTTCATCAAATGCTTGACGAGCAGAATTTAAATCCTTAACAACCCTGGCGTAAACAATGAGCAGGCCATTGCATACAAAAGTCACACATTCTAAAAAATGGGATATAGCTTCTTAATAGAATCCATGTGATATGACCAGATTGTTGAGAATTTTATTCTTGGGGCAATTCTTCCTTTTTTTAGTTGTTTGCCTTTCTTAGGCTCAAATATATTGGGGAACTAGATGTAAGACTTTATTTGTTTCTTAGATTGTGTTTAGGACTTCTTTTACTTGCTTACCAAGTTTAGGACTCTAGGACTCTTGTTTATTTAAGACAAGAAGAGGACAATACTTGGTGATAACTTTTGCACGCAGTTTTTGAGAAGAACGACGCAAGGAGACGACGCAAGAACAACCCAATAAGAACACAAGAAACGTTGAATACTTGGAGCCACTGTCCGAAATTAAGAAGATCTTTGAAGTTTCGTAACCAACGGATAAGATCATCCTTCAAGGCGACAAGTATTTTAGTATCATAGTGTTTGATACCTTAGTATTCATATATTACTTTATATCTTTTGTATTTGATCTTGAACATGGAACTTAATATAGTTTTCGGGTTTGTATACCCATGTTCGTAAGCATGTTTGCTTACGAATGAAATTTAACTTGCTGTGTTCACTTTTAATATTTATTCTGCTGCTTATTTTATAACTCTGTTTGATGTTAGTTTCGGTGTTTTAACATCGTTCTTAACATCTACTTTTAAATCTTCTATTTACTGCATTGAATCTGTTTGATGTTAGTTCTAGTATTGTAACACTGAACTTAATATCGTTTAATGATACTTATTTAAAACATCTATACACCTTAAAACTAACAATTAGCATTTAGAGCAGGTTACTTGACGTACTAAGTACCGAGCCTTATTTTATAAGTGCTGTGGATGCTCAAGGAAATCCAAGGCCTCCGATCCTTAATGGAGAGAACTACTCTCTCTCTGGAAACAAAAGATGCGGTGGCACATAAAGAATATCAATGAACGAGCATGCAGAATCATTCTGGTTAGATGGGAGAAGTCACGTGTTACCGATGCTGATGGAGACACCATCGCTAAGAAAGAAGAAGAATGGACCGCCGATGAACTAGCCCTATCAAATTAAAACGACAATCAACACCCTTTGTGGGTATGTTGATTCGAGCTATTACAAGGTTATCAAAAAGTGTGAATCGATGAAAGATATATGGGATGCATTACAAAGGGTGTGTGAAGGAACCAACAGTGTCAAGAGGTCAAGACTGAGGATGTTGTTGTCAAAGTTTGAATCAATGAGAATGGATGACAAAGAGTCCATCATGGATTATGCCATGAGACTTTCAGACATTTCTAACGAATGTGGAGAACTTGGTGAACCAGTAAAAAATGCACGACTTATGGGAAAATTGCTGAGATCTATCTCCAAGAAGTTTAGCATCAAAGTTGTAGCCATTGAAGAAGCAAAAAATACAGACGATTTAGACTTCGATGCTTTGGTAGGGTCGCTCAAAACGTTTGAGATGGAACATCTTGCGTCTAACTCAAAAGAGAAGAATGTTGCCCTCTGTTCTGATATCAACTCCGATGATGATAATGAAGATTTTGGTTTGAGGGGGCTACTTTAAAAGATCAAAACTACCACACTTGGAGATGAAGTATCCCTTGTGTCTCAACGTTTAACAAGTTCTTAAGGAAGAAAAATAACATTGGAGGTTCAAGTTCAAAGTTCAAGCCACAGGCGCTCACACGAAAATCTTCAGGGTTGTATATTTGCAAGATCCCAGTCCTCACCCTCTGTATCCAATGTCTCTAGTTCCCTAAAGTCTCTCGACGAAGCTCAATGCCATGAATGTAAGGGATGGGGACATTATAAGAATGAATGTGCAGATACTCTTAGAAAGAAGAACCTGATTGCACAAGAGCACAAAGAAGATGACAGCGATTCTGACTCACCTAAATCTGTTCCATCCTTATTTGCTAATGTTGTGTGGGATGACGACATTCATGTTGGAACATCAAAACCAACACCTAGTGCCTGAATGCAGAGGTTGATGAATCTCTTGACAAGTACAAGAAGCTGAGCATTGAGTATGAACAATTGTTTACTAGTTGGGGAAATCAAGTGCTCAAAGTCAAGGCTCTTACAAACAAGGTGGACAAACTGACTCAGGAAAAGTATAAACAACTGAATATAATTGTCCGTTTGGAGTCGTCACTCACCAAAAAGGATGCTGAGCTAGAACGAGTGAAGACTGAGTTGAAGAAGGTTCAAGAAACACTCACGAACCTCAACAAGGGCAAGGCAAAGCTTGATGGAATTTTGGAATTGAGTATCTCGGATTCTTCAAAACACGGGATTAGATACAAGAGTGTTCAACAAATGCCTGCATCTAGCCAGAAATTTAAGAAGGTCAAGCGCCGCAAGAGGAGAAGAAGGAAATTTGTGTGCCATCACTGTTGTGAACCTGGTCTCATACGACCATACTGCTGAAAGCTTATTGGAAAACAAAATCAAAGGTCGAAGCTGTCTACTGAGTCCCGTGACGGTTTCTGTGTCACTAACACCAGAGTCAAGCAGGCCTGGGTTAAAAAGAACGAGATCAAGTGCAATATGATTTATTCTTCTCTGAAATCTCACATCCCTGGAGCCTGGTATTTCGATAGTGGGTGCTCTAAACATATGACAGGATTGGAAGATCTTCTCTCAAATACTATCAGATTTCATGGAGGAAAGGTGAAATATGGTAGAGGTGCAAATGGCCAAATCATTGTCCAAGGAACCCTTCATGTTCTTGGTATTGTAAAGCTGGAGAATGTTTTGCTGGTTGAAGGTTAACTGCAAATTTGATGAGCATTAGCCAACTCTGTGATGGTGGGCTTAGTGTCAAGTTCAATCGTGAAAAGTGTAAAGTCTACGACGAGGACGATGCTTGTATCCTCATTGGTCAGAGGACTTCTGATAATTGCTACCAAATCAACGATGATGTATTCTGCAAGCTGTCTCAACTGAGTGATGTTAAGTTGTAGCATCAAAAGTTCGGTCATGTCAACTACAAGATGTTGGATAGATTGACCAAGAAAGAATCCGTGAATGGGCTACACAAGCTCAATAACAAGATCATCCTTGTGTGCGAGGCATGTCAGAAAGGGAAGCAAGTCAGGGTACCGCATCCATATGTGCAAAGTCTCACCACTTCAAGTTGTTTCAAACTCCTCCATTTGGATCTTATGGGACCACTTGAAGTTTAGAGCCTTGGTGGCAAGAGGTATGTACTTGTAATTGTTGATGATTTTTCTCGTTTTACGTAGGTATAGTTTTTGAATGAAAAATCTAAAACGTTTGAAGCTTTTAAATAACTTGCAAAAAAATTGAGTGTTCGTTTTGGTGTGAGTATAGGTAGAATAAGGTCTGATCATGGGAAAGAACTTGAGAATGCTTCTTTTCCAAACTATTGTTCTAAAACGGGTTTAACTCATGAATTTTCCTCACCCATCACCCCCCAACAAAATGGGATAGTCGAACACAAAAATAGGTCTTACAGAGATAACTAGGACTATGATCATTTAAGATGTCATTGCTAAAAGATTCTGGGCTGAAGCAATGAGTACTGCATGCCGTATAATTAATAGGGTGTATTTTAGACCAGGATCATGTGTTACTCCCTGTGAACTATTAATGGGAAAAAAGCCAAACATGAGTTATTTTCATATTTTTGGATACATTTGCTATGTGTTTCTAGGAACCATCTTTCAAAACTTGACTCAAAAAGTGATAAGTGCATTTTCATGGGATATTCTCAAAACAGTCATGCATATAGGTTGTTTAATCTTAGAACGCGTTGCATGATTGAGTCAATTAATTTGAAGTTTGATGACTTGATTAGTGGTGTTAAACCTGCTAAGGATAATGATCTGGTTTATAATCAGAATCCTCAAGAAAATATCACGGTTGGTATAGATGAAACTGCAGGTTTAGAAATTGAAGATGCAGGTGGTGACGGTTCTAATGACATGTCACCAGAAGTAACACCAACTCAGACTGCTCAAGAATTTGATTCAGAATCAGATGAGGAAAATCCAGCTGAACCGATTGACTTACATCAGAGGGATATACCCTCAAGGATCCGGAAAAACCATCCTACAGGCCAGATCATTGGAGATCTCGATGAAAGAAGTACGACAAAGTGACAAATAATCCTCAAGGAGATGGTAAGGTTTGTTTGCTTGTCTACTAACTGTTCTAAGATTTGAGAATCCTTGTTTCTTTCCAAAACAGAGCCAAAGCTTGTAGAGGATGCTCTTAAGTATGAATTCTGGATCAAGGCCATGCAAGAGGAGTTGGATCAATTTGCCAAGAATGATGTTTAGGACTTAGTACCTTGTCCAAAAGATTCACATGTTACGGGTACAAAGTGGATTTTCAAGAACAAGATTGATGAGGCTGGAAACATTGTGAGGAACAAGTCACAACTGGTTGCACAAGGATACACTCAAATTGAAGGTATTAGTTTTGATGATACTTTTGCACTATTTGCTCGCATTGAATCGGTAAGACTCTTAATTGTTATAGCTTGTCATATGAAAATATCTCTACATCAAATGGACATATATAGTGATTTTCTAAATGGAGTTTTGAGTGAAGAAATTTTTGTTGAGCAACCTAAAGGGTTTGTTGATCCTCACAAACCAGATTTTGTTTTAAAATTGAAAAAGGCATTATATGGTTTAAAACAAGCTCCTAGACCTTGGTATGAGAGGTTGAATCGACACTTGCTATTTTTAAATTTTAGACGAGGAGAAGTTGACAGAACCTTATTTCTCATTAGATCAAATAAGCACATATTGATTGTCGAAATTTATGTAGATGATATAATTTTTGGATCTACTAACGAGCAGATGGTAAGTGAGTTTATCAAGTGAACGTCTGATACATTCGAGATGAGTATGGAAGGTAATCTCTCTTAATTTCTTGGTTTGCAAATTAAACAGATGGATGACGGTATTTTTCTTTCTCAGACCAAATATGCTAAGAATCTTGTTAAGAAATTTGGGTTAGAGAATGATTCACATAAGAAAACACCGTTAGGCAAAACCACGAAACTCTAGAGATGATGTTGGTATCTGTGTTGATAACATCTTGTATAGGAGCATGATAGGGAGTCTTGTACTTAACTGTTAGCACACCTGATATTATGTACATTGTGTGTCTATGTGCTAGGTACCAATCAAATCCTAAAGAGTCACATTTTAAATCGATTTTTAAACGAATCATTAAGTATGTAGCTAGTACTAGTGATTTAGGTGTTTGGTATACTAAGGATACAAGTACTGAACTTGTGGGATATACAGACTCGGATTTGGCTCGGGATGTTGTGGATAAGAAGAGTACCACTGGACGTTGCTATTTCTTGGGTAATAACCTTATCTCATGGTACAGTAAAAAGCAAAATCGCATCTCTCTTTTTACAGTCGAAGCCGAGCAAATTGCAGCTGGAAGTGCTTGTACACAGTTGCTGTGGATGAACCAAATGATAGAGGGCTACGGTCTACATAGTAGAATTCTGACTGTGCTTTGTGATGATTCCAGTGCCATTGATATCTCGAAAACCCGGTTCAGCACTCACGAATAAAACACATTGACATAAGGTACCACTTTATTCGTGACTTGGTTGAGAGAAAGATAGTTAGTCTTGAGCATATAGGAACAGACAATCAGCTTGCTGACATCTTCACAAAGGTATTATATTTAGAGACCTTCTCTCATTTGAGAAGAGATCTCGGAATGTGCATTGTCTAAGTTCGTGTTATTTTTGATGTGATGACACCTAAAACTGTCATCAGTCATGACATCTGTATATTTTGCATGCATTTTTTTATTTTTCATACATAGTCTAAATGCATTGGGTCTGGTTAAAGTGCAATAAGGTCATGTATTGTAATAAAAATAGTGGCAAAAAGATTAACCTCTTCAATTAGGTGATTGTGGAACTTTCCCGCAGAAACTGGTTTTCTCCCAGGTCCAAAAACAAGGGGTGTTAACATCAATTGCTGAAGATAAGCTATTTCTCTTCAAATCTATAAAAAGATGAAGAAAGTCTGGATTAAAAAAGATCCAGTCTTTAAATTTTACCTCATTGAGTGATTTTGATGTAGTCATTAACTTGGGTTAAGGGGTTTATATTCATTGACTTCACCTGAAGCAATGTTGGTTATAATGTCATCACATGAAAAGCAACACTGATCATGTCACTAAAACCATAAGTTGTATTTTCAACCTTTTTAGGACATTAATTTTTAGTCATCAATTAGGACATTCATACTTTGTGAGGATGCCTTATTGCTGCGTGTTCTGTTACTTGTGCTTGCGTCTATTCCTTCAATCTCTTTATTATGTTGTGAATCTTGCTAACCAAGTGTTTCAGTGGCGTTAAAATCGGTGGATTGAGCAGGTAATAAGAAGTTGATTTGGTGAGTGAAAAAATACTTTGCAAAATATTCATTCAGCTATGATGATGGTTTCAAAATCTAGCTCTATTTCGGTTTAAAAGGTAATTAGGATTTGTGATTTTTATTTCCAAAATAATAAGATAGTGGTTTAGTTGGGACGAGATCGTGTGCCTTAATGAGAGAAGGAGTGGGATTGCTTTCAAGGAAAGTTATTTCTTTAGGGGTATAAAGTAGGAAACTGAGAAAATTAAGGGGCTTTTTATTTTTATCCGTCTCCTACCTAGCAACGGTAATATTTGCCCGGTATAAAAATTAGGGATTTTCTCCATCTGATTCACTCTCGATCTTGCTGCCCTCCAACGGAAAAATCACTCTCTCTCTCTCTCCATTATACTTCTATTGTTTTATTTTTCTCTCCCAATTTGACTGCAGAATGTCAAACCCGTCATCTCTGAGCAGAGTTCCAGAGCTTCCCGTCGGCGTGCGGAGCTCAACTGATGAACAGGTTCCGGTGACTCTGCCAACCTATAATGCGAAGGACATCCATATGTAGATGGGTGATGATGTGTCACCAAACCCATCACCAATTGCCTCCAGCTCTGCAACTCCACCACCGATCAATCCTTAAGAGCTGACACCTGTCACCGTTGCTGTCGATGCTTTACTGACTGCACAGCTTTCCCCCGGAGAGATGGGCAACAAAATCGACGTGGACAATCCGCCCAATCCGCCATTCATTGCGGAGCTTTTTGGCCGGGTTGGGAATCTGAACTTGAAAAGGTCGCGAAGGCTGCGAAACATACCCTAGGCGTGATTCTGGCGGTTGTTCCAAAAAGCAAAGCAGGTGTGCAGCGTAATGTGCCAATTGAGCACATGAACTTAACCGAGGACGCCACGGTCATGACGGACTCTGATGATGAAGAATTTGTGCCCCCTGCACCTGTTGCCACACCGGCGCCCACATCTACTCCAAGGCTGTCAAAATCGGCGACCCCTTGCGGAAGCAGACAGTCATGTTGGCTGACAAAAAGAATCTACCGGCATCAATTAAAGTGTCGTATGCCTCATTTGAAACTGAATATTCAAGTCCCCCGTATGAGATTCTTGATTTTTTTCACTGGGGCAGTTGAAATTTCCTCCGATATGTTGTTGTTGATCCCCCCCCTTACTCCTATTCATATGTCTCAATATGCGCCTGAGCCTGAGCTCTTCGACTACTCGCCTGATTCTGATGATGAAATTTCCCTTTGTGATTATGTGTCCGCTTTGAAGGATGACAAGAAGAAGTAAAAAAGCTGCCAAGAAGGTTGATGGTGGTTCTCATGTTGTGTCATCAAACGAAATACCATCTTCAGCTGCCCAGTCCATCAATGTTGGTTCTGGTGATGTGTCACCGAAACTAACATCTCCTGCAGCTGATTCTGCCTCGTCTTCTAGCTCCGAATTTGCTGATGTTGCTGCCCCTGAACATGCATCGCCCACATCTGACCAGGTGTCTGATGAATTTAATGAAGAAGCTATTCAAGGCATTGAAATCGAGGACACGGTTCCTGTGTCACCAAAGTTCTTGACTATGGAGGCTGAAGAGTTATTTGATGGCTATCGAACTCGAGGCATGATTTCTGAACACCGGGTTCCAGTTGATGTTTTCAAGAAGCACAATCTGGTTTCTTTATTTAAGCACCGAGGTATGTATTCCACCATTACTACTGCTATGCCGTTTGTGAGTGATGTTGTCCTAGGATTTTATGCAAACATGTTGCCATCTGTTGTTGATCCAAAGACTGTGAACTTTGGAAAAGTTTTTGTACGTGGAACTGTTTATGCGTTTACTCCTACTTTGATTAATGATCTTTTTGGGACTGAGGACTACCACGGTAATTCAACCGTGGATGACATGAACAAGGTAGTTGGCTTCTTGTCTGGTGGTTTGGTGCATGAATGGCGTGAGCAATTGCCAGTCACATGTATATTGTCTCTCTATTCAGTACTGCACAAGGTGGCTGTCTACAACTAGGTGCCTACAAAGAATACGACGGTTGTGACGCGCCCTCAAGCACAGCTTTTGTACAAAATTGGTCGGTGTTAGAAGAGTTTTCGTTGTGATAAATATATCATCGGGTTCATGGCTCGGTTTTATCAGAAATCGATTCAATTGAAGTATTCAATGTGTTTCAAGCTTGAAAGATAAAGGAAAAATGAAAATAAAATAATTAAAATAGCTAACTAGCCTAGGAATTGAAAGTGCAAATTGGTAGGATGCCTCGTTGTACGCCTCAATAAGTAAATGCAAGCAAGTAATGAAAATAAGCAAGAAAATGTAAAGTTTCACCAAGTACAAGCATGCATGCACAAGGTACAACTAT
>BMAC01000242.1:403697-475395 GCA_014905375.1 Phtheirospermum japonicum
ATATATATATATATATGGGCGGTTTTTTGACGAAGTACAAAAATTCAACCCCTCACAGAAGAGGCCATAAACATGCGAAAAGCCGACAAGTAAACTATTCAAACTTCCAAGCACGTGGAGTTGCTTAAACATGTAATAAACACACAAAAGACACAAAAATCGACTCAACCATATAAATGCGCAAATAGTAAGCGTCACTTTGCCAAGAATGCGTCACTTCGTGCCAAGGCTCGAGTTAAGATTAACAAAACATGCTTGATAAAACCGGGACCCTAACCACCTACCCACCCCACACTTAAACCATGCATTACCCGCATTTTAATGAAAAATAAGTAAAAGGAGGGTGAATAGAAACTTCCTCAACCGAGCGAGTTTAGGTCGAGCTCGGTGGGGTCCACCTATGCATATAAGCAATCCAAGCAAAAATCAAGCGTGGCTAGTAACTCTCGACCCCACGAATGCTACCACTTTTACCAATCGTCCAATGGTTGGAGTCGGAAAACAAAACCTAGAAAAGAGAATCACACGAAATTAAAAACACAAGGAAATATGTACATAAACTCAAAACAAAATATTTTATTATATATTTTTTTGTTTTTCAATTTTTTAAATGTTTTTYGATTTTTGAATTTTTGAATGTTTTTGGATTTTTCAATAAAAGAAAGAAGGAYAGAAAGAAATGGAAAGAACTTGGGRTGCCTCCCAAGAAACGCTTGTTTTACGTCACTAGCTTGACGTACTCCCTTTTTGATCAAGGTGGGAATATCACGGGAGGGTCCACCAATACAATCTCCTCCTTTTCGGGAGGATCCACTCTTTAGAACGTCCTTGGCGCATTGCATAGCTCATATAAGATCTGCCAAAAAGTGAACGTTCCAAGCGGGCACTTGAAGCTCGTCTCGGCTAAGTCCTCGGGTGGAATGGTGATTTTGAAGTGACCCGAAGACTCATCAAAGAAACGATAGGAGTAATGGCCGGCTAGCTTTTTCAACCTTTGATCGACAAATGAGGGAGGGGAATGATCTCTCTTGGTAGCCGCATTAAACTTCTTAGAATAGATCAACATCCTCCATCTCGTCATAGCCCTCATGGCCAATAATTCTCCTTTTCTATCTTCGAGAAGTAACGAGCCGCTCGTCTTGGGCACCATGTGAATGGGATTCACCCACTCACTCCCAGCTAGTACGAACATCAAGCCCTCGAACAACAACCTCCACATCGCGGCTCTCATCATATCATCAAGAATTCAATTCGAAGGGCTAACTTTCTCAACCACTTCGGGTCTCCACTCAATGGAATCTTTAAGAATTTTAAACCCTTCAACCATCCTCTCCTCTTCTTCTTCTCAGTGCGAGTTTGCAAGGATAATAATTGACTTGCTCTCTTCATCCTTCTTAAGATAATCGTCAATCTTTTCAAGCTCATCGTCAATAACCTCCACCCCAAGCAAATCTTCAAGCTTCTTAACAATCTCCACTCCAAGCGAATCTTTAAATTCTCCAATCATATCACCAATAACCCCCACCTCCCCCTCTAAAAAGTCATCGTTGCCCTCAACGACACATCGAGAATCATCTCCACACAAAATGGGGTCAAATAGAGGCACAACGGGCTCATTAAGAAGAACAAGGGGCTTATCCTCACAACATCCCTCTATATCGACAACTGGGCCAACTTCCTTCGGTGAGACAACCGAATCAACTACCCCACACTTGTCGAGGAAAGTGACCGGAAGAGTAGCCGAAGGAAGTTGATCCACGTGATAAGTAATAAGAGGATCGTGAGGCAGCGGGGGAGTAGGACAATCGGGTCCCGCACAAGGAGGAGTCGGTGCCAGGATAGATATTTGAGCGAGTTGAGTCTGCAATGTCGCTATATTCGTAACTAACTCAAACAACTTCGAGGATAAATCCATATTCACGTCATTAGCACAAGAGTACATTGCTTGAGAAGTATTTGGCTCGGGAGGTAGGGTAGGAGCAATCACCGGGATATCACGATGATGCGGGCTCTCATGAGGAGTAACAAGAGGAGTAGAAGTCGTCGACGGAGCAAACAATGGTGGAGCACGATCGGGTCCCACTGGACATCCATGGTCGTCATACACATCCTCAAAATGGCAAGAGTAGGTATCATGACCACGCGATCCACACCATCCACATCCCAAAAAAGGTTGGTTAACATCCCCCATAGTACAGATGGGGGGGCCACTTATCTCATAGGAGCTCGGACCGCCAAACGACTCATATGCCTCATGATCTTTAGCGGTTAAAGGGGGAATTCGGGGAACACCAAACGAGAAGGGAAACGGAGTTTGCATATTCGGATAAGGATTTGAAGTACCATACCCTCCGGGAGAACCACTCAGGCCCGCGACGCCACCAAACCCAACATGGTTTGCACCATGCCCTCCCATCTCGGGTTGCCCATAACCATAACCACCATTGGCAACGTGGTTTGCACCATGCCCTCCCACGTTGCCATACCCATTATACAACGTCTCATTCCCAACATAATTTGCACCATGCCCTCTCATGTTGGGAATGTATCCACCATAGTTAAAAGGATCTTGCATACTTAAAGAAAAAGCATCAAATACCAAAGAAAGCTAATAACACAATGAAACGACAATTAAACCGAAAGCCTTAACCAAGCCGAGTCGCAACGGCACCATTTTGTTAGAAGATTTTTCGTGGTGATGAATATATCATCGGGTTCATGGCTCGGTTTTATCGGAAATCGATTCAATTGAAGTATTCAATGTGTTTCAAGCTTGAAAGATAAAGGAAAAATGAAAATAAAATAATTAAAATAGCTAACTAGCCTAGGAATTGAAAGTGCAAATTGGTAGGATGCCTCGTTGTACGCCTCAATAAGTAAATGCAAGCAAGTAATGAAAATAAGCAAGAAAATGCGAAGTTTCACCAAGTACAAGCATGCATGCACAAGGTACAACTATGCATAAAATCCTAAATAATGCAAATTWTCTAAAATTGAAAGCACAACTAGCAAGAGCAATGAAAATTAGTAAGAAAGTTTGAAACTTTAAGAAAAATAAKAAGAAACAAAGCCTAGATCTAGGATTAAGCATGAAACAAAGKACAAAAATTTAATTCAAAATAAAGCATATGTAAAACTCAAATTCAAGACGATCCAAGAGTCGATCTATGATTTAGATGTGTCACTCATCTAGATTCCATAGCCAATTCACATGTTTCATCCTGAATTCAAGGTGCTAAGACAAAAAGCATAAAATGAAGAATAAAGCATGGAAATGAAGAACAAGCTTAGAAATAAAGCGTAAAACATGAGATTGAAAGGAAACTTACTTGAATTAAAGGAAAGAGTAGAAAACTTGAATTAAATTGCATCAAAAGTAACAATCCAAAGGAGTATTTGGATTCTTCTTAGGCTTACAAACCCAAGGAGGTGCTTGAAATTAAATCTAAATGTAGAAAAGAAATTACATCAAACTTGAAATTGAATCTAAAACCTAAGAGAGAGAAATTAGATCTTAAAAACTAGAGAGAGGATTTTTAATCCCCAAACCCATGCTTGGGTTGGYAGAAAAATGAGAGGTCCCTACAAAAATGAGAGTTGTATCCTATTTATACTAATTTRTATTGGGTTRAAATGGGTCAATTTGGGCTTTTTAGGCTTAATTTCARGAATRTGACCAAAATTGACCAGTTTTGACCAAGATGGCTCAAGGTGGCTCGGTCTTGGCTCAAGGTGGCTCGGTCTGGGTGAGCCTGGGTGTGATGGGGCTGGCTGGGGCGTGGCTGGAGGCCTGGGCACGATTCTGGGCGAGCTTGGGCTGCGTTTTGGGCGAGAATTCGGGCACCACTCTGGGTTAAGCTGGGCGCCACTCTGGGCTTGCCTGGGCTGGAATCTGGACGCGAAACTGGGCTCCGAAATGCTGCCTAGAAATCTGCCTAGGGGTGCTTCTCCTCAGGCGTGAAAATGGGCAAGCCTGGGCAAGGCTAGGCCACCATTCCAGAATGTTTCCTCCCTTTTAAGCTTGCTCTTGGCACCAACTTGGGCATGCAAATAGGTAAGGTTGGGCTTGAATTTGGGTCTCCATGCCTTAGCTTGATTTTAAAATCATTAAGCCACCTATTAAAAGAGAATTTTAATTATTAAAACCCAAGAATTACACCAAACCTCAAGGTAATTGAACCAATTAACCCATTAAAATATAAAATTAACAAGTCAAGTGAGAAATAATAAAACAAGACAAACCACATAAAAGATTAATAAAATTCTATTAAAAACTACTAAAATCAACATAAAACTCTAACTAAAAATACTTAGAAAAACACAACAATTACATGCAAAACAGTCGGGGAATTAAGTTTAGTTTTGGCCAGCACGTGTTGATGTGGTTACTCGTTTGGCTACAACCATGGCTGCCTCTTCTCTTTGTTTTTCGTCTCTTATTTACAGCTTACTACAAAATCAAGGATTCCAGCCTACTGACAAAGATGTGCTCACTAGGGACCCTGATTGGTTCTCCTTGCGTGGTCAGCACTTGGCTGGAGCCCGGGTTGTTGATCTCCCTTGGCAGGCGCCCATTCGGGTTGATGTTTTTTTTTTTGTGATGGTTCTGGTGTTACTAACACTAGTTCCAACATGGTTCATTTTTCTGCTCTGTTGTGCGGCCCAAGATTGCTTTGATTGATAACCAGATTGCCCAGTTGCAGGCGCTTAGAGTCTCATTCGTGGAGGCCTTTTTGCTTTTCGAAGAAAAAGGGGGAGATGGAGATGGTGATAATAATGACGACGCTGGTGATGCTGATGATGAAGGAAATGGTAATGATTGTGATGATGTTGAGGTTTTGGCTAGTCTAGCCAAGGAAAAGAGGAGGAAGAGGATCCAGTCCAGGAATAGGAAGTTGAAGAAGATGAAGAAGCTGCTACGGAAGAGAAAGGCTAAGGATGAAGGGACGTCGACGTCTCCTCGTCGGTCGAAGAAGATTCATGGTCTTTAAGCCATTATGCCTTTTTGTGTTTTGTTTTGTGTTTGAAAACATTTCAAAGTTCAAGAATTATCAAACCAATGACATGTAATCCAATATAACTATTTAGATAAAAATGATCCGCCCAAATATCCGCACATATCGAGACACCGTGTGACAAGTTCTCAAAATCAAAAATAAAATTATATTTATGCTCACCAACCATCTTTTCAAGATCACAAGTAATCTTATTATGTGAGTTTTTGGTGCTCAATGGATTAAAAATATCTCTAATATACTATACATAATTTATGTAAAAAATACGATCGCCTGCCAGTGGAAAGTTTTCCTTTTTTTAGTTGTTTGCCTTTCTTGGGATCAAAATATATTAGGGAACTAGATGTAGGACTTTGTTTGTTTCCTAGATTGTGGTTATGACTTCTTTTACTTGCTTACCAAGTTTAGGACTCTAGAACTTGTCTATTTAAGACAAGAAGAGGACAATACTTGGTGATAACTTTTGCACACAGTTTTTGAGAAGAACGGCGCAAGCAACAACCCAAGAAGAACACAAGCAACGTTGAATACTTGGAGCCACAGTCCGAAATTAAGAAGATCTTTGAAGTCGCGTAACCAACGGAGAAGATCATCCTTCAAGGCGACAAGTATTTTAGTATCATAGTGTTTGATACCTTAGTTTTCATATATTACTTTATATCTTTTGTATTTGATCTTGAACATGGAAAGTAATATAGTTTTTGAGTTTGTATACCCAAGTTCGTAAGTTCACGTTTGCTTACGAACAAAATCTAACTTGTTGTGTTCACTTTCAATATTTATTCCGCTGCTTATTTTATAACTCTGTTTGATGTTAGTTTCGGTGTTTTAACATCGTTCTTAAAATCTACTTTTAAATCTGCTATTTATTGCATTGAATCTGTTTGATGTTAGTTCTAGTATTGTAACACTAAACTTAACATCGTTTACTAATACTTATTTAAAACATCCATAGACCTTGAAACTAACACAGACCCCTACTTCAAACCATAACAATGACTCAGGGAACTCGCAATCTTTAGGCGCCACGCTGGATGGAGTACTACATCACAGTTTAGAGTAGGCACAAGCTGTAGAGGAATATTTATGTGTTGTAACTACCAGGAGAAATAAAAGACTAAAGAGGCGTGTTTATCTTGTTGCTTTGATATTTTTGGATTATTCAGCATCTTGTTTGTAATTAAAAGTTGTGGCATTCCATATGGAAGGAAGAGCTGCGGCATGGTTCCGGTGGATAAAATGGAATAATTAAAAATCGTCGGCTCAGTTCGTAACTAGTGTTTTTTGAGTTTTTTGATATATATTTTGAAAACTTTAAACAAGGCTTAAGAAATAAAAGGGAATAATTAAAAATCATCGGCTCAGTTCTTAACTAGTGTTTTTTTTGAGTTTTTAATATATATTTTGAAAATTTTAAATAGTTCTTAAGTGAAATAAGTTTTAAAGAAAAAGATTTGTAGTTAATTCAAGATTTCTAATAATGAATAAGAATGAGTTTTAAAAAAAACTTGACTTTAATTCTAAAATTAGAAGTTAAAGTTAAAAATCTTAACTCTCAATATTGGAATTAACTTGCCTATGTATCCTTTTTGAGAAATCAGAATTCACGTAGGTCTTATGTATTTTGAAAAAAAAAAAAGAGTTTAAAGAACTTTAAAAAAAGACTTGAGTCTAATTCCAATATTAGAAGTTAAAACTAAAAGATTTAACTTCTAATATTGGAATTAACTTGCCTACGTATCCTCGTTGAGGAATTAAAGCTAAAGCTTATCTGGTTGCCAAAATAGATTGTGGTGGAGGCTCGTCCTTGGACCTTGATTAATTATTGTTGCTTCTGATGTGGTATCATAGTGATCGCTCTCTTCACCTCCATCGAAGTTAGGTTGTTGGTGCGACTTTTAATTTTAACCCAATCGTTAAGAAACATTCGATTTTCTTGATTATGAGGCAATAATCTAGAATTCTCGCTCGTCCAACATATAGTCTCCGAGACTAAAAGTTTATTCAATGAAAAATGTTGAAGAAGGATATGCGAAAGTCTTCTTTGCAATCATAGAAAGTATAGGAGAAATAGAAAACATTATCAACCACCATTGCACAAGATCTTCAGTATCATCGAGTTTTCGGGGTAGTCCCCGAATTAAAATTATTAAATAGGTGTCAAATTCTTGAGATGGACTAGCACTAGCCCTTGCTCATTTTTTGAATAGTATACTACACATATGACAAATACAGGGCTAGAACTTCACGAGGGACGAAAAACAATGATCTTACATTAGAAGTACTACTAGTAGTAGTACCAAAACTGAAACTCGAATAAGGAGAAGGGTAAGGAATGGAAGGTGAAGGGTAATCACTAGAAGAAGAAGAATTAGTGTAATATTCATGAAAAAGATAAGGTAAAGATTGTCTAGTAAGGTGAAAGCAAGTTGAGGGGTTAGGAACTTCAAGCTCCAAACTTTCTATAATATTTTAGAACCCGAAAAAAATAAATGTTCTAAACCTTCACATCGAAAACTAGATCTAAGATTTTAGAACCCGAAAAAAATATCAGGAATGATACAAAGATATTTGACCCATTTTGTCAATATTTTAGTAGTGCATTCATGTAATTGAGGCAATTCAAGTAAAGCGGTAGTAACAAGTGAATCGAACTTTTTCGCTTTAAAATAAAAAGCTCGTCCGCAAGAACGGAGCTATTGTAGGCGATAAGATGACTCGAGTCGAATCACGAGGAATTGCAATCGGCGTCGATAAATGTTTGTTCAACGTCTTTATATTTAAACACACGATCCATTTTCGGAAAGGATTTCTACAACTACGAATTCAAAAATAAGCATTCATTTATTAAAAATTTAATTGAACATTTAATCTAATTGAAAGCATAAGAGACTAAGTGAGAAAACACCATGATTTAAAACTAGCGAATTGAACGTACTGAAATTACTAAACTAAAACAAGTCAAAGTAACATACAAACTATGAAAACTAAATCAAAAGCAAATTACAAATGAAGAATACTTATTGTTTATCTAAGATACGCAGCAATCAATCAAACTTCAGCGACGAACGATGACCATAAACGACGACAAACTTAGAAACGAGTCTTCAACGTGATCTTCGAACAAAATTTCAATTCAAATGTGAAATGGGAAGGGGTTTGAGTTTCTGGACGTATATCAACCTTACCCCTCAGATATCTGATGATTTAAATGAAGAAACCACCGGTATTTATAGATTTCTCCAACAAAAACCGCTCAACCGCAGGTGCGTCGATCGACGCGTGCCAAGCGTCAACGTTGACGCGAGCCAGGCTGCTCGTGTCGACCAGGCAGTGCGTCGATCGACGGAACTAGGATCGACGCTATTGAAGTTGAGCGTCGACCTAGCATCGATCGACGAAACTAGGATCGACGCTACTGAAGCTGAGCGTCGACCTAGCGTCGATCGACGCGGGCATTTCCCGGTGTCAACATGAGCAGGTATAGGCGGCAGGACTCGAACACTGGGTAACCCAGTGTCTGACTGGTACCCAGTGTGATCTCAGCACTTTGCTCGTCTAATTTTCGTCGTCTCGAAGCTGAAAGAGAAAATTAAACATAATGAGACTATTACTTATAAAATAAAGAAGAAAAACATAAAATGAAATAAGAACGAGACATACTAAAAAGAAAAGAAACGAGAACAATAGAAACCTAAAACCCGAAAATACACACAAAATGCAAAGTAAAAACACACGAAAATCACATACAAATATGTACAAATCAACAAGTACAATTTAAATACATTGACCAAGAAGAAATGTAGAAGTAGGATGATGAACACTGGATAAAGTCACATTTGCGTCGTTGATTTTTTTAAAAAGCCCAATCATATTCGAGCAATCATCCCACATATGAGAAAATAAAACAAAATTTACATTTTGAGTGGTAAAAAAAAGCTGACAAATTTTCTCTATATTCTTAAGAATAACTTAGAAATTTATAAGTAGAGTTCTAACGATTTGACACATCAATTAAAAAAATGGGATTTTAAGCCATTGTTTTTGCAATATTTATGCCACCTTTTGCCAATATTTGATTTTTTTGAAATAAAAAATATTGCACTTCTAATCGGGATTATTTCACTTTTAAAGTAGCTAAAGCATATAGAACACATAAATTCAAAATATGAGCACGTAATATGAAATTTTTTACCACCAACGGAAGGTAGACAGAATATTTTGAGAGAATCTAAACTAGTCGTATTAGTGGTGGTATTATCAAATGAAATTGAAAATATTTTGTTAACTAAACCATACTCAGCTAAAATAGTATGAATGTTGTACGAAATGTTGAATGTGGTATGCTTACTATTAAACTCTCTAAAAGTAATCAAGCATTTTTTCAAAGTTCAAGAATTATCAAACCAAAGACATGTAATCCAATATAACTATTGAGATAAAAATGATCCGTCCAAATATCCGCACATATCGAGACACCGTGTGACAAGTTCTCAAAATCAAAAATAAAATTATATTTATGTTCACCAACCATCTTTTCAAGATCACAAGTAATCTTATTATGTGAGTTTTTGGTGCTCAATGGATTAAAAGTATCTCTAATATACTATACATAATTTATGTAAAAAACACGATCGCCTGCCAGTGGAAAGTTTTCCACGTTGATGGTCATCAAACCGATAAAGTTACAGGTTAGATGGTTCATATGTCGATTGTGATCGAAGCAATGGTTATTAATTTATATATTAAAAATCAATAATTTAGATAATCTAAATTAATATAAATGACTAAATTAATTGGTAGAATGATTAGTACACGTGTGAGCTATTTAAACATGTGATTTATGTGATTTTCTATATGTTAAAAATATATTAAAGTAACATAAAGCATATAAGAAATATTAAAAAAAAACTAGCTGGTTCAACTATTTTTTTTCACTGATTTCGGAGTGCTATTGATAGGTTCGACTGACTATTAACAGACAATTTTTAGAGGTGAATTGATCGGACTGACGCCTGGTTGAAATGACCGATCCAATCCAGTTGTCGAAACCATGTTTTTACATAAGTATGGATATCATAAGAATTCTAAAAGCACCAAAGTTTTTTTTTTTAATAAGCTCTGTTAAAAAGAATAAATAATAATAGTCGTCTCAGTGATGTAAACATTAAACAAAAATAAAGCTAGTCTTATTATGGGTAGTCCCAACATTTAAAACACAATTTTTTCTCAAAATAATGAAAACTAGTTTTAAACCAGCGTGTTACGCGGGTTTTGAATAATAAATTAACAACTTGATAAATATTTATTTATTGATCATCGCACAAAATAATTTCCAATCATTTCTAACACTTTAACTCTCCATAGTTGACATAAAGTTGACCCGCAAGTTGCATAATGATTGTAAAATGATACTTTTTAAAGTTTTATGAAAGTTACAAATATAAAAATATATTGAMACATGGATAATTGATAAAGAATATGAATGTTATATTCACTTTGTGTCGTAGTATATTYGTGCCCCATACTAATAGTTGTTTTAAAAATATAAAATAAAATAAACAACATAAGTAATAATAAAATCACTAAGTAAAATATTTTATATTTATTTTGAATTTAATCACACTTTATTATATTTGTATCTAATTTAAATGTATCTTGAGAGTTATTATATAATATTTTATAACATTTATATCATGATTTTTATTTTTAAATATATTAATTAATTATGCATGGTTTTATCTCTACAATACTTAACTTACTTTTATAATTTTTTAACGACTCATATTATTATTTTATATCTTTTTACTTTTTATTTTTCAAAATTTATTAAATATTATACAAATATAGATAGTTTTATTATATTATTTTATAGATTCTAAGTTTTGAGATTTATTTAGTATTATAATATAACATTTTATATTTTATCTAAAAAAGTTCTCAATTAATCTCGTCGCCCAACACCTTATATTTTGAATACCTTTTTTCTTTAGTAATTTATTATATTTTATAATTTTTCTTAAATTTATCAAATAATTATTTAGAAGTTAATCACAATTTATTATATTTTTATATAATAATAATATTATAGAACAAATGGAGAATTATTTAGAATATAATCTTTTTTACTATAACTTTATACCAAAAGTTAGATAATATATTTATCTATATGCATTTAACTTTTATAATTTTTAATGGCTTATATTATTATTTATATATCTCTAAGTGTTTATTTTTCAAATTTATTAAATAACTATACAAATATAAATAATAGTTTATTATATAGTTTCTCTGATTTCAATTTTTGAGATTATTTAGTGTTATATAATAATACTTTATATTTTATTGAAAAACTTCTCAATTAATTCTGTGGATAAAAATTTCATTTATTAATACCTTTTTATTTCTTTTATTATTTAGTATTTTTTTCTCATCTTATATTATTTTATAATATTTAATTTTTCTTATTTCTTAGGTTTATGAAATAATTATTTAGAAATAATCATACTTTATTACATATTTATATAACAACAATATTATATAATAAGTATTTAATTATTATATATATATATATATATATATATATATATATTTATTTAACTTACATTATAATTAAACAACTTATATTATTATTTTATGAACTTTTTATGTTTTATATTTTGAAAAACTGATTAAATAATTATATAAAATTAAATAATAGTTTATTATAAAATCTTCTTAGGTTTCAAGTTTTGGTATTATATATCATTATATTATAATATATTATATTTTGTCTACAAAATTTCTCATTTAATTTCGTGACTTGATACCTTATTTTTTAATATCTTTTTTCATTTGGTAGTTTTTTTAATTTCATATTATTTTATAATATTTATTTGTTTTCATTTTCATATTCATTAAAAAACTATTTAGATGTTAATCATATTTTAATATATTTATTAGAATAATTATTTAATACTTTTAAAGAGTACATAGCGATAAAGTGTATTCGCCACAACCCACTCGAGCCTCCATACATGGATTTGGATTTTTGTGGTAGTTTATTTTTAATTTATATATTTTTTCTTTTTTAGATTCAAAATAATTATTTATAATTTAATTACACTTTATTATATCATTACAGAATAATAATATTATAAAATAATTATTTGATTTTTTTATATTTATTTTAATTTACTTTATAACTTAACAACTTATATTATTATTCTATAATATTTTAAGTTTCTTTTTAATCTTTGAAATTGATTAAATAATTATATGAATATAAAAAATAGTTTATTATATAATTTTTTTTTTATGATTTCAAGTTTTGAAGTTTATCTAGTGTTGTATTATAACATTTATATTTTGTATACAAAATTTTTCAATTAATATCGTGTCCCGACACTTTATTTTTTTAATACTTTTTTAATTGGTGATTTTTTTTATTTTATAATATTTCTTTTTCTTTTTTTTTCTTGGATTTATGAACTATTTTTTAAAAGTTATTTACACTTTATTATATTTTTATAGAATAATAATATTACATAATTAAATGTAGGATTATTTAGAATATTAAATTTTTCAATAATATTATGCCAAGAGTTGGAGTTGCAGACGGTGTTACGTGTGAACATAAAATGAAAAGATTTGGAATGCCAATAAATTTATTTCACAAGAGGGCTACCCAACCTCTGGCCAAATCAGAGTAATACGTGTCAGCCTCTTGGTTGTCCGAATCAGAGCGACATGTGTCAGTTGGGCATTCGCAAGAGTGATCCCAAATTTCTTGGTAAAATCTTACAAACAAAATTATTAAATTGCAAAATGAGGGTCCTATGGTACAGTATTTCCACACACACACACACATATATATATACACACACACACACCATATAATGTCATTTTACATTAAAATATAATTGACCTTACTTGTAGATATAATTATTATCAAATATGTATTTATTGACACATATCGTGTAATATAATAGTATCTATAATACAATATAATAGTATCTATAATACAATTGATCTTGTGATCAATCGACTTATTCAGTTACATATGTAATTAATGAAGTTCTATTATTTTTCTAAAGATACAACGAAGTTGATTTCTCGTCGTTAGGAGCGTGAGATTGGATCCTTCGTAGGGTCTATCTCCGTGGAAGGTCTGGCTTTTTTGTTTGTCGTAGGTCTGTGATATTGACCAAAACCACGAACCACATCTGGTMTTTTTTTTTGAATTTCTGTCACAGGATTCTAGGGGCCGATGCGGAAAGAGAATGCTTCTTGATAAATACGTGTTTGTTTTTTTTCATACAAAAATACATGAAGTATTTTTTTTTTTTTTAAAGAATTCAACTTCTTCTAGTTATTCAACTTCTCCTGGCATTTCAGCAAAAATAAATAACCTACCCGACAAACAACAATTCTACATTCTTTTCATAAAATAAAAAATAAAAAAGTGAAGGTGGTGTGTTTCTCCACTATCAGAAAGCAAAGGTGAGCGCATGGGACACAGCCTTGTAAGAAACGGGAGAGATTGTTTGTGGGATGTGAAGTTGAATCACTTGAAGAGATTGAGGGACAGTGTTGAAGGATGGCGAAAATGGTGTATGACATAAAACACAACTCATGAGCTATGAACAAAGAACCAAAGCATCATGTTTTGTTTTTATTACTATTTATTATTATTATATATAAATGTTTCCTTTTATGACATGTGGAGGATATAGAAAAATCATTTCCACAAAATAAAAGGAATATATTAATCGAAAATAATGATCGAGCATAATTGATATCCAAAATATACAATAGACTTTTGGAGTAAAAGAATCCGGTGCCAAATGATATTCTTTTAGCAATATCTAGGAAGGGGTTTGATATTTTTTAACAATAGACCAATTGCACTTTTAACAACTTATTCAAAGAAACTAAGATAGCAAACTAGCTCTAAGAAAACATGTAAGCCATTGGAAGAATCGCTATCTGCAACACATGGCAACGACAAAAGCTCCATAAGCTCCAACCAGTATTATAGGCCTACAAGGTAATGTCCCAGCAGCATGCACCTTTAGGTTTGAAGAGAGAAATAAAAAAAAAAAAAAACTAAGGTTTGTGGTATTTACCGGCAACCCTTTAGGTTTGATTCCGCTTACATTTTGATCCAACCATTAGTAGACCCAATGGAATTTGCCGGAATTAGCAAAGGTCATCAAATATATTACCATTACACCCCTCTACTTTTCAAAATATGGCAAATAACCCCAACTTTTCGCAGGTCCAAAATTGTAGGACAGATGTATCTCAAGGGTGGCTTTTGTAATTTGGGTAAACTCAACGATCTCACCAGAACAGCATGCAAGCCAGATAATCTCGTGGCAACGAAATACGAGCCTGGAATTGAAGAGAAGTGCTCTCAACGAGATCGATACGATCCCCTTTAGTTTCAACCTCTACAGTTCCTGCAGTGCTGTTGTCACCCGGATCAGGGCCTTTGGAATGCATCTTGGGAGAAAGGGTAGCCAGGAGACCATGTACTACTGAATGGATTGTATCTTTCAATTCGGGTGATGTTGGTTCTGATAACTCAGCTACCTGTTAAGAAAATTGTAGATTAGTCATTATGGGAATGAAACACGCTACATGTGAAAAAGAAATGCCTATATAATTGTATAAATACTAAAAATAAATATTTAAAAGTATGACATACAAATTTGAAGACGTTTTATTAGTTGCACTAAACTACTAATTCATTGTTGGTTTTTGAATTTATGTTTCACCTTTTTTGTTTGCAAAGATCTTAAAAAATCCGACAATTCATTCTTTTCTTCCCCAACAAACTGTTGCATCTGAAAAGCTGTGCTTTTCCTCTTAACTTCACGAAGCTCCTGAGAAGTGTGAAAATCAATAAATATATCAAACTACATTTCGAACAATGAGAAATAAGGTTCACAATCACACTTCATATACAAAAAACAATAATACATGGAAATTAAAAAGGTTCCAAAATAAAATCAGACTATTTTAAGTCTCAACCTTTTATTATTTCCATGATTATAAAAATCAGTCTCCAAAACTCAAGCTAAATAGTGGGATTATACCTTTTTGACCGAAGATCAACAAGAATGCAGTTTCAAAACGTATTGTCGAGCTTCAAGGGTCATTTCACCAAAATCTGGAATATCGTATGTCATTTCACCAGTTTCTATAGATGTTGGCAAGCTTTCTTGTCTAATTTGTCTCTTCACCTTAGAGTTTAGAATCTCCAGTTTTCGATTTATCATTGTCCTCTACATATATCTCGAGATTCCTCTCGAGACAGCCTATATTCAGCATTTCGCAATGTGTACCTGAATCATAACAACATAATTTTTTTAATTTTTTTTAAAAATGAAACAAGTTTGAACACACATTAAATTATCGTAAAACAAGTTTGAACAATTTGTTGATAAGAATTGGGATACCTCGTCATCATTGATCAACAGCTTGAAAGTGGGTCCCATAAAGGTTCAACCATCACTTCAAATTGGTCTGATGTTAGCAAACCTAACAAGCTGGAACACTCGTATACACATTAATTCATTAAGCAATAACACAGAATTATACAGAGATGTTTAGGTGACCATTGGATAAAAGAAAAAAAAAATTCCCTCGACTAACAAGAAAAAAAATGACAAACAAGTGATTGTTTATGACCCAAAAAATACAACTCATTTTTTTCCCCAAAAAAATTTCACTTATTTCTCTCTCCCATTTCTCTATTACCATTAACTTCTCACCACACAAAAACCTTATTTTATTTTCTCTCTCTCATCTCTCCACTATCATCAACTTCCCACCACACAAAAACCTTTGTGGGCCCGCTTGAAATTTTGTTTTACTAAATAATTTTATATTCAATCACTTGCCCCAAAACACACAAATTATATTCAATCACTATCTCGCCAAAAATTATTATCTCCCTAAAATTCTTTTTTTCACTATTCTCTAGTAAAACGAAACGAAAAAAACAAAACAAAACAAAACAAACGAAAGGATATCCAATCGCTGCCTTACTTTGTTCATCTTCTTCCTTTCTTCTCTTTCATCTGGTTATCTACCCAACTATAATAATACTTGTTTTCATTACAATTGTGCAAAATATATTGCAATCTACAATGATTTGTTAAAGGCATCCCATTGTTAACTTACGAACTAGCTCTTTCATTCTTTTCAATATATTATCTACCCAACTCAACAAAAACAGACTTATTACAATATAATCCAAAAATAAATCGAAACCAAACTTTTTTTTTCTAATCTAATATATACATAGCATTGCATTTCAAACTCGGAACTTACGAAACCTCACTGAGAAATTTAATGTACATGCAAAATGTAAGTTCATTGAATGTCAAAACATAAATACTCAACATAACCACCATTCACATCTCAAATACCATAAACCTACAACATGGGATTGGGATCTTTCTAGCACATCTAAGTCTGAATACCAGCAAGTTAATTTACAACTAACATCAGCAATCACGAAAGCTAAAATGCAGTTCTAGAGACCAAACAAATGTGAAAGCTGTGATATATATATATATATATATATATATATATATATATATATATATATATATATATATATATAAACATAATTGTTAAAATGCGAAAGGTTCATCAAGGCGATAAGGGCCCCTATCTTCTGAGGCTCAAGGCGAGGTGTGCGCCTGACACAAGTGAGTCACCAAAACAAAATAAATCTAAAACTCATACACATAATCACAAGAAAAACATAACCATCCAAAAAAAACTCAATAGTTAACAAGAATAAAGTGTCAAAACAATAGAAAACAACCTTTAAAAGTGTATTTTCTTATTAAAAAAAGAAAATGCCACAGAGGCACGCCTAGACGTAGGAAAAGGCACAACGAGGCGATGCAGGTTTTGCCAGAGCATGAGGCACTCCTTTGATAACTTTCGTATAAAAGGGACAGTGAAACACAATTAAGATAGATATAGGAAAGACATTTGGTCGCTTCACAGTTACAAGGTTTCTTACCTAGTCATTTTCAGCTCCATCGGATGCTTGCTATCCCACAAGGCTTCCAGAAAAGATGACAGTGTATCAACAATTCTGAAATAAATTGGTGTCGCCTACGCATCTTAGCACAAGACTATATAATTTCTAGGGTAAATTACCAAAAGTACCCTTGAGTTTTGACTTAATTACAAATAAAAAAATCTAACTTTCAAAATTACATAAAACACCCTTGAAATTTGATTTTGTCTTACATTTACCCCTTCAAAAGCCAAAAAAAAAAATTCAGAAACCCCTTCACACTCATAAGAATATTACAGTTAGCCCCTTGATTTTAACACTAAAACGAACTCCAGGGGTATTTTGTAATTTGAAAGTTAGCTCTTTTTAAAAGAAAATTAGGTCAAACCTCATAGCCTATGCGCTCGATATTCGCATCTCTTTCAACAACGATTCCATCAATTTGTGTACTCTTCCCATTCGACAATACTCATCATACCCAGCAACAAATTCACGCACCACTCCACCGACATTAATCCAACTCCGCCCGGGTTGCTTAGCAACCCCCTTCTCCCTCATAACCCCCCTCAATTTCAAAACATCGCGCCACTGACTATCTGCAGCAAACGAATTAGACAACATAACATAGCCAGCCGAATTCTCGGGATCAACCATAACAAGCCTATTGGAAACACTTCTAGCCAATTCTAATCTATTGTGGAGCACGCAGCCCGAAAGCAAAGCTCCCCACACAAAATTATTAGGTTCGAAAGGCATTGATTCCACAACACCAAGAGCTTCTTCAATAAAACCCGACCGAGCTAAAAGATCAACGTAGCAAGCATAGTGTTCCAATTTAGGGGTAATTGAGTAATTTTTACGGATCATCTCGTTAAAAATCTGGCGCCCTTTATCTAACAGACCCGAATGACTACACGCGCACAATGCGCCGAGAAGGGTTCCGGAATTAGGACGCAAAAGAAGCTCGTGCATTTTGGAGTAGAGCTTCAAAGCCTCATCACCATGGCCGTTTACGGCTAAGCCCATGATCATGGCGTTGAATGAAACAATATCTTTTGCACTTATTTGGTTAAAAACTTTTCTCGCTGCGTCCAAATTCCCGCATTTCGAATACATGTCTATTAATGACGTGGCGAGATTCACGTTCGATGATAGTACGCCTTTTTGCCCTTTAGTTCTCATGTATTCGTGAACCCACATTCCTAGTTCTAAATCACCGATCTCGGCACAGGCCGAGAGTACACTGACCATCGTGACGTGATTGGGCGAACAATCGTAATTATCAATCATCGATTTAAAAATAGTTAAAGCTTCTAAAGCGCAACCGTTTTGTACGTAAGCACCGATTATAGTATTCCAAGAAAGAACACTCCGTTTACCATTGTGAGAAATTTCATCGAACAATTCTTGACTTTTTTCGACCTTTCTCCATTTTCCATACAGATAAACTAGTGTAATATTTACATGATCAGATTGGGATTCTTTTACACACTGTGTTAATAGATTCACCCATTTCTCAATGTGTAAAGTAGCAAGGCTTGAACATGCGGATAAAACACTAACCATCGTATCGTTACCGGGTTGCAGATTATTTTCCTTCAGCATTACGGTAAATAGACTCAAGGCTTCTTCAGCTAATCCGACTCTAGCGTATCCAGAAATCAAAGCAGTCCAACAACTGACCAAATTTCTGTCAGGCATTTCGTCGAACACCTGTCGAGCGGAATTTAAATCCTTAACAACCCTAGCATAAACCATGAGCAGGCCATTACAAACGAAAGAATCACAAATCAAACCCGATTTCAAAACATGGGGATGCAGCTGCTTAACACAATCGACGCTAACACCATCTCTGCAACACGCCTTGAGCAGAAACGAAAATGTCAGGTCATTCGGCGAAAGCAGGCGACATTTTAATTCCTTAAAAATAACGAACGCTTTTATTGCAAGACCCTCCTCAGCGAACACTCTGATGATCGCATTGAACGGGAAGATATTTGGGTTCTGTAGATGGTAAAAGACTTTGAGAGCCGAGTTTGAAGGGTAGTGGCCGATGAGACGAGTGGCGATGAGATTGTTGTGGTGGGCGTTGAGCCGGAAAATCCGAGCGTGGATTTGAAGGAGGTGAGCGCGTGGGACGCGGCCTTGTAAGAGGCGGGAAAGATGATTGTTTCTGGGGTGTGAATTTGAATAGCTTGAAGAGACCGAGTGACAGAGGTTTGCAGGTCCATTGGGGCGGAGACGAAGAGAATGGTGCAAGATGAAGGGAGATATTGAGCGTGAAGATGGAAGGCAAAGATGGTGCGTGAAGTAAAGCATGACTAGCTCCTGGTGTTTTGCTCCACCATTTACCTAATTTATTTTAGTTGATGAACAAGAACTAAGGCTATTATAATTTTGGTATTCTCAATTTTATAAAAAGTACGTGTTATTGTACATAGCATGTTATTGATAGCATATTATTATATGGTTAAGGTGTAGATAGTATTAGTAATAATATTTAGAGGGACCAATTGGTCATGTGATCCTTTTTGGTATTTTGTAATGCAAATGAAAATAATATATTGTTTGAGTTTGTTTCTCCCAATATTATTTTCTTTTTTGATTAAATATATTTAGTCTGATTAATATAGTGCATAATTTATAACGTGTTATCAGAACGAACGCTCTAAACAATTTCAAATATTTCCAACAATCACAAAGGTAAGATTCATACAAATATACTCATTCTATATCAACATACATATTCATTAAAAACCGTATATAACAATAATTATACATAAAGGAGGCTCTGCCACCATCTATAATACTTGGCAAGATCACTTAATGAATTATTTTATTCAACTAATTATTATCTATTAATCTTACTACTTGATTATGAAACACCCACTAGGTTTAACGAGTATTGTGGTGTGAATAATTATTATCTACTAATCTTGCTACTTGATTATGAAATACCTACTCGAAAGGTTTATCGAGTATTGTGGAGTGAATAATTATTAATCTTGCTACTTGATTATGGTACGAGTTATTTCTACCTCCGTGTTCTTGATCTTTGCTTTATTTGTTTTATGATAATATTTCTTAAAGATATCAACATGTATTAATTGTTATGTAGGTTTACACATATTTATACTTTAAATAAAATATCATTAATATTGGATTATTAATAATATGCACGTTCTTTTGATCTAATTATAATGTCAAATCTTGTCAAACTTAAATTTGAGTCACTTGACATCAGTGGGAAGAATTACTTATCATGGATATTGGATGATGATATCCATCTAAATGTCAAATGTCTTGGTGATACAATAAATGAAACAAAAGAAATATCAACTCTGGATAAGGCAAGGCTATGATTTTCCTTCGGCACCACCTCCATGAGGGTCTGAAAACTGAATACCTCACAATCAAAGGTCTTGCAGATCTTTGGAAATCATTAAAAGAACGATATGACCATCAAAAAATGGTCATCCTCTTGAAAGCTCGGTATGAGTGAATAGCACTACGATTTCAGGATTTTAAATCCGTTAATGAATATATTTCAGCCATGTTTCGAATTAGTTCAAAGTTAAAATTATGTGGAGATAATATCATTGATTCTGGTATGCTTGAAAAAACATTCTCCACAACTCATGCTTCTAATGTGATCCTACAACAACAATACCGAGAGCGAGAATTCAAACAATATTCAAAACTAATTTCATACATTTTATTGTCTGAACAAAATAATGAACTGTTAATGAAAAACTATGAGACTCATCCCACTGGCTCGACCCCGATACCCGAGGCAAATGCAACATTATCTAGTATTAATAACTGGCGTGGACGTGGTCGTGGTCATGGATATGGGCGAGGAAGAGGAAAAGTTTTTCAACCAAATTATCGTAACTATAACAATGCAGATAAATGGGAAAAATGAGAAAATTAATAATAATAGCATGAAAAAATCTCAAAAGGAAGGTGCTTGTTACAGGTGTGGTATGTCCGGTCATTGGTCGCGTACATACTGCACACCAAAGCACTTTGTTAATATCTATCAAGAATCATAGAAAGAAAAATGAAAGAATATTGAAACAAACTTTGCTACAAGTGGTTCTAATGATTTTCCTTATGCGTTGATCAATGACATGACCCACTTAGATATGACCGATATGATTGATAAATTTAAAGAAGGAAATAGCATGGAGGAGTGATTGTTCAATTACCATGGTTTTACGAGTATTGATGTTATATAATTATATAAGTATGGTATACTAGTGTGATTCCATGTCATGAGTATAGTATGTCATTTTCTTAAATATGTGTGATTTATGATCTTATGAGTGAGTGATTTATGGTTGTATTGTAATTATTTCTTATTATGAGTAATGTATGTTTTTCATAGTTTGATGTAATAATATCATTAGTATTTCCTATTAAGTTTTTACAATGCTTCATTATTAATTACTTACACCTGTTCTCTCTTATTTAAAAATAGATCATGAATGTACTTCGATCCAAAAATCAAGACGGTGATTATGTCTTACGGATAGTGCTACAAAACATACCATACTTAAGGATAAGAAGCATGTTTCTCACCTGAATATTGTTGAGTTAAACGTCAATACAATATCTAGTAGTGCAAAAATAATTTAAGGAAAATGAGAGGCAAATTTTCTAATGCCTGGAGGAACAGTGTTTACAATAAGAGATTCATTATTCTCTCCTAAATTCCAAAGAAAATTATTAAGTTTCAAGGATATGTTGGAACTATTACAAATAAATCGAACATGGTTGTAAATGTAATCACTAAAATACTGGAAAAAGAAAAGAAAACAGAAACTTCAAAGAAAAATTGAAAGTCGAGTCGAGAAGTTCTCTTTCCGCAAAATGATTTTGCCCCGGTGGTGCCCTTCGGTTTTGGCAAAATGTCTCCAAAGATAAAACGACTTCGTCTCATGATATCACAGCACCGTGAATATCAGGGCCCCGACGAACTGGGAAAATCTGGACTGAACTATGTAAAAACTAAAGTACAGAAATAGATATATGGTAATGCAGAATGCTCAGGTGATTTTTCGTATTTCAGGTGTTATTCGTATGGAAAGTGGCTGGGAATGCAGGAGTCTCACCCTTTTATAGGGGTTCAAGTTAGGGTTACAGCTGCCAATTAAGACGTCCTTAATGGCATTTAAACAGTTAGTTTTATCAAACATGAACCTGGACGAGTTCAGCGTGCAGATACGTTTGCTGTTTGAAATTCAAAAG
The DNA here is from genome assembly GCA_014905375.1 of Phtheirospermum japonicum. NCBI lineage: Eukaryota > Viridiplantae > Streptophyta > Magnoliopsida > Lamiales > Orobanchaceae > Phtheirospermum > Phtheirospermum japonicum. The sequence goes on from BMAC01000242.1 coordinate 425,994, forward strand.
TTGAAAACGTCTGACTGGTCAAGAGCCAGCCATTACGTAACGGTCAGGTGCGTGAAGGTTCAAAAAGGAAACCAGGGTTGAGCTAGAACCCGAACCCCACACGGACCAACTCAATCGGACCACCCAATTCGGACCAATTGCCCAAGACCCAAGACCCAAGTCCCAGGCCCAGAGCCCAGGACCGAGGTCCGGGACCGGGCTCGGGCTCGGCTCCGCCTTCGGCTTCGCCGAAGGCGGACTAGCGAACCCAAGTCCAAGAGCCCGCGTGAGCTTCGTTTACACAAAGCCCACAACACTCTCTGGCCCACTTGATGTACATTAAAGAAATGTAATCATTTTTAAACTCTCTTCCACATTGACTAATATTCAATGTGGGATAACCGAAAAAGCATTAAACCAAACCGTTCAACTTTCAAGCATTATTTCTCACTCACCAATGAATGGATTTGAGAAGTTCAAAATGCTACGATTATCTACACGACACGTAGAATAATCCTATATAATTCATTTACATGAATTATCGCCGTACCAATTAATTAGAATAAATCCAATTTACAATAGGATATTCGTACAAAGGGGTATCATGTTGAAACCATGATTGATGAAATTACGAATATATTTGCATTACATCAATTATCTCAGGAAGAAAGTGTGTATTAGAAAAACTACCGACCTTATCATCCGAATTATACCACACTAATATCAAAGTTATTGAAATATATGACACAATAAACCCGAAGTTTACTGATACTTTTAAGGTTGTCATGATCGGTTAGGTCACCTTGGTTCAATTATGATGCGAAAAATTATTAAAAACTCAAATGGTCATTCATTGAGAAATCAGAAAAATTTTCAATCTAAGGAACTATCGTGTATTGCTTGTTCTCAAAGGAAATTGGTAATTAGACCTTCACCAATCAAAGTCGAGAATGAATCACCACTATTTTTGGAACGAGTCCATGGTGATATATGTGGGCCTATTCATCCACCTTGTGGACCATTTCGATATTTTATGATATTAATTGATGCTTATACCAATTGGTCGCACGTATGCCTATTGCTGACATGAAATATGGCATTTGCCACGTTTCTTGCCCAACTCATTAAATTGAGAGCACAATTTCTTGATTACATGATGAAGAAAGTTAGATTAGACAATGTTGGAGAATTTACATCCAGAAATTTCAATGATCATTAATTAAGCGTCCTGAGCTTATTGCTAGACACCTTGGAACTGATGTTGAACACCCATTGGCACATGTTCACACACATAATGGTATGGCTGAATCATTAATTAAACGTCTTCAGCTTATTGCTAGACCATTTGATAATGAGAACAAAGCTTCCTATATCTATATGGGGTCACTCTATATTACACATTGCAGCATTAATACAAATCAGACCTTGTGCATATCATAAATACTCCCCGTTACAACTGACATCTGGTAGAGAACCAAATATTTCTCATCTTAAAATATTTAGATGTGTCGTATATGTGTCTATATCTCCACCACATCGTACAAAAATGGGCCCATAAAGGAGGTTAGGAATTTACATTTGATATGAATCACCTTCGATAATTAAGTACCTAAAACCAAGAACAGGTGACATATTCACTGCTCGTTTTTTTGATTGTCACTTCAACGAAGAAGAATCCCCACTTTTAGGTGGAGAAATAAAATGTGTGGCAAATGATATTAACTGGTGTACATCATCATTAATGCACCTTGATCCTCCCACAAAACAATGTGAACAAGAAGTTCAAGAAATTGTACACTTACAAAATATAGCAAATCAATTACCAGATGCATTTACAGATACACGTAGAGTAACAAAATCACATTGTAAATGCTCCAGCTCGAGTAGAGATTCTAAAAGAACAATCAATGGAAAATATATCGAATGACTCTAAGGCATGCCTGAGCGTGGATGACTAATCGGTTCTAAAGATAAAAACCCTCGAAAAAAAAATAGAAAGTTAAAAAGTGCAATGAATCCAAACAAAATGAATGTGTTCTAGAAGAAACACAAAAACAAGTAAATCAAGAATGTCATGAGCATAAAGAAAATCACAAGATTTCCATAAATTACATCCTTAGTGGGAAAATATGGAACCGAAATAAGATGAAATATATTGATAATATATTTTGCTATTCCATAGAGCAAGAAATTGAAAATGAAAGTGAGAATCCAGAACCAAAATCTATAGCCGAGTGTCAAAAGAGAAAAGAATGGATAAAATGGAAAGAAGCCATACAAATTGAATTAGAGTCACTAAATAAACAAATAATGTTTGGTCATATTGTTATTATATCTGAAACTATAAAACCCATTGGGTGCAAATGGGTTTTTATTCGAAAAAGGAATGAGAATGACGAGATTGTAAGGTATAAAGCTCGTCTTGTTGCCCAATGCTTTTCCTAGACACCTGGAGTATACTATGAAGAGACTTATTCACCTGTTATGGATACTATTACATTCAGGTACTTGATAGGACTATCTGTTTCGAAAAATCTGGAGATGGGTCTTATGGATGTTGTAACAGCTTATTTATACGGATCATTGGATATTGATAATTATATGAAAATCCCTGAAGGATTTAAAATACCTGAAAAGCTAAAATCAAAGCCCAAGTAATTTTTTTGCAATTAAACTACAACGATCGTTATATGGGCTAAAACAATCTGGGCGCATATGGTATAAATGTCTAAGTGAGTTCTTGTTGAAAGATGGATATGTAAATAATCATTTATGTCCATGCATTTTTATTAGGAAAACAATAACTGGATTTGCTATTATAGTTGTTTATGTTGATGATTTAAACATCATTGGAACTCCCAAGGAAATTCAAGATGCAGCCAACTACTTGAAGGGTATATTTCAAATGAAGGATATCGGTCAAACCAAATATTGTCTTGGCTTACAGATAGAGCATTTACAGAATGGGGTATTTTTCCACCAATCAGATTATACAAAAAGGATCTTAAAACGATTTAATATGGATAAGGCAAATCCTCTCAGTTCCTCAATGGTTAATAGAACACTGAATATTGAGAGTGACCCATTTCGTTCTTGTGAAGATAAAGAAAGTATACTTGGCCCTGAAGTACCATATTTAAGTGATATTGGAGCCCACATGTATCTTACCAATTGTGCCCAACTAGATATAGCATTTGCTACCAATTTACTGGCAAGGTACAGTTCAGCTCCAACACAAAGACATGGGAATGGGATTAAACACATATTTTGTTAACTCCGATGAACGATTGATTTGGGACTATTTTGTCCCATAAATTCGGAACATAAGTTAACAGGCTTCTCTGGTGCATGTTATTTATCAGATTCTCATAAGGCCAAATCACAGACCGGCTACGTCTTCACGATCGGCGGTAATGCAATATCCTGGTGTTCCCTCAAGCAAACAATAGTTACCACGTCTGCAAATCATGCTGAAATTATTGCACTCCCTGAAACAAGTAGAAAATGAGTATGGCTTAGATCTATGATCAATACATCCAAGGAATGAGTGGACTGCCAGTTAATGAAGAGCCAACAATAATATTTGAAGATAATATCGCGTGTATTGCCCAAGTTAAAGAAGGGTATATTAAAAGCGATAGAATGAAACACATTCCCCCCAAATTCTTCTCGTATACTCAAGAACTCGAAAATGACAAAATCAATATTCAATATGTGCATTCAAACGATAATGTGGCAGACCTATTTATGAAGGCGGTCCCAACTACAATTTTTGGAAACATGTTCGCAATATTGGAATGCGCTAAGAGATTTATGCAAATAACTGCTTTTATTAACTTGAGGGGAGCTTACATGGTTGTACTCTTTTTCCCTTTATTACGGTTTTATCCCCCGAGTTTTTCCTGATAAGACTTTTAATGAGGCAACCTAAGCACATACGTTGGAATTAAGTTATGTACTCTTTTTCCATTATGTCCGATTTTATCCCATTGGGTTTTTTCAGCTTAAATTTTTTAATGAGGCATACTTATCCAACTAATGATAATGCTACGTCGAAGGGGGAGTGTTATAAATGTGGACATAGCATATCATTACATGGTCAATATGTAAATAGTATTAGCAATAGTATTCAAAGGGACACAATAATTGGTCATGCGATCCTTTCTTCTATAAAAGGAGCAAGCCTTGGTCATTTTGTAATGCAGATGAAAATAATATATTGCTTGAGTTTGTTTCTCCCAGTACATTACTTGAGCTCATTTCCTTCTCCAATTAAATATATTTAGTTTGATTAATATAGTGCATAATTTATAACAGTATGATTTTTTTTTAATTATTATTCAAGTTATATATAAAAAAATAGATGATAATAAACTATTATATTTTATTTAATATCAAATGATATTGGAAAAGTAAATAATGTTGTATTATAATATTATATTTAATTTTAAAAAAAAAATTGTTGGTTGAGTATTTAGTTTATTAATTCTAAAACAAATGATTATGTGGTAATTGAAATACTAATCCGGTATTGCAAACCCGAGAATCGACAGACCCTGAAGAAATCATGTTAATTTTACTTGTTTGTAAAAAAAAAAAATTAATATTCAAGCAACAAAATTATAAAATTTAATTCCTATATTGTATTTATCATATTCATTTATCACATCTTTTCACTCTCTTTTCTATCATGTTGTTTTTATTTCTCTTTTTAAATTTAGATAAATATAATATATTTAATACAGATGTTGTTATATTATATTATTATGTTTTATGAATATCATATTAAACTTATTTATAAGTACAATGTGTAATATTATATTAGTTTGAATCGAATAGGTCCATATTGTCACGACTCGTGACGAGTGACTCGACATAACGAGTCACATGCGCACATCTGTGGCGCAATCACTCGACGGACTGCACAGAGCGGGTTAAGCGGGATCGAGGCTTACTGACGGGACTTCCAGGACATGGGGCAAATGTGGTTACCAAGAACGGCACATGGCACCGAGAGCTAGACGGCGAGGTCGAGATGTGCGGACCGACTGGCAACAGGACGTGGGACGTGCGCAGCCGACAGGTAGGCGTGCGCGTAGGGGGTCCAAGCCGAGGCATAAGGCGAGGACTCGTATCAAGTTAGCGGGGCAAAGGGGCGTGAGTGGCAGCATGGTTGGCACCACCCGGGACCTTTTCGCCCGACTTACTCGGACACGGCAGGTGAGAGCACACGTGACCAAAGAGAAGCGAGCGACATGGGCCAACTTTGAGAAAGCCCATTTTGAGCAAGAAAAGCAGGTCGTACTTGGCCAACGGGGCTTCTTAGAGCCAAAGTCCAAAGGAGACTCCTTTGGCAAGGAGATCTCTTGTGTAACAAGTTAGCATGTATAAGGTGCGTAGCCAAGTTAGGTAGGTTACCTTAGCGGACGAGTTTCCCAAATGTGTTAATGGGCCGGATGTATTAGGGTTTTTATGGGTCTAGTAGTTTCTAGGGTTTTCCAAGCCGAGCAATGTTGATGGGCCGAAGTGTTTAGACTAGTAGAGTAACTTGAGGAAGGGAAAATCCAACCCTGACCCTAGCACCGTAGTGTAGTATAAATAAGCCCCTCATCCTACTGTATTGTTATCAACAAGTTCCAAGTAGTCTAATACAATTATTATTCTCCCCACTCTTGTTCACTTTTCCTTCCTTGTTTTTCAAATGTGATCCAATGGCCACATAAATCAGGCTAGCCGAGATGCTTCGATGCTTATCTGACATGTTCGAGGAGGCATGCTCAGTGCCGCACGGGCTATATTCGTTACCGAATCCCTGCCGAGGGCGTTCGCCCATGACAATTGGTATCAGAGCCAAATTGGCTCATGATTCTGCAAGTGAGAAGGGAGATGCTCAGATTGGAGACGTTAAAGTTAACATCGTTGTCAACCCAGCTCTTGATCCTATATTCGTGGTGGTGTTTGGACAACTCAAGGAAGGAACGTGTAAGGTAATTCGGGAGGGTTATAAGGGGAACCGAGGCCCCTCTATGGAGAATCCAGACCTGAAGGATAACTGACGCAATGCTTGTGTGTTGTGTCTCAAGGGTATTACTGCCGAGGATAACCTGGTGTTAGGCCAGATCCGGTCACACAATCAGATCTGCGACCTGTGTTGAAGGGGTATTGCTGTCGAGAATACCCTAGTGTTGGGCCAGATCTAGTCACACAACCAAATCTGCGACCTGTTGCTGCCGAGATCGCGAGTGCTGGAGCCATAGAGAACACACGGACAATCGAAGACGGAGATGAATGGACCACCGGATCCATTCATGGGCTAGATTTGGTGCGTGCGTGCCGGCGAGGACACATGTTCGGAGCAGATCTATGGCGGAAGGGTACTATCCTACACTTACTAAGTTTACTGACTCGATTTCAGGCGAGATCCTGGCCATCTCAGAGACAGTGGTGTGGATCCACAACCTGATTAGTGGAATCGACCTTGTTAGGTACCTGACAGTGAAGGGCTGCATGACACCAACGTGCGAGCCTGGTCAAGGGCCGAAGCTATCTGAAGGGGCGAGGTCTTGAAAAGGATCGCCAAAATCTTTGTGCAAGATGGGCCAACATATTGGAGGAGTTGATAGCAATGAAAATATCCCCAAGCTGCGAGTTGACCCCGAAATTCTGATCATGTGTTCGTGGATCAAGGCTGTGCAGTGGTTTCAAAGGCGGCTCGTCTACGAAGGTGTGGGGCTAAGGGTGTACCAACCCTTACGGCTGGAGAATAGGATGGTAGAGCAGTGGGTTCGATGGGTGCGGAGCATTCATCGACGGGTGGCGTGGTTCAAGGAGGTAGGTCGAACCCAACCTTGTTCGCAAGAGTAGCGAAAGGTTTGGTGGGGGAGCGAACCATAGCAGAGCATCAAGTGTGGAGCGATCTAAGACGTTAGCTCATATCTATATATGTGGGTCGGCTATCCATGTCGATACGGACAGCCTTCGACGAGGCATAGCTCGGACGACAAGACCGAGAGGATTAGACTGGTGCGATAGAAACACCAGGTCCTTGGAGATTCTCCACGAGTTGCCGAGGGACAAGGCGGCTAGTAAACAAAAGGGGTAGAGCGACTTGACCAAAGTCGGCACCATGGAAGGGACCGGGCAAATACCTGTACTGTCAAGCCAGGCAGTTGACTTCTGACTAAAGTTAGCAACATCGTTAGGTTTTTCGATCGAAACAACGATTAGCACGCGGAGTGCTGGCGTGGTGAAGAGCGGGAAAAGGGTAGTCTTCGAGGAGCAGCAAGGCGTCATGAACCTTGCCAGCCAACCAGAGGCGTACCACGATGAGGCAACCACACCAAGCCAACTTGTAGGGACGTGCAGGTTTCCCAATACCCTTTCAGACTCATGTCGTTATGACGACCAGAAAAGTGACCGTAGCACAAATAGTGCGTATGCGGGATGCTTAGGGTTATCATATAGACCCAGGATCGAGGATTGCTCATGTGGGATGGCCAGCCACATCGACGAGGCTTATCAGGCGAGATATAAGCATAGCGTAGCCAAAATAGTGGTCTTGACAACTGGAACCATCGAAGCAAAGGCGTGGGTACTTGTAGATCAAGTACAAGGAGCGGATGTGATAAACCCATGAGACGAGGCAACTAGCTGGACAACGATTGGGTCAGAGACACATGGTGTCATCCTGGTTGGGTCTATCCCGGTACTAGTGTGGATAGGTACAACACCTGGGTGACGATGCGTTGGAAATTAGACCAATGTATGGATTGAGAGGAGCAGTGGATAGGATGGTAGCAAGACCGAGAGTTCCATCGGCGATCCAGATCGAGGGAAGGGCGGTGACTGCGTGCAAGAGGCGTATACTAATAGTAATGTCAAGTATTGAGCACAAGGGGGCCACTTTACAATTGGGAGCAAGGATCAGGCGCAAGAAACACCCAGTATTTATGTCGTGGGGTGTTGAGCACGAAGAGGTCCTTCCGGGAAGCTCGTCGAGAGGTCGAGAGAGTTGGCAAGATTCGAGAGGTCGGGAAATACCTCGAGAAGCTTGGAAGGTCAACATGTCAGGTCGGGCCATAAAAGTACATCCATCGAGGATGGGGCATGACGTGGGCGGACGTGTGCAGATCACATTATGTGCGGGGAAGCGCGCATCGAACAACGAGGCGGCGCCGGTTCGTGCGATATTCTCGCACGAGGATAGTTTTGATAGACAAGCAACCTGAGGAGTAGCGAAGATGGGAACGGCATGGGACATTTCCTCAATATTCAACACGACGACGACCGAGGGCTACACCAAGGGGATGACTCTCTTCTATGCATATCAATCGAGAGCCTTTTTCGAAAGGGCTCGTATCGAGGGCGATACGAATGCAGGCGGGGAGATTATCATGGCCCATGACGAGTGACTCGACGGAACGAGTCACATGCGCACATTAATGGCGCAATCACTCGGCGGACTGTGCGAAGCGGGTGAATTGGGTGTGACCGAGGCTAACGGGACTAATAGGGCACATGTGGTTACCAAGAATGGCACATGGCCCCGAGAGATAGACGGAGAGGTCGAGCTGTACGAACCAACTGGAAACGAGATGCGGGACGAGACGGAGGGACATGCGCAGTCGACAGGCCGGCGTGCGCGTATGGGGTCCAAGCCGAGGCACAAGGCAAGGACTCGTATCATGTTAGCCGGGAAAAGGGGCATGAGTGGCGGCACGGTTGGCACCACCCGGGACCTTTTTACCCGACTTACTTGGACACTGCAGGTGAGAGCGCACATGACAAAAGCGAAGCGAGCGACATGTGCCGACTACACCCATGCCAAGCGAGAAAAGTGGGACGTACTGGGACAACGGGGCTTCTTAGAGCCAAAGTCCAGCGGAGACTCCTTTGGCAACGATATCTCTTGTGTAACAAGTTAGCGTGTATAGGACGCATAGCCAAGTTAGTTAGGTTACCTTAGCGGACGGGTTTCCCATACGTTTTAATGGTCCGGAAGTATTAGGGTTTGTACGGGTCTAGTAGTTTCTAGGGTTTTCCAAGACGAGCGGCGCTGATGGGTCAAAGAGCCAACTCTAACCCTAGCACCGTAGTGTAGTATAAATAGGCTCCTCGTCCTATTGTATTGTTATCAACGATTTCCAAGGAGTCTAATACAATTATTATTCTCCTCACTCTTGTTCACTTTTGCTTTCTTGTTTTTCGTATGTGATCCGATGGCCACACAAATCAAGCTAACCGAGGTGCCTCGATGCTTCTCTGACATGTTTGAGGAGACATGCTCGGGCGCCGATACGGGCTGTTTCAATTGTCGAACCCCTGACGAGGGCGTTCGCCTATGACAATTGACTTCTGTTGGTAGAAACGATCTGTACCGGTGTTTAGAATTAAAAGTCTAAAAATTTTGTTATTTGAAATGAAACGTACTGAGAAGTCTCAAAACAACCACACTCTAGAATGCGCACATTATATTCTAATAGCATCTTCAATACAATTTTATCTTTTACACTTATGTAGAAAAAAATATTAACAGTGAATTATCATTTAACTTTTAGAATTAAAGAAAGGAAATGAAAATGAAGTTATTGGTTGATAAGTTTAAAATTAATTATAATGTTAATCAATGTGCACATAGACACTTGAAATAATTCACGGTGAGGAAAAAAAAGACAATTAAGCAAAATATTTTATGACACTTAAAATCTTTGAATACGTAGGATATTTATATTTTATTTATAATTCCACCTGCCTAATAATAGAAGGTGAAAATCAGTAGATTATTCAAATATTTTCACCCTCATTGGTGGAGAACAAATGATGTTAGATTGGACACGAAGTTTTTTTTGTTTGCGGGATTACTTTAGCTCAAGTTGTATCATCTTACAAAAACTTTTCTAGATACTTACTATCTTCTAGTCACGTAAAAGTTTCCACTAACGTTCTTACACTAATTTTGCAAGCACATTTATGTACTGGGGGGGGGGAGATAAGATTTGTAAATTTGGAGATAATTTTTTTTCCTGTAACATCACCTCACCAATTGACTAAAAGAAAATTTAACACTCTACTTGTGCGTTGTGTGATAGTTTTTTATTTTATTTATATCTCAAATAAAAGTAAAAGAGTTTGAAATGTTATTAAAATATTAAAATAAATTATTATATATATGTATAACTAAGTTACATATATATGTGTGTGTGTGTGAAATCTAATTACTACTCGAATGTCAGTAGTATTAAAAATGACATAATGAAGTTATAAAAAGATTGTTATTAGATGTAATACACTTTACAAAATATGGAAAAAAAAATCTTGTACACGACATTTGTAGCTTTGTTACTATATTTATTTTCATCACCGACGTTCAATATTTTCTTAATATAGTAACATACTGTTAAAATTTGAAGGTCTATGGTTTTAATATAAGTCTTAATTTGTGATGTTGTTTGTCAATGTTAGACAACACTGGTTAACAATATCAACCGGAGTTAATCGAAAATTATGCAGCGGAAATTAAATTATGAACACAGCAAATAAAATTCAGTTCACAAGTAGAATACTTGTGAACTTGCGTGTACAAACCCAAAAACTATATTAATTTCTTGTTCGATCAATACAAAAATATTAAGTAATATATGAAAACTAAAATATCGAAAACTTGATACTAAATACTTGTCGCCTAGGTTGAAAAGCTCTTCTCCGTTGGTCACGCAACTCCGAATAGCTTGTTGATTTAGAACAATGGCTCCAAGTAGTTTTCTTCTTCTTTCCTTGTTGTGCGTCTTGTGTTGCGTCATGCGTCTTTTTCTTCCAAAATTCCATGCGTCCAAAAGCTCTAACAAGCTTTAGAATTCTCTTGTCTTAAATAGACAATCCTAGAATCCTAAACTTGGTAAACAAGTAAAACAAATCCTAAACACAATCTAGGAAACTAAATAGAGTCTTGTACATCAACTAGGAAACAAATAAAGTCATAAATCTAGTTTCCTAACTTATTTTGTGCCCAAGAAAGGCAAATAACAAAATAGGATTATTGCCAAGAATAAATTCCTCAACAATCTCCCCCTTTTGCCTTTCTAGACAAAATACTAAGACGCAAAAACAAGATCAAACGAAAACAACTAACTCCCCCTAAGTTAGTAAACTCCCCCTAAATAAAACACCCAATGTTATTAAGTCATCAACCCAACATTACAAACCAACATTGATCAAACAGTGATCAATCTACCACTTATCAAAACAAAACAGAATAAAAGGAACTTATTGACTTCGAACCCTCTTCGAACGACGAGGGGATGTCGAAGTTCCTTCACCTCTATTCTTGCGCTTCTTCTTCTCCTGCATTCTCTTCATATTCTTCAAGACCTTATTGCAAGAGCGGATCCTCTTCCTTCGCTTTTCTCGAGCAAGACTCACCAAGGCCTCGGTAGCAACCATATCATCTTCAGCATCCTTATCAGCAGCAGCATCCTCAACATCCTCATTTGCATCGCAAACATCTTCTCCCCCTTTTTGACCAGAAGGCTAAAGGGCCTCCATAAGGGAACCACGAAGGGCCTTCAGCTGGGTCATCTGCGCATCAACCCAAGCGACATGCGCCTTAATAACCTGCACAGAAATAGGGACCATGTTGGGACCAATGTTGGGAGCGCCGGTCCCAACACCACTAGCAACATTGCCCTGAAAAGGTACCTGCCAAGGGAGATCAATAACCCTGGTACCCGTAATATGGTGGCCCCTCAAATCAAACCAGTCAGCCTCCCCAGTAAGGACATCATCAGAATGAAGCTCCAAGCCCTGATTCTCAAGCAGGATGAATATCAAAGATGGAAAGCACAGCGAAGCGGCTGACCTGGTGGTGGCAAACTTCGTAACAATATCAAATACATGTTGCCCGAAACTGTACTTGATCCCCCTTCCAAGCATGTACAAAAATTGGGCCTGAGGCCGAGTAACACATGTAGTATTCTTGGAGGGAACCCAGTTGCAAATGGCCACCTTGTGCAAAATAGAATAGAGAGACGAAAGCCTAGTGCTCGGCAACTTTTCAAACCAAGTATGCACCATACCACCGGACAAAAATGAAATAACCTCATCCATATCATCCACAGTAGAATCACCCCGATATGGATCGGTGCCAAATACTTCATAAATTAAGTCAGGGGTGAAACTAAACACTTTACCACGCACAAACACTTTGCCATAGTTCACAGAGCTTGGATCGACAATAGACGACAATAAATTTGCATAAAACTCAACAATAACATCCCGGACAAACGGCATGGCAGTGGAAACTATGGAGTACATACCTTTAAACTGGAGGTAGGCAATTAAGTTTTGTCGTTCAAACAGTTCGACTGGAACCCTCAGCTCAGCAATCATGTGGCGGGTACGGTATGTATCAAATAACTCTACAGCTTCGGCAGTCAGAAACTTCTCCAAAAAAGGCACCATATCCTCAAGCTCAGGGGTCCGAGAAGGAGTACCCGTGGAGGACTGGGAATGAGCATAGGCGTCGGAAGAAGTCGGCATGGGTGCACGAGAAGCAATCGGAACAGAGGTAGTGCTGGAAGACGAAACAGACGGAGAATAATGCGATGTTGGTATTGGGGAACCAACATGAGAAGCAACATCGTCCTCCTCAGAAGCTCTCTTTTTCTTCTTGTCCTTTTTGCAGGCAGTATGAATATCACGAAGAGGTACATCGAACGAGGAGTCAGTGGAATACTCAAAAAGTTCAGGATCAAACTCGGGTTGATCCTTACTAGCTGGAGACGGAGGAGGAACATCAACAGTCGGTCTGGCGGAGCTTGTGACTTCGCCGGTGAGAAAATCCAAAATAATATATTTAGGGGAAGAATATTCAGTCGCAGTGGAACCTGGAGAAACCTTGACTTCCGCTGGGCCAGATCTCTTATCGGCCAACCTCACAAGATGTTTCCGGCGAGGCATCTTCTTCGCCGTCAGATTAGGAGCCGAAGGCAACGGAGGCACCGCTCCTTCCACCGGTGCAGGGACGTAATCATCATCATCAGGGTCGGATATCACCGTGACATCCTCTGCAAGATTCATGTGCTCAATTGGCACATTGAGGCGTGGCCCTGCTTTGCTTTTCGGTACAGCAGGCGGCACAATGCCGGGAGGTATGTTGCGCAACCGCCGGGACCGCTTCAAGGTAGGGTTCCCCACTCTTCCAAATGCCCAGCAATAAACGCTAAATCTGGGGGATTATCAACGTCTATCTCGTTCCCTGGCTGTCCTGGGAACACCTGGGCTTCAGGCACGGCGTCAATCGATGACAAAACTGGCACAGCAGCCTGAAAATTGTGCACCGGCGAGGGTGGTGGCGATGTTTCTACCGGTGGTGGGTTGGAAGAGGAACCACCACCGGTTTCTTCGCGTATGTCCCTCTGGAACAGATGAGGGCGGCGGCGAGTTCGTCATCCTGCAAATTCTCAGAAACACAAGAGAAAACAAGAAAATCGAGATAATTAGAGAGAAGTAAGGAATCTTGAGAGTTCAATTTGAAGAGGGTTAATGATCAAACGGTAAAAAAGATTCAGGTATTTATCCTTTCAAAAAAACGATCGTTGAAGGAGAGAGAAAATAAAGAATAAAAGGAAATAACCCTAATTTTACCACCAGCGGATTTTTGGGTTTTAAAAACACGATTTTATTTCCTTCTAAAATAGCACCACTCCCCCTTAGTTTAGGCTACTTGACCACAACACCAATGCCATTATCTCTTTTTTAATTCATTTTTTAAAGAAATTGCACAACTCTTAAAACAAAATCGGCCGAAGTAGAGAGCTAGTTTAAATGAACCATCAGCCCAGCAGTACCTATCTTGTGAAATATAAACTTTCACGCTCCAAATTAAACTCTTTATTACCTGTCCAGCAGTCCGATTACAAAACCACTGAAACACTTAGTTAGCTAGATTTAAAACACAATTAAGAGATTTCAAGATAGACAAAAACACAAGCAACAGTACGCACAGTAAGATGGCATCTTCACAAAGTATGAATGTCCTATGGGATGCCTAAAATTCATGCCCTAAAATAATATACAAAAACAAATTATGATTTCAGTGACTTGATCCATGTTGCTTTTTATTACTGATAACATTATAAACCAACATTGCCTTAGGTGAAGTCAATGGAGGCTTACTCCTTAACCCAAGTTAATGACTACGTCAAGATCTCTCAAGAATGTAAAATTTAAAGATTGGATCAATTTGTATCCATATTTTCTTCATCCTTGAAGGGATTTGAATCTTTTAATCTTCAGCAATTGCTGTTTAACACCTCTTGTTTTTGGACCTGGGAGAAAACCAATTTCTGCGGGCAAATCCCACAATCACCTAATTGAAGAGGTTGGTACTTTTTGTCATCACTTTTATTGCAACACAGGACCTTATCGCACTTTCAATCAAACTTAATGCATTAGGATTATGTATGAAAAGAAAGATAAAAATGCATTCAAAAGTATACAGATGTTGTGACTGATGTTGATATTGGGTGTCACAACATCATAAACCAACATTGGTTCAGACAATGCACATACCGAGATCTCTTCTCAAACGAAAGAAGGTCTCGAAATCTAATGCCTTAGTGAAGATGTCAGCAAGCTGATTATCTGTTCCAATATGCTCAAGGCTAACAATCTTCCTCTCGACTAAGTCTCGAATAAAGTGGTACCTTATGTCAATGTGTTTGATTCGAGAACGCTGGACTGGATTTTTCGAGATGTCAATGGCACTGGAATTGTCACACAGCACAGTCAAGATACTACTGTACAGACCATAGTCTTCTATCATTTGGTTCATCCACAGTAATTGTGTGCACGCATTTCTAGCTGCAATGTACTCGTCTTCAGCTGTAGAAAGAGAAATATAATTTTGCTTTTTGTTGTACCAAGAGATTAGATTGTTACCCAAGAAAAAATAGCCCCCTATAGTACTCTTGTTATCTACCACATCCCCGGCCCAGTCCGAATCAGTATACCCTACAAGTTCAGTACCAGTGTCTTTTGTATACCACACACCTAGTTCAGTTGTACCAGCAATGTACCTAATAATTTTTTTAACTGCTTTTAAGTGTGAATCTTTTGGATTAGACTGATATCTAGCACACAAGCACACGCTATACATAATATCAGGTCTACTTGCTGTCAAATACAACAAACTTCCTATCATGCTTCTGTACATGATGTTATCAACACCCTTACCAACATCATCTCTCGTCAGCTTCACAAGTTTACCCAGTGGGGTTTTCTTATGAGTTTCACTTTCTAGCCCGAACTTTCTGACTAAGTTCTTAGCATATTTAGTCTGGGAAAGGAAAATACCATCATCAAGCTGTTTAATTTGAAGACCGAGAAAGCACGAGAGATTAGCTTCCATGCTCATCTCAAATGTGTTGGACATTCGAGTGATAAACTCCTTGACCATCTGCTCGTTAGTGGATCCAAAAATAATATCATCCATATAAATCTGGACGATTAAGATGTGCTTATTGGATTTTAGAAGGAACAAAGTTTTGTCAACTTCCCCTCGTCTAAAGTTCAAATAAAGCAAATGTTGAGTTAGCCTTTCATACCAAGCTCTAGGATCTTGTTTTAAACCACAAAGAGCCTTTTTTAATTTCAAAACAAAATTCGGTTTTTGAGGATCTACAAATCCTTTAGGCTGCTCAACATACACTTCTTCACTTAAGACTCCATTTAAAAAAGCACTCTTAATGTCCATTTGATGCAATGAAATCTTCATATAACAAGCAACAGCAAGTAAAAGCATTACCGACTCAATGCGGGAAACAGGGGCAAATGTTTCATCAAAGTCGATTCCTTCAATTTGTGTATACCTTTGTGCAACCAATCGAGCTTTATTCCTTACGATGTTGCCAGCCTCATCAGTCTTGTTCTTGAATATCCACTTTGTTCGTGTCACGTGGGAATTTTCTGGACGAGGAACTAAATCCCAAACGTCGTTTTTTGTGAATTGTTCCAGCTCTTCTTGCATTGCCCTTATCCAGAACTTATCCTTGAGTGCATCCTCCACACGCTGGGCTCTATTTTAGAAAGGTACAAAGATTCAAGAATCTTAGAACAATTAGTAGACAGAAAGACATACCTGACCATTTCCTTGAGATTTATCTGTCGTCTTCTTGTACTCCTTTCATCTATATCTCCGATCATTTGGCCCACGGGATGGTTTCTATGAATTCTGGACGGGATGTCCCTTTGATGGAGGTCAATAGGTTCAGCTGGATCTTCATCTTCGGATTCAGAATCTGATTCTGCGCAGTCTTGAGCAGATGTTGGTTCTGATGTTGAGTTCTCCGTACCAACATTGGTATCAACATCACTCACTTCTCTGGTTTCAGGACCTGCATCTCTGTTTTCAATACTTGCACTATCATCTGAAGGAGGAGTGACATTTTCTTGAGGATCTTGATCATAAAGCTGATCATTATCCTCTTTAGGTTTGACTCCACTCGTTAGATCATCGAACTTGATATTTACTGACTCAAACATGCTTCGAGTTCTAAGGTTAAACAACCTATATGCATGACTATTTTGGGGATAACCCATGAAAATGCATTTATCACTCTTTGAGTCCAGTTTAGCTAGATGATTTCTATCGTTGAGCACATAACAAATACATCCAAACACATGAAAATAGCTCAAGTTCGATTTTTACCCATCAACAACTCATAGGGAGTAGCACATGACCCTGGTCTAAAATAAGAACTATTTATAATATGACATGCAGTATTCATTGCTTCAGCCCAAAAACGTTTTGCTGTGTCATTTGAAATGAGCAAAGTTCTAGTCATCTCAGCAAGCATCCTATTTTTGCCTTCAGCTATGCCATTTTGTTGTGGAGTAATAGGTGAAGAAAATTTATGACTTATGCCCTCCGAAGTGCAGTATATAGAAAAATATGCATTTTTAAACATTTTACCTTGATTAGTTCTAATCCTACCAATGTTCACATCAAGTCTTATACACAACCTTTTTGCAAGTTTTTTGAAAGTTTCAAAGGTTTCAGATTTTTCTTTTAGAAGTTCTACCTAAGTGAACCTAGAAAAATCATCTACAATAACTAAAACGTACCTTTTTCCACCAAGGCTCTCGACTTCAAGTGGTCCCAAGAGATCCATATGAAGGAGTTCGAAGCAAGAAGATGTAGTGAGGCTTTGCTGAACTAGATGTGGCACCCTTACCTGCTTTCCTTTCTGGCATGCCTCGCACACAGGAGTGATCTTGGTGTTGAGCTTAGGCAGCCCAGACACAGCTTCTTCCTTGGCCAACCTGTCCATCATCTCGTAGTTGACATGCCCGAGCTTTTGATGCCACACCTCAGCATCACTCAATTGAGACAACTTGCAAAAGGCATCACTTTGGATTTATTAGCAGTTATCTGAAGTCCTTTGTCCAGTGAGAATACACGATCCATTCTCCTCATAGACTTCACACTTTTCACAGTTGAATTTAACACTAAAACCTCCATCGTACAGTTGACTTATGCTTATCAAATTTGCAGTAAGTCCTTTTACCAGCAGCACATTTTCCAAAGTTACAATTCCAGGAACATGGAGAGTTCCTTGACCAATGATTTGGCCATTTGCGCCTCCACCATACCTTACCTTCCCTCCTTGAAATCTGACAATGTTGGAAAGTAGCTCCTCCGACCCAGTCATATGCTTCGAGCATCCACTATCGAAATACCAGGCTCCAGGGACGTGGGACTTCAGAGAAGTATGGATCATATTTCACTTGATGTTATTTTTCTTGACCCACACTTGTTTGAACCTGGTGTTGGTATTGATGTTGGTAACATGGGAACCAACATTGGATTTAGCTGCCACCCTTGTTCTCTGAAAGTGTCTTCTCTCGCTAATGATTTTCCAGCAGAAAGGCTGAATGTGACCTGGTTCACCACAGTGATGGCACACGAACTGTCTCCTTCTCTTCTTGTGTCGTTTGGTCGATTTTTGTTCTTGGATTGAGGAATGTGTTGGCTGAATCGGTTTATAGCCAATTCCATGCTTTGAGATTTCTGGGAAGCTTGTTTCTAGGGATTTCGTCGAGCTTTGTCTTGCCTTTGTTCAGATTCATGATAGTTCCTTGAACCTTTATCAACTCGGTTCTCACCTTGTCTAGCTCAGCATCTTTCTTGGTAAGTGACGTTTCCAAGCGGACAATTACTTCGAGTTGATCATCCTTCTCCTTGGTTAGTTTTTCGACTTCCTTCATGAGGTCCTTGACCTTGAGTACCTGTTTTCCCCAACTGACAAACAACTGCTTGTGCTCAACTCTCAGCTGCTCGTATTCCTCAAAGTAATCAGTAGTCTTGGCATTCAGGCACACGATGTTGTCTTCAAGGATACCAACATGGACATCGTCGTCCCACACAACATTGATGAATAAGGATGGAACAGGCTCAGTTAACTCGGAATCATTGACATCCTCAGTAAAGTCTGTAGCGACCATGCTCTTCTTCCTAAGAGTGTTGGGACACTCATTCTTATAGTGTCCCCAACCCTTACATTCATGGCATTGCACCTCGCTGAGAGGTTTCGTGGGGCTGGATCTATTAGGAATTGACGAGGTGGACTGAGATCTAGGAAGAGCGAGTCCCGTGAATTTTGGAGTAGACGCCTGTGGTCTGGACTTTGTGCTTGACCCTCCCATACTGTTCTTCTTCTTTAGGAAATTATTAAAACGTTGGGTCACGAAGGATAGTTCGTCTTCCTCTAGAGTAGTGGACTCCATCCTTTTTAAGATCCCATTCATGTCGAATTCCTCATCGTCTTCATCGTTGTCAAAGTTAGCATCAGACGAATGAGCAACATTCTTGTCTCTTGAGTTGGAACCAAGGTGTTCCATCTCATATTGCTTGAGGTTTCCAACTAAGATGTTGAACTCTATGTCATCAAAATCTTTGAATTCTTCTATGGCAACCACCTTCATATTGAACTTCGTTGAGATAGATCTCAGCAATTTTCCTACAAGACGGGAGTTAGTTATTGATTCACCAAGCTCTTTGCACTCGCTCTTAATATCTGACAATCTCATGGCGTAGTCCATGATAGACTCCTTCTCATCCATTCTCATAGCCTCGAAGGTGGACATCAACATTCTCAGCCTTGATTTCTTTACACTCTGAGTTCCTTCACACACACTTTGGAGTGCATCCCATGCATCCTTTGCTGACTCGCAATTCTTGATGACTCTGTAATAACTTGCATCTACAAAACCACACAAGGTGTTGATGCATTTGGAATTCCAATTCGCAGCAGCCATTTCGTCAGCAGTCTAGTCTACCTCCTTTTTTAGGGATGGTGTCGCCTACACCATCAGTGACACGTGGCTTTTCCCATCCAATGAGGACGGTTCTCCATGCAAGTTTGTTAATGCTCTTTAAGTGCCACTGCATCCTTTGTTTCCAGAGGGAATAGTTATCCTCATTGAGGATCGGAGGCTTTGGGTTACCTTGAGCATCCATAGTACCTAAAAATAAGGATCAATACTTAAAAGGTTAAGTAACCCACTCTGATACCAATTGTTAAAACTTGATAATCTATGGTTTTAAAATAAGTCTCAGTTTGTGATGTTGTTTGTCAATGTTAGCCAACACTGGTTAACAACAACAACCAGAGTTAATCGAAAATTATGCAGCGGAAATTAAATTATGAACACAGCAAATAAAATTCAGTTCACAAGTAGAATACTTGTGAACTTGGGTGTACAAACCCAAAAACTATATTACTTTCTTGTTCGATCAATACAAAAATATTAAGTAATATATGAAAACTAAAATATCAAAAACTTGATACTAAATACTTGTCGCCTAGGTTGAAAAGCTCTTCTCCGTTGGTCACGCAACTTAGAATAGCTTGTTGATTTAGAACAATGGATCCAAGTAGTTTTCTTCTTCTTTCCTTGCCGTACGTCGTGCGTTGCGTCGTGCGTCTTTTTCTTCCAAAATTCCGTGCGTCCAAAAGTTCTAACAAGCTTTAGGATTCTCTTGTCTTAAATAGACAATCCTAGAATCCTAAACTTGGTAAACAAGTAAAACAAATCCTAAACACAATCTAGGAAACTAAATAGAGTCTTGTACATCAACTAGGAAACAAATAAAGCCCTAAATCTAGTTTTCTAACTTATTTTGTGCCCAAAAAAGGCAAATAACAAAATAAAAATTATTGCCAAGAATAAATTCCTCAACACATACAGTTGGTTATGACTGAAAATTGGCTTTTTTAGAAAAAGTTCAACGTGAGAGAGAGATCGTCCTTAACATTTGTTGATCGTTATGGTGTATGACACTATCACAGGAAATTATCGTTGTTGGAACTTAAAAGGCAACCTTAGATCAAATGATGTGGCAATCATTTTAGGTATCAACACCAATTCACCTGCATTGTTTCCTTAGAGAAATCTAACCTATACAACATGATTGCCAAGTCTTGTAATAACCAACCTGATTCCATTATAATACACAAGAGAATGATCGATATTTCTCAACAACATGAGTGGAGTTCCGATTTCCAGTCTTAGCTTATGGTTCGCCAATTCAGAATATTTGATGGTGTTTAGATACTACGGTGAGTGGACGTCCTGCTATATGTCAATATTTGAATCGAATTTGTATGCACTATCAGAGCTACGATATACTTTACATTCTCCATTATTGTATGATATCATATATTCATTAATCAAGTCGACGATATCAAGTGTTTGGTCAAGAATAGCACAACCTTCCAAATAAGCGAAGCATTCAATAGTATATTCCGAATTGTGGATATGTGCTCGCTACAATTGATGCAACATGGTCACCATCGTCTTTCAATAATAGATCATATGAGGTTTCAATTTGAACAATACTATCATTTGGTCCTCCAACTATTCTATATCCTATACCATTTATCCATTTGGTGATTTTTTTTAAATTCGACACATTTAGGATTTGAATTGAGATTTTGTAACCTCATATTCTTGGCCAACGTCAAAACCATGCAATGAGTCAATAAATGCAGAGAATTGATCGTCGTGTAAACAATGTTTGTTCCATTACCTTTTGGAATAACCATCAAATTTGAAGAAATTTTCACCAAGAACTATTATTTTTCCACGAGATTGAAGCTGGTTGTTTGAATTATTTTGCGATCTCATCACTTCTTTCAATATTTTATCCAGAGCTTTGAAACAATATCTATGTTTCATCAGAGTTTTGCCCCAATAATGAGTTGCGCACGCACCATTAATTATACAAGTGGAGATCCTGTAAAGATCAAATATGATGAATCTTAGTGGACATTAAAGACACCTTAAATCCAGAATGACCAATTCTTCCTTTCGTAAGAAGAAAAGAAGTTATGTCATTAGATGATACATTCAAAGAAAATTCACCATTAGATCTAATTGCCGTAAAAAGCGTTATCCAAACAAATATTTTACCGGTCCCTTCGTATCCATATGCGAAAATTACACCACCCTTTGTCGAATGTAA
Source organism: Phtheirospermum japonicum (assembly GCA_014905375.1). Classification (NCBI taxonomy): domain Eukaryota; kingdom Viridiplantae; phylum Streptophyta; class Magnoliopsida; order Lamiales; family Orobanchaceae; genus Phtheirospermum; species Phtheirospermum japonicum. The sequence goes on from BMAC01000242.1 coordinate 447,496, forward strand.
TGTATCCAGACGAATTTTAAAAAATATTAATAATCTATTACTCTTAGATTAAATAATATGATAACATAAAATTTCTTTATACTCACCTAAAATAATTTATCCAAAAATTTCGTTATCACGTAAATCTCTCATCAAAGCGTCCAACTTGATTTTGAAAATTATTGAAATTATATCAAGTCGTACTATAGTTTTAGACTCCTTTTATCAATAAAGCGAATAATATTTTGCCATTTAGGATTGCACGTGAATGTAATAAACAAACCAGGATAATTTGCATATCCTCAAATAGCCATAAAATTTTAGTAATTCTCAATCATAAATAGAGTATAGATAATAGATGTCACAGGCAAGACAACGTGAGTACCAACACTCGAGCCATATGTTTCACCTTATAACACTACATCAGTAATCTCATTATATATCTCACTTCATAATTTTTTATGGGTTCTGACGAACCACAATCTTGAAGATTCAATCACCGTATATCGATCAACTATCACTAACAAGAATGTCGTATGCTGACTGACGGCCTGCCTTTGCTGATATCTTACTGACGGGCAAAGGCCATCAGCGAGTAGCTCGTTACCTACCCGTCAGCATATTAATTGAGCGACGGGTTTGCTGACGGGCAAGGTTGCTGACGGGTCAATGCCCGTCAGCATAATTAAAAAAAATGCTGACAGATCCCTGCCCGTCAACATTATTAAAAAAACAAAAAAATATATGCTGACAGCACCTCTACCCGTCGGTAATTTCAGGATAAAATCAGATCCCCATCTGTAGAAACAGAAGCAGAAACGGAGAAAGAAAAAAAAATAGCCCGCCCCGCCGCCCGCCGTTGCCACCCCAGCCCGTCGCCGCCCGCCATCATCGTTCCGCCCGCCGTCCCATTTTGAGATGTCAAGTGTCGTCGTTCCTCGACTTTTAGAGCCGTCACTCGCCAGCCAAGTCCACCCGCCAGTCCTTCGCCGCCAGCCGACAAGGTTTTTTTTTCCTAAAATTATTTACTATTTTTTATGTATTAATTTGTATTTGTTTGATTTAATTAGAATTATTGGTTTAATTAGGGTTGATTTTAGGGATTATTGTATTTTAGGGTTGCTTTTAGGGATTATTATATAATTATAGTTGATTTTAGGGATAATTATATAATTAGAGTTTAATTATATAATTTATGTTTAATTTAGGGACAATTATATAATTAGATTTTAATTTTGAGATAATTATATAATTAGGATTTAATTTAGGGATAATTATATAATTAGGGTTTAATTTACGGATAATAATATAATGGGATAAATTCTTTTTGCCTCCTAAAGTATAACCAAATTTTGACTTTACCTCCTAAACTTTTTTTTATTTTAAGTTGCCTCCTAAAGTTTGCGTTTTTTTGAGTTTGCCTCCTAAAGTATAATTCAGGCCAAAAAGTTATCGGACGCAGTTCATGTGACTTACACGCGAGGGCACGAGCGTCTTTTCTCTTTTTCAGTTTTTTTTGCCTCCTCAACCATCTCCTTTTTTTTTTTTACTTTGCCTCCTAAATTATTTTTCTATCAAGTTGCCTTCTCAAGTACGATTTTATTTTAAAATTGCCTCCTCAGGGCAATTTATTAGGTGGACCTGGGTGCACCTTGCTAGGTGCACTCTGTTTTACGTGATGATATCTGATAGTTATACGTGATGATATCTGACAGTTATACGTGATGATATATGGTAGTTATACGTGACGATATGTGTCAAGGTGCACCCTGTTTTACGTGATGATATCTGATAGTTATACGTGATGATATCTGACAGTTATACGTGATGATATATGGTAGTTATACGTGATGATATGTGTCAAAATTTTAGAGTTTAGGGTTTACTTTTCCATTTTAGGGTTTAGTTTTACATTTTAGGGTTTAGTTTTCAATTTTTAGGGTTTAATATTTCATTTTAAGGTTTAATTTTTTATTTTTTTAATTTAATTTTCCATTTTATTTCTATCATTCTGCCAGTTATATGTGATGATATATGTCAGTTATATGTGATGATATGTGTGAGTTATATGTGATGATATGTGTCAGTTATATGTGATGATATGCGATAGAAGTTTAGGATTTAGAGTTTAATATTCAATTTCAGGGTTTAGTTTTTTATTTTAGGAATTAATTTTCCATTTTTAGGGTTTAATTTTTTGTTTAGGTTTATTTTTTTAATTTTAGAATTTTAAATTTTAGATTTAAAGTTCCAATTACTTGTGATGATATGTACCAGTTATGTGTGATGATATGTACCAGTTATATACGATGATAAATTAAATTACAGGTGCACCTCATAATGTGCACCTGGGTCCATGGTATACTGTCCCCCTCCTCAGGACGGACGGTTTTTGGCGCAAAAAATAAAAATAAAAATCAAATACCGATTGAATTTACCTAATGAATGATACCCTAAGTAACTACTACTACTACTACTACTACTACTACTACTACTACTACTACTACTACTACTACTACTACTAATAATAATAATAATAATAATAATAATAATAATAATAATAATAATAATAATAATAATATATTACTAATATCTTTTAAATACAAATAATATAATTTTTAATACAAATAACATAATTATAATACACTTTTAAAAACTACTACTACTAATAATAATAATAATATATAATTATAATATAATAATTTATGAATATAATTTATAATTTAACTAATATATTTAATAAATATATGATATATAATACGATCTTTTTACAATAACAATTTTTGTAACTTTTTTCTCATTTCTTATTTTTGTTGAAATATAATATTACTTGTAATGTATATATTTTAATTTAAAATGCATATAATGTAATTATAATACACTTTCAAATAATGATAATTATAATATGATACACGTAATATTATATGATAACATAATACACTTTCAAATATAAAATAATATAATATAATATAATAATATTTGAAATATATTATAAGTGCATTTTAAATTATATGTGTTGAAATAGTATTACGTGTATTATATTATTATATATTATAATTTTAAAGTGTATTATAATTATATTATATGTATTTTAAGTATATATATATATATATATATATATATATATATATATATTGCAAGTAACATTATATATCAACAAATAAATAAGAAATAAGAAAAGTTAAAAAATTGTTTATTGCAATTACAAAAATATTCATATTATATATATATATATATATATATATATATATATATATATATATATATATATTTATATTATTTATTTAAAATATATTAGTTAAGATTATAAATTATATTTCAAAATTATTATTATTATTACTACTAATACTAATACTAATACTAGTAATAGTAGTAATTGTACTAGTAGTGCTAGTTGTAATATTTAAAAGTGTATTATAATTATGTTATATGTATTAAAAGTTATATTATTTATATTTAAAAAATATTAGTAATATCTTATTATTATTAGTAGTAGTAGTAGTAGTATTTACCTAGGGTATCATTCATTAGGTAAATTCCATCGGTATTCAATTTTTATTTTTATTTTTTGGCCCAAAAACTGTCATGAGGAGGCAATTTTAAAATAAAATCGTATTTGAGAAGGAAATTTGATAGAAAAATACTTTAGGAGGCAAAGTCAAAAAAATTGAGATAGTTGAGGAGGCAAAAAAAATCTGAAAAGAGAAAAGACGCTCCTGCCCTCGCATGTAAGTCACGTGAACGGCGTCCGACAACTTTTTGTCCTAAATTGTACTTTAGGAGGCAAACTAAAAAAACGCAAACTTCATGAGGTAACTTTAAAGAAAAAAAAGTTTAGGAGGTAAAGTCAAAGTTTCGTGATACTTTAGGAGGTAAAAAAAACTTATCCCTAATATAATTAGGGTTTAGTTTAGGGATGATTATGTAATTAGGGTTTATTTTAGGGATAGTTATATAATTAAGATTCAATCTAGGAATAAATATATAATTAGGGTTCAATCTAGGAATAATTATATAATTGGGGTTCAATCTAGGAATAATTATATAATTAGAATTTCTTAGTTCAATTAGGGTTCGATTATGCAATTAGAGTTCATTAGTTCAAAAAGGGTTCGATTATACAATTAGGGTTCGTTAGTGTTCATTAAGGGTTTAATTATGTAATTATCTTTTAAAGTGTATGCGATGGTAGTTTTTAAATGTCATGGTGATCGGTTATGGTAATTTAATGTAGGAAATGACTACGGTACCTTCACAGTACCATGCCCCCCACCCCTCGTGCATTTACATCCATCCATCTTTTAATATTTATACCCTAAAATTGATCCAATGGTTATAAATAGGTGAGGATGGTGCCTTCACAGCACCGTAGAACTTTCTTTTAATGTATGTTATGGTTTGTTGTTATGGTTAATTGTGATTAATTGATGTTGTGACTGGTTTGGGAAGATGTCGGTGATGACGTGGTGTACGATGCTGGCCAGGAGGTTTTGTCCCTCCAAAAATGGATTTTAATTATTTTTCAAAATGTGATGGTGGTTTTAAAAAAATTTAAAAATTGTGTGGTGGGGGTTTTCAAATGTCGTGGTAATCGGCAAGTGAATGATTGAGATTAATTAATGCTTTTGTAGTTGCATTAATTATTACACTATTTGTTTGATTTATATTGCTTGGTGCAAATTATGAATGAAGTTGAATTTACAGATATGACTTTTACTTTATATAATCGGTTCATTTAGCGTGTTGTACTCAAAAGTCACTATACGTTAATTAAAGTCACTATGTACTATATAGCGCCTCTACCAAATTATAACAAAAAAACTGAGTATGCTTGAAAAGACATGATATTGAAATAGAGGTGATGAGTGTTGAAACATCACATCACGGATTTTAAGAGCGTGATTTAACATCGATAAGTATAAGATCTTTATACACTGAAACACTTACCTTAGACCCATTTGGGATTTAGTCTCAAATAGAGAGTTTGATACTAAATTCTGAATTATCCACTGATTTTGACAGTTTAAGAATGTGATTGTAATATGATTAACTTACGGCGTATGTATTTTTTGGACTTTTAGTTTCAGTTTCCATCTCTCCTTTGTTCTCGGGTGCACTGCAATATATGTGTACTTAGAGAACTAATGGGAGGCGCTGCCGAAATCTTCAGGTTCTCAAAATGCATAGTAAGATAATTTTATTATTGAACACCACATTCTTGAATGGGATAAGGCCCTAACCAAAATTCAATCATTTTCTATAGGCACCCTCATAGCGCTCGATTATCTATAATTTGATCATCTATATTATTAATCACAACTAGGATATTTTAGGATGAGTTCTGATCGTAGTTGGATATGTAAACGGAGGGTGGACGATTATCTATCAAACATGTTCGTGGAAGGGGTTAAGAGTTTCATACAATTTTTACTCATCCTTGGAGCATTGAAGGACGGGGAAAATCTGAAGTGTCTTTGTAGTCATACTAAATGTAGGAACTGCAGTTACCACGATGTAAATGAGATCAAATTTCATCTCGTTAAAAATAGATTTGTACCAGATTACTACATCTGGACATTCCACGGTGAAACAAATCTTGATTGCACGCATCGTGTTGAACCTGAGGTTCATGTTGGAGGATCATCTTATGCCGTCTCTGAAGAATCATCAAACGCTTACATCAATATGGTTCACGATGCAACTGGTCCGAACTTTGTATCCAACCCTAATGTTGAAGAACCACCAATTTGTGAGGCCCAGAAGTTCTAAGATATGTTAAGTGCTAGAAATCAACCTTTGTATACAGGATGTGAGAAACATTCTCATTTATCTCTAATTGCCCGTCTCATGAACCTAAAGGTAAAAATTGCATGTCCCACGAGTGCTATGATCAAGTACTGGATTTAATAAAAGAAGTTGTGCCAAATGATGATCATATACCAGATGATTTCTATAAGAGCAAGAAGTTATTGAGGGGCATGGGCCTATCGGTTGAGAAGATCGATTGTTGCATCAACAGTTGTATGATCTCTTGGAGATACGATGCTGATTTGACTAGTTGCAAGTTTTTCAACCATCCTCGGTTCACTGATACTCAATCATAATAGAATTTTGTAAGTATTTATTTAGATGTAATTAATATAAATATATATATTTAATTTCTAATCCTCGTATACATCAATCAAATATTGCAGGAGGAGTACTAGAGATGTCTGGAGGAGGCTCGTGCATCATCACCAGATCCTGCCGCCATTGATGAAAACACGGTCTATCTACAAACCGTCGGGGTGAAAAAGGGTCATCGGTTTGGCATGGGATGTTTAGGAACTCTTCTAGATACGAAGAGTTCCAGAGGCAGTACCTCCTCTATTCCTGATAGCCGTGTCTCGAAGCTCCAAATGCAGATGGAGGTTTTGAAGAGTCAGCTCGAGGCGAGCCAGTGGGCACATCAGGAGCATCTACAAGCGAGAGAGCATGCACATCAGGAGCAGAAGCAGGCGATGCGTGAGGAGCATGCACATCAGCAGCTCCAGTACGAGGTGGCTCTCTGTGACCGGATGATGCAGGAAGTCACCGCAGCGATGGCGCGACGTCAACGGTCATCCTCTGATGCTCCAACTGCTGCTGATGATGATGTGCAGTTGATTTAGGAACAAATAATATTTACGTTTGGTACTTTATTTAAACTTTTTACATTATACGATATAATTATTAATTAATTATATTATATTTTTAATTTATATTTTTAATTTTATATTTTATTTTGTAAATAAAAATTAGTTTTCGTGTTGGATTATTGATTTGTTAAATAAATACAAGTAAATATAAAAATAAAATAAAATCAGAATTTAAAATTATTTTTTTTTGAAAATGCTGATGGGGCGGATTCGTCAGCATCATTTGAACAATGCTGACGTGCTTTACCTGTTAGCAAATGCTAATGGGAAAGATCCATCAGCATTATTTAAGTTTGTTGACGGGCTTTACCCGTCAGCATATGCTGATGGGATTATTACCCGTCAATTTTGGGCATAATGTTGTTCCGCTTGGTCGGATCATATTGCCAGAGCTTTCTCTTTCGTTCGGCTCATAAGAAATCTCAAAAGGTTGAAAGATGCCTTGTCGGACTTGGAATTTTACGGTATTTGGAGATGTGTATAGAAACTTAATACGGACCATCGTGAGTTTGAGAGCATACTAGCCACCATTGTGATTAATGGACTTACGTAGAATAATGCAATTCAAGAGATTGATGCTCAAGTTCACCTTAGTAATCTTTTGCGGAAATAAAGTGACCTGCCTCTGCAAAAATCCCGCACTAAATGGGTGAGATATGGGGATAAGAACTCTTCTCTTTACCGTCGCGCGTTGCACACCAAAAAAATGAAAAACTGGTTTTCATAGCCTCAACATTAATGATGTGATTTGCACGGACAACGCTCTTGATGCGACCAAAAAGATTAGTGCTTCAAGAATAGAAAGTACTGACCTCAAATATGCAGTCAGCGACCTAATAGACCTCCAGAAAGCTCTTTGAGACCTGATCAAACTCCAGAAGGCTCCTGGAGACCTGATTAACCTGCAAAACAGAACCCAAGCCGGGCAGCCCCAGCATAGGCCCTCCGATGCTTAAGTCAGATAGTGTTCAAAAGAGATGTGCGAGAGCTCAATAGCACGCAAGAGCTTAAAATAAAAGATAAAATCAGTGTAGAGTAAAGAGTGAGGCATGTGTCCTCTTTGTATAAACAAGAGATAGGAGATAAGAAACGTGTTCAGAGACGTGTTCCCAATCTAGGGTTCTCGTCACCTATATAAGAGCTCGCTTCTCCTAAAGGAGATCTCCTAGAAAAGAGCTCGCCATGAAATCTATAAAATATGTAAGCTCCGTGATCCATGATAATTAGAGATGACAGAATAATATAAGCTCCATGATAGAGAAGAGGGAGAGGTTGAAGTTAAGTTATCAAGCTTGTAAAACAAGGGCCTGAACCCCTTATTATAAGATTATTTAGTCTTGTCCACCAGCTAATAGAATTCCTTCACAAGGTGGGATTAAATCTCCTAATTATACTCAATATCCATAATAAGGAAATACTCCCATACTAGGATTCTTAATTTCCATAATTTTATAACAACCATAAAACCTTATTACCCTATATGCCGGGACCTAGAATATTCTAATAAGAGATGTGCAGTCTGCACATGTAAAAGAGCAGCAAGAGTTGAAATCTTTAAGCTTGAAAGCAACATGTCTCTTGGATGATATATTCTATATTAATTGCTTGAAATATACAAGTGTCAGCCCACATTATACAGGGCGACGCAATACATAAAACCTAGGATGACTAGTACACGTGTCAAGCCACAATAGAGTATGCACAACTCCAAATAACTTAACGGAATAAATAAATGGAATAATATGAGACAGCTAATAAGACAAATGTTAAAGGGACTAGTTCTGTTGTGGAGCTGTGCATGGGAATGCATGTGGTAGTTCCCTAGACTGGTGACCTAGTCCCTGTCAACCTGTGGTGACCTGGTCCCTGGCGACTTGGTCTGGCTATCCGGCGAGCTGATCTATTCTCTTTTCAGGCCCCCTCAATCCAAGCAAGGTGTGAGAAATAACCAGTAACTTTTCTCTGTACCGAGTGAAGGATTGGTTAGACAGTGGCTTTGTAAAAATGTCTGCAACCTGATCAAAGGAGGGTATATGTTGAACCTTAATGATCTGCTCCCCAACCTTTTATTTGACAAAATGTAGATTGATTTCCAGTTGTTTCATTCTTGAATGATGCACATGGTTTTTGGAAAATGACACAGCACCTAAACTGTCCACCCACACAACTGGAGGTTGAATCTGGGATATTTTCAGTTCCTTGGGAAGTGATTGTAGCCATATTATGTCACAAGTGACTTTTGCTAACCCCTTGAACTCAGCCTCTGTGATGCTTCTAGAAATAACTCCCTGTTTCTTTGAACTCCATGTGATCAGGTTTCCTCCCATATAAATACAAAATCCTGAAGTAGATCTTCTGTCATCAGGATCACTAGCCCAGTCAGCATCTGTAAAGGCTACAAGCTGAGTAGATGGGGAAGATACAAATCTCAATCCATAATCAATGGTTCCTACAAGATATTTGGAAATCCTCTTCATTGCTTTCCAGTGCCTATCAAGAGGGGATTGCATAAATTGGCTGATTTTGTTCACACTGTAAGACAGTTCAGGTCTGGTGATTGTCACATATTAGAGGGCTCCAACTAAGATTTGTAAGCTGATACATCTGAAACAGGTGATCCAATAGTCTTGGATAGTGGAGCATTAGTAATCATAGGTGTAGGAATTCCATTTGCTTTATCCATGATAGGTCTTTTTAACAAGTCCCTGATGTAGCCTTCCTGTGACAAAAATAATCCATCTTTTATATACTTGAACTCTATTCCAAGGAAATAATGTACATTCCCCATGTCTTTCAATGTAAAGAAACCACCAAGATGCTAAATAAAAATCTGAACTTCTTCTTTCTGACTACCTTTGACAATGATATCATCAACATAGGCCATTATGATCATGCTTGATTTATTAGTGTGCTTGTAGAACAAACAACTATCTGCCTTGGATGTACAAATCCCATGGAATGTAGAATGGTGCTCAGCTTGTTGGACCACCATAGATGCCTGTTTGAGTCCATAGAGTGATTTTTTTTAACTTGCACACAAGGTTGTTACTGTTTCCTATCTCAAATCCAGGTGGTTGTGACATGTAGAGGTCTGTTTCCAAGTCACCATTCAGAAAAGCATTTGCAACATCAAGTTGTCTAATGCACCATGATTTAGAGATAACCAAATACAGTACAACTCTAATTGTAGAAGGTTTGACAACTGCACTGAAAGTTTCTGTAATATCAAAATTTGGTGTTTGTGTGTAGCCTATTGCCACAAGTCTAGCTTTGTATCTATCAAGTGTCCCATCAGCATTCTTCTTGACTTTGTAAATCCACTTACATCCAATAAGCTGCTTATCTGGAGGCAAAGTGCTGAGTGTCCAGGTCTGATTCTTAGAAAGAGCATCCAATTCCTCTTGCATGGCATATTTCCACTCAAGAGTACTCAAGGCCTCCTTTAAGCTATTAGGTTCCTGCACAATCCCACTTACTTGAAAAACCTTAGGCTTGTAGATTCCATACTTTGACCTGGTGGTCATATGATGTCCTTTTTGTTCATTTCACATTGGTTCCTAAAAATCAGTGTTAGTGGTAACAGTAGAAGGTACATGAATACTATAAATAGGCAAATTCACATAAATTCTACCACTCCGATGCTCATTTTGGGACAGGGATGTGGAATTGTGTTCAGGAGAATGAGTACTATGTGAGTGGTTTGAAGAATGATGTGACTGGGGTGTTTCATCCAAGTTAGGTTCAGTATGAGGAGGTGATGAATGAGATGAGGTTTCTAAAGGGAAAATGGTCATGTTTTCATTGATCTGAGGTAATGATGGCATGGTGAAAGAAGTAAGTACAGGTGATTCTATGACATTGTCTCCAGCATTGGTTTCTTTAGAGAATGAGAATAAATTTTCATCAAAGACAATGTGTCTAGTGATGAGAAGTTTATTGTTTGGCAAGAGGACTCTATAGCCTTTATGTGAGTTTCTATAGCCTAGAAAAGTTCCAACTATGCTTCTAAATTGGAGTTTGTTGGAGTTGTAGGGTCTCATGTAAGGGAAACACTTACATCCAAACACTCTGAGGTGATTAAGGTCAGGTTTTGTTTTAGTGAGGATTTCATGAGGGCTTTTGTAACTGAGATGTTTAGAATGTGTTTTATTTATCAAGTAAACAGCAGAAGTGAAAGTTGGATCCCAATGTCTTTGGGGAATGTCAGAAGTGACCAAGAGTTATAAACTTACCTCTATGATATGTCTATGTTTCCTTTCAGCTAGACCGTTCTGTTCAGGTGTGTAAGGACAAGACATTTTGTTCTTAATTCCATGGTCAAAAAAGAAATTGGAGAGGGCTATGAACTCCCCTCCTCCATCACTTTGGACAGCCTTTACATGCTTGTTATACTGAGTCTCAGTGAGTTTATGAAAATGGATAAAGGCTTGGTGTGTGTCTGATTTGTACTTGAGTAAATATATCCAAGTGTATATATCTGGATGCATGATCAATGAAACTAACATAAAATGTGAAACCACTGAAGGGTTTTGTGGGTGCAGATCCCCACAAGTCAGTATAAATTAAGTCAAACAGTTCATAACTAGAATTAGGTTCAGAAAAAGGAAGCTTATGAGACTTTGATTGCAAACAAGGAACACACGGAGATAACTTTTCATTAACGGAGAATGGTACATTATAATGAGTGAGAGCTCTTCTAACAATATCAAAGAAGGATGGCCTAATCTAGAATGCCATAACTCCAAACTTGGCTTATTCTTAACTTCTAGAGAGTTAACAACTAGAGGGTCTTTATTCATGAGTCTCTCAGGTAGGTGATGAGGTCTTGACTTGGAGTTAACAAAGTTGAAGCTGTAAAGTCCATTCCTAACAATCCCTTAGAGTAGCACCACTCTTGTTGCTTGATCCTTCACAAGACAAACATTGGGATGAAACTCAAAGAAAACATGCTTATCTTTTTCAAATTGACTCACACTAATCAAATTTTTTGTTATGTGAGGAACATGGAGGAAATTTTTGAGAATAAAAGAGTGAGAATAATGAGCTTCAGAGGATTGAATAATAGAATTTCCATAATGATTGATATTTAAACTTGTGTCATTACCAATCTGTACTTTGTCTGCTCCTTGATATTCAGCTGCTATGTTGAGGTTTCCAATATCATATGTGACGTGGCTGCTTGCTCCGGAGTCTGGATACCAATTGAAGTCTGCAGTGGACTGTGACTCACTACCTGTGATGTTAGACACATTCACATTATGATTGCCAGTTGATTCTTGGATGTAGTTTGATCCATATGAGTTGTTGTTGTTGTTTCCATTAGCTAGGGTGAAATTGAGATCAGTTCTGTAGAAGCATTTTTCTGCAGTGTGGTTATTATAGTGGAAGATTTGACACCTTATTCTCGAGTTGTCATACCCTCTTCCTCTTCCTCTAAAACTACCTCTGCCTCTTCCTCCTCTATTTCCTTGATTAATAGGACTGTTTTTGCCTCTTCCTCTGATATTGCCTCTACCTCCTTGGCCTTGTGTGGTGAGATTGACAGAGAAGGCTCCAATATCATGCATACTGCTGTTATGGTGTGCTTCTGTGCCTTCAATTCTTGTTTCAAAGCTCAATAGGACAGAGTAAGCCTCCATCAGTGTGCAAGGTGGCATTTTTGTGGATAGAGACACCAATACTGGATTATAGTCTTGAGGCAGTCCATAGAGAACATACAAAAGATGATCTCTTTCACTCACTCTTTCACCTGCTGAACAAAGGAGACCACAACAACCTTTGATCTTATTCAGGTACTCTCTCATCGACATGTTTTCCTTTTTGATGGTCTGAAGTTGTAGCCTATATTGCAAGATCTTGGCATCATTCTGACTAGCAAAAGTTTTCTTAAGACACTGCCATATTTCTTGAGATGTATTCAAGCCAACTGTGGTGACTAATATGCTCTCAGATAGGGAAGATAAAATCCAAGAAGCTAGGAACTGATATTGTCTGCTCCATAATAAATATGAAGGATTAGGTGTTATGGATTCTGAAGATGTGTTGGGTAAAAATGGATTTGGAGGGGTAATAGAGCCATTGATGTATTGCTCTAATTCGAACCCTCTGATAGCAGCGAGAATTTGTTGTTTCCAAATAAGATGATTTGACTCATTCAGTTTTACACTAATTAATTGAGACTGGAGGGAAACAGGTTGGGGAGTTTGTGTGGTTGCATTTGAAACAGCAACATGTGGTTCTGCTACCATATTTTAAAAGTGAAAGTGTAAAAGATAAGATGAGGGATCCAGATCAGAGCTTAATAGCTCTGATACCATAATAAAAAATATGCAGTCTGCACATGTAAAAGAGCAGCAAAAGTTGAAAGCTTTAAGCTTGAAAGCAACATGTCTCTTGGATGATATATTCTGTATTAATTGCTTGAAACCTAGGATGACTAGTACACGTGTCCAGCCACAATAGAGTATGCACAACCCTAGATAACTTAACGGAACAAATAAATGGAATAATATGTGACAGCTAATAAGACAATATTAAAGGGACTGGTTCTGCTGTGGAGATGTGCATGGGATGTATGTGGTAGTTTCCTAGACCGGCGACCTGGCGACTTGTGGCGACCTATGGCGACCTGAGGCGATCTGGTCCCTGGCGACCCGGCGAGCTGATCTATTCTCTTTTCATATTCTACCCCTTTCATTGCTTTCTTACCTTGTATAGTCGAGTCTATTTCTGATGTCGTATCAGCTAGTCCCTCATATTTTGGCTGATTGAGGTACGAATCAGGTAGAATATAAAAAAGAAAGATTTCATTTGTCGGACCTAAACAGGTAGGCCAAAAATCCATTTCAAACCATACACCATAATAGCTCATCAAGTCCCAAGATCGCGTTAATTATAAAAAGCTCAGCTCTCAATACCGAGCTACCACCCAGTAGCGAGCTGCTATGATACCATTTTACTTGATGAGAGCTCGCTACCCTCATATAAGAGCTCGTCACTCCTACACGAGAACTCGCCACTCCCAAAACAGCTCGCCCCCTATAAAAAGATTACTCCTTCTAAAAGGGAAGGTCGCCTCATAAATCCATATAAGAATAGCATGTTTAACAACCTGGATATTTGATGTCAGCTCATAACCATAAGAACCATAAAAGTCCTTGTCGACCTGAATAAGAGTCGGCCTATACAAACCATAAGAATACGCATATATTTAAATTCGATAGCTATGGAGCAATCATCGACCTAAAAAAAGGTTGGTCAAAACCTCCATCATAAAAACATCTATCTAAGCATTGACCAGCGTTACATCCTTTGCATGACAACTCGGTAGGTCAGCAAGTTCTTAGGGGTAAATAGTGTCGACATGGTGCAACATCGTACGAGACAGGGAGAGCGACACACATTTAGAGATTTCTAGGCATTTATGTTGAGAGATTGCCTTATATGTGTCTTTATCTTGTTTTGCAAGAAGTTAAGACATTGAAAAGCTAAGGAGGCACTAGTTCCTGTACAGACAAGCGGTGTTTATCGGTGGGTTTCTCCATATTTTCTAAGGCCTATTATATAGGGGAAGGATCTGTGAAATTCCAGCTCTATGGTGACCCCAGGGTGTCAGCCATGGCTCATGAGGGATGCTGACAGTTGGCAACATTAGTCATGAGAATGGGTCATGGGTCAATCCAGGTGTCTAACCTGACCCAGGGTTGGGTGGACCTGGTTCGTAAGCAAGCATGATATTGCGTGCGCAGGGGCGAATCCAGAATTTCTAGTTTACGGAGGCCGCGTATTAGAAGACAACAATAACTTGGTTATATTGCGAAAATCGACTCGTGTTATAGCAATAGGAAAAATATATTTTTGACCTCTTTGGTGTTGCGTTAAATTAGAAAGAATATTAAATTAAAAATAAGAAGGAAAAAAAGGAGCTAGAGAGGGGTGAACGAAAATAAGAAAGACACGTTTATACTTCTAAGTTGATACCATTAATTAGTAAGAATAGGGAAAGAAAAAAGAAAAGGTGAGGAAAAAAGAGAGAAAGAGGTGATATTTTTCTAATTTTATATTATTGTGTTTAAAGTTAATTACCGAGGTAGAGAAAAATAAAAGAAAAGAAGGATAAAAAATACAAAAAAAAAGGAAATAAAATGAAAGAGAGATGGGTTGTATTCTTAATTCTATTGTTGTTTTTAGATTTAATTAATGAGAAAGAGGAAAATAAAAAGAGAGGAAATGGAAAGATAAAGAATATATAAAAATAATGAAAAAAGAAAGAATAAAGAATAAAAAAACAAATGAGAAAGAGGAAAATAAAAATAAAGATAAAAAAACATAAAAAAGAAGAGGTAGAGAGAAGAAAAGATGAGAGAGAATAAACAAATGAGAAAGTTATATATAAAAGAAAGATAAAAAAAAATATAGAAAAACAAGAGAAATAAGAGAACAAAAAAAGGCATGAGAAAGAGTTGAACCTTGGACCATTTAAGAAGAGATCGTGTACATAAACCATTAGGCCAAGGTACACACTTGTAAGTTATTGGAAGCCATTTTTTATATAACTGCAAATAACAAAAAATCATAAATAGTATTATGATTTGGAATTTCTTTTGGGGGGGGGGGCATGGCCCCCTCAAACGACAAGGTAGATCCGCCCCTGTGCGTGCGGATCGAAGGCGAGTGATTAAAGGCCATGTTGACGATGGTCGATAGCTTGGTTGGACGGTTATGAGCTAGACTCGATGAGGTGCGCAAGAGGCTGGTCACTTGTGCACATTCCAGCTGTTTGGCTAAGTAGCGATGGGCGGCTATGCGAGTCCTTTCGGCATATGTTGGTTAGAAAGGCAGGTTTACGAAAGAAGGTAGTTGTCAAGCCCAAGATGCATGAGATTCATGTCGAGCGAGATAACTTGAGTTGTTTGGATCCGAGACACGATTGTCAACCGCGTCCCGCTTTAAAGTTTTATTTTTTATTTTTTTTTATTAGTGGAACGCGTTACCAACAACGTCCCGATCTTTTCTTTTCTTTTTTTTTTTTTTAATTTTAACCACACTTGCATTATTTTGTTAATTTGTAATAAAATTTGTATTAGTTATTTAATTTTGCCAGTAGGGTCAGGATTATTTATCTATTTAAATAATTTATTGTTAGAATTATCTTTGGATCATTAGAGTTTTTCTTCCGAATGAAAATCGGCGCCTGCGCTTGGGACAGGTCGCTTGTTTGTTTGTTTGTTTTATATAATTAGTGTATTTTCATATATATATATATATATCTTCATAAACGCTCGACTCTATCACTGCCACTACCCATGCAAGGAACAATTATAGTGGAATATATCACAGTAATCCCAAACATTACCAAATAGTGCTGCAATCCAAGAACAATTCTTTCAATTGCACCAGCTTTAGCTCGCACAGATATTAGAAACAATATAATCTCTCTCTGTCCGTAAAAATGGGCAAAAAACCTTGATATGAAAAAACATACATGACACTCGGAAATTTTGAAGACACCCAAATATGCAGCATATCCTTGTATTGATGAAACACTATTCTTGGTGTATCATAAGAGTTGGGTTAGATAGAATATAAATGTGATAAGTCCAAAAAGTTGAACTACCAAATAAAGGGGGTACTAACCTCAAAAGAAATTAGCGACCTGACACTGCTTCCAAATACATCACAGCGAACTTCAAAGCCTTCAATTATCCTCCAAGCGACCTCGCCAATCCTGCAAAAAAATGCCTCGAACGGGCCGGATTTCGAGCCCGTTAAGGCCCTTCGACGCTTAAGTTAATAAGCGAAAAACACTCAACACTTCTCTTCTCAATAATAATGTAATATAATGATATCGACTTCAGAAAATAATGAGAGGTACTCGCCCCTTTATATAAAGGTAAGGGAGATCTTCCTCAATCTAAGGTTACCTTCTATAACCATAATTCCATTCACAATACAACTCCACAACCAACTCTCAATTAGGACTCTCTCCACATGCTAAGTTCCCATATATAATAAACCTCTTCACAACAGGCCTGGGCCCTTTATACAGCCCACCGAAAGCCACATAACACAATCACCTTAAGTCCACGGGCTTAACATTCATAAAACCCATACTCGAGCTCAAGTATACATCTCAAAACACAAGAAGTCACGAACCTATATGAGAACTCATCCCCATACTACAGGTCGCTACTCTACACAAACCAGCTCGCTCACTTTCTAAGGACACAATACAGCTCGCCCATCTTACAGGAGGAACACCCTTTCCTAGAAATGAGGTCGCTTATCACAAATAACCTCATTAAATAAATAATATCACGTACGGACATTTTGGTCCACATCAGCTAGTCCCCCATGTTCTAGCTGATTAAGGTACGAAATCAGGTAGGACATGTAAAAACATAATCAAAGAGCACAAAAACAACAATCAAATATAAACACGAATAAATCATAACCTCACTTTACCAATCCACACTTCAGAATCACAAATCGAACGATAATATCCACCTCGCCACTGCAAATTACCAAGTGTACTGGCGACCTGTAAACGTTCCTTCACAGAACACTCTCATTTTGAGACGGGAACATCATCCTGCTAGAGACGACCTACAAGTCCCCAGAGTAAATCCCCAGCTGTGTATAGAACGACCTGACACCATATTACTGCTATTTTCTGACCTGAAATCACAACTCGAGTCAAATAATTCCCCCTAATACAATCATAAGCAACCACGAAAGTCAAATCACGCTTTCTCCTTTATATCCAATCTTCATTTAAACTTCATTAAATGCAGCCTGACACCATGTCGGGCACGTGTCTCTCTACGATTATCTTGTAGTATAATAAACACAGTGGGAAAAAACAAAAGGCCCAAAACATTCCTCGAATAAACCCTACTAATGCCCGCTCCAATCTGTCCCATCAGTTTTCCGCCCCCAAATATAAAACCTTTTCATCTTCTTCACTCATCACTTTACGCCCTTTCAATCGCAAAAATCGCCATTTTCACTCTGTAAAAAAGCTTATTAACCATCAATCGCTCAAGGATCTACCAACAGCTCATCACTTATCAACAACCTGCAGCTCGTCGAAAAATGTGTAAGTCCCAAATCCATTCTTAATAACAATTTAAACACACTGTTAGAATTATAATTACGTTTGCTGAGATATATTTGTTCTGTGCCATCCCCTCCCCTGAATACGTTTAACTTGCGATGAAGTTAGCGTCTCCAAACAATAACTCACAAAACTCAACCCTCTCTCCTGATTCCGACCCTACGGAAAACCCCTTCATCATAGAAAAAAGGCAGAAACAGATCCTACTGCCCTCCTCCGGCCTTCGTGACGAGCCAGAGGGCGACGTCAATTGGTCGGAGCTTCAAGCCCAAACAAGAGCCCACATTGAAACCCAAGCCCTAATAAACAACATCCCCGAAACTCCATCCTTTTTATCGCTATCCCCTGCACATATTCCAGAGGGTGTCCCTCTACCTGAAACCATTGACCCCTCCCCTTGCAAACATTTTAGGGAGAATCCAGTGACCATAGCCCAGTACCTCTCAATCGACGATCTACCCTCCTCGTCTCACGCGACCAAAGAAATCAAACACAATTATTGGCTACTCCCCGACCCAAAGAAATTAGAGAAATTTAAAAGGATTCTTAATCTTCCAGAGACAGCCAAGATGGTCCTACCTGACAGCCTGCACGTAGACCCTCTGCGACCTCCCCCTAACCACACACCCTCTTTGACACACAACTAGTAGCAGGGTTCAGATTTCCAGCCCATCCCTTCTACATCGAAATCTCCAACTTGTACAACATTTCCCCTCTACAACTAACTCCCAATTCCATGAAATACCTAGCCGGGTACCTTTTATTATGTGAATACTACAACACCCAACCTGACCCAGGCTTCTTCCACTTCTGCTTCCAAACAAAATACCAACAGAACTCCTTTTATCTCTCTTCTCGTTCAAATCTAGCTCGCTTTTTAATAAATCCTCCCAACAAAGTTCCCGAGTGGAGGAAGAACTTCTTCTTCATTTATAACACCGAAGACTGGCCCTTCATAACCGAGCTACAAAACTGTACCCCCAAGCAATACAAAACACCTACCTTCAAAGAATGCCCTCGTCTGTACAAAAAATATTCCGATCAGCTCGCGGAATGGAGCAAACACCCTTTCGATGTGGTGCATCTCACCAGTCGATCCGACATGTTCCGTTACGTGGGCATTGACTCTCGCCCCGTCGCACCAGACCTTTCCATCATCGAATCAGACTTTGGTAGGTGTTTTAGGTCTTACAATTGTACTGTATCTCAAACTGCAAAAATCTGAACAATAATACCTTTCTATTTGTTACAGTTGCCTTTGTCAACACTTGCACCGCAGCTCGCGCTGAGGCAACCAAGAAACCATCCGCCTCACAGCCCACTGCTCAACCCGTCCCTCCTACCGTTATGGATGAAGCGCCACAACAGGCCTCCAATGCAGTTGTCGATGAAGACAAGATGCAACTAGTGAGGCGATCCATCAATAAGGGCAAACGACCTCTCCAAACCATACCAGAGAGACCAACAGCAAAAAGCCCAAGCCCGCCAGAACAAAAGCGTCGTCGCCTTCGAAAAGGTCCCGTGACGACTTCTGCTGGATCAGATCTAAGCAAGGTGCTAGCGAAGTGCGAAAAAGAGGCAGACATACAAACCCTTCTTAGCGAGCAGGCGACCAAGCAGGTATATTTTAAAGAACCATCCCCTCTAATATGTTTAGCTCTTATGAATACTTACAAAGTAACCTTATGCAGCTGAGTCCCCTATTCTCCAAGCTCGCCAAGAATTAATAGCTCGTTCAGCGAAGGGCAAACTACAAAAGACATGCGACGAGCTGACCATACAAACCGAACAACAAACCCGACAACTCTCGTTAACCCAAGGGGAATTGGATGGCGCATACAAGCTGTTGAAAACCCGCGAGGAAGAAATAACCATCTTGCAAAGCCAGGTAAACAGTCTGAAGGATAAGGCGACTCGCAAGGACAATGAGCTGAAGGATGCCCAGAAACAGGCTGAGGAGCTCAAAGGTGCACAAAAACAGGCTGAACTGCAGATTCAAGAGCTCCAAGCACAGATGGAAATAGTTCGCAAAGAAGGCTGATCTGAAGGCCGTCGAACCTTCCTCACCAGTACCACTGGTAGAAAGTTCATTGATGCGTACCGGCAAGAGCTGGTGGAGGCCTATAAAAAGTCCTTCATTTACTTCGGGGTAATGGCTGGTGGTGCTGTCGAATGGCTCTCCAAAGCGGCCGACATGATAAAAGAGGAGGTCGCTGCACTGAACGTCACCTACATCCCCGACGTCAAGGCCCTCGTCGACAAACTACCTCCCTTCAGCAGCTACAAGGGTGACTGGACACAATCAATCTACACAAAGTGGTGGTTGTCCTATCAGAGCCGAGCTGTTTTATCAACTGGGTTACATGCCGAGCTAGAGACGCCTTTGGATGACATGCTTCCAGAGCCTGAACCAACCGCCCCCTCTGAACCCGAGATAACAATCACAGATCCTTCTGTTGCGGCCTCTGTTATCAAGAAAATCACTTGAAATATTTATCGCTTTTTAGCTCGCAACTCTGTATAAACAATTTATCATCCTTGCTGGTACTTTAATTTACATTTATTATCTGCATAGCCTTATAACTCTCATCACATAACCCTTATGCTAATGGGCCCGCAGGCCCCCGGCTGTACCATAACCCATAAACAATACAATCCATCAACACTCAAAACATGTTAGCTCGCATAAACACATATTCTAAAAATAAGGCAAACATCACAATCACTCGACCATAAAGAACATAATTTATAAAGAACAAGATAGATCGTCAAACTTTATTTCATTATATTACTTAATCTTCCAATTATTAAGCGGGAGAAGTGCCCTCCGGTCCAGAGTTACCTCCTCCCGCCCTAAAAAAAAATGCACCCCATAAAACCCAAAACTTTCCACTAGCTCGCTCGGCCGGGAGAAGTGCCCTCCGATCCAGAGTTACCTTCTCCCGCACCAAATATATCACACTTAAAAACAAACACAAGAAAAAAAAAACCACAAGCTCGCTTGGACAGGAGAAGTGCCCTCCGGTCCAGAGTTACCTTCCCCCGCCACAAAATACATCATACTATAAACAAACATAAGAAAAAAAATGCCCCACAAGCTCGCCTGACCATAGTTTTCATCCCGGGCCAAAAGAAACCAGCCCGCAATGTTATATTCATCAATGTCTTCCCTTTCGCATGGTCGCCACAATACCCTTCATGTATTTCTCTCAACACTTCTGCCCCCCGATCTGTAGCTAGACACTTCAAGAAGGGCCCAAAACGTGACCTTTTATATAATTCGTCATTGATTACGCAAAAGCGAGCTGCGACTCGAGCTTCCTTTGTCGTCATTCTCTCTGTGCCTTCTTTGGCCTTAACCAAAACATCCCAAATAGGTGCACTCCAATCCTCTCTCTCATCAAGCTCCATAATCTCCTTTCCCTTCTCCACACTACTATGCCCCAACTCCATTAACGTAATTGTCCGAGTACCACAAGTCTCCAAGGCTCCTGCTATTCTAGCGAGTTGATCGGCACGGGTATTCTCAGCTCGCGGTAAATGTTCCAATTTGAACTTGTCAAAACGAGCTACCTCTTCACGCAATCTACGCAGATACACCGCCATCCGCTCTTCCTTAGCCTCAAAAGATCCACCAAACTGACAAGCCACCAACTGGGAGTCGGTATACGCCCACAACTTTCGTGCTCCCAGGTCGCTTGCCATCTTAACACCCTGCAACACAGCTTCATACCCTGTTTCATTATTGGACGCTTTAAATCCCAACTTGATTGCGAACTCCAAATTCTCCCCTCCTGGGCTGATCAACACAATACCTAGCCCCGATCCCATTGCGATGGTCGAACCATCTGTGTACAATGTCCACACCTTCACTTCCTCATCTACACCAGCCGGTATTGCCATCTCCTGCAGAAAATCTGCTAACACTTGTGCTTTGATAGCTGCCCTTTGTTCATAAACCACGTCATACTCGCTTAACTCCACAGCCCACTTCACCAATCGTCCCGACACATTGGGATTGCCTAAAACCTGCTTGAGAGCTAGGTTAGTACGTACCTTCACCCTGTGACTCAAGAAATAGGGTCTCAACTTCCTTGTTGTACATATTAATGCAAATCCTCCCTTTTCCAGCTCGGTGTACTTCAACTCAGCCCCATGCAACATCCTACTAATGTAGTAGATAGGTTTTTGTATGCCCGCTTCTTCCCTTATCAAAACAGAACTCACGGCGACCTCCCCTACAGATATATATAATATCAAGTCTTCTCCCGGCATAGGCTTGGTCAATAATGGTATTTCTGCCAAGTACTTTTTCAACTCTTCAAATGCATCCGCAGCTTCATTTGTCCACTCAAACCTGGACCCCTTACGAAGTGCCCTAAAAAATGGGACACCTCTCTCCGCCGATCTGGAAATAAAACGACTAAGACCTGCCATCCGACCTGTAAGTACTTGAACATCACGCACCGTGCGAGGATGTGGCATCTCCAAAACAGCTCGTACCTTCTCCGGGTTAACTTCTATTCCTCGCTCGGTCACCATATAGCCCAAAAATTTTCCCGATCGGACGCCAAAAGCACACTTCTTTGGATTTAATTTCATACCGTACTGCCTTAGTATAACAAACGTCTTCTTTAAATCCTCCACATGAGATTCTGCTCTTTTGCTTTTAACCAGCATGTCGTCGACGTAAACCTCCATGGTGGATCCCAGTAAGTCTTTAAACATACGATCCACCAACCTCTGATAGGTCGCTCCTGCATTCTTCAACCCAAAAGGCATGGAGACAAAACATTAAGTACCTGTGGAAGTAACAAAACTCACTTTGGGCTGATCCTCTTTTGCCAAAGGTATTTGGTGATACCCTTGCGAAGCATCCATCATGTCAACAGCTCGCACCCCGAGGTAGAATCCACCAACTGATCAATTCGCGGCAAAGGATAATGATCCTTGGGACAAGCTTTATTCAATTCGTGGAAATCCACACACATCCTCCACTTCTGAGCCGGCTTAGGCACCATCACAACATTAGACAGGTACATAGGGAATTGAATCTCCCTTATATGGCCGGCTTTCAACAATTTCTGTACTTCCTCTTCAATTACCCTATCTAGCTCTGACCCAAAATGCCTCCTCTTCTGCTTCACCAACCTCACTTCTGGATCCGCATTTAAGTGATGTTGTGCGACCTCCGGGGACACCCCTGTCAATTCTCCATCCCTAAACGCGAATACATCCCTAAACTCTCTCAACAACTTGATCAGCTCGTCCTTTAATGTATCAGGTATTAGGATCCCTACCCTCGTAGTATACTCTGGGCGGTCTTCTTCTAAGGAGATCTCCATCAATTCCTTATTCGGTTGGACAGAGTTCTCCTGCTCTTTCATTTTCTTTGCATTAAGCACTCCTTCCGGTTGATCATCACCTCTCTCGCGTTTATTCTCCATCAACCCTTTCCTGACTGCCAACTGATAACACGATCGTGCGACCTGCTGTTATGCGATGACTTCTCCTACTTTGTCACCCACCGGATACTTGATGCTCATGTGATAAGTTGATGTTACCGCCTGAAACGTGTTAAGGGCAGGTCGCCCTAATATAGCATTATAGGCCGACCTTCCACGAATGATCAAGAACTTCAAACTCTTCTCCACTCGTACTTCATCTTTTCCCAGTACCACCTGGAGCGTCATCTGGCCTTCAATATTCACCTGTGCCCCATTGAACGCATATATGGGCGTATTTACAGACCGCACCCTTCTTTCTATCTCCATCTATTCCAGACAGTCTGTATATATGATATTCACCGAACTTCCATTATCCACAAAAATTCTACTAACCTCGTACCCTGCAATTTCAGCCTCAATCACCAATGCGTCATTGTGATCCTCTTGAAGCCCGTGTCGATCACTGGGGCCAAAGGAAATAATTGGCCTTACAACTTGTGATTGGCGACTCACACTAGCAACCTCCCACGTTCCTCAACGAGCTGACTTAACATGCCTTTTACGCGCATTATTAGAATCACCATCCGTTGGTCCTCCCAAAATCATGTTTATCCTTCTTCTATTCCCTCGTGGGCCATCGTGTCCCTGGTTTCCTTGTTGTCTCGGTCTTGCGACRTGTTGTTGGGGCGGACCTTCTGGTGGTMGTGGTGGAGGTAGCGCCCGCCTCTGCTCCTTCGGTTCTCTCTCTTTATAGATCACCTCCTTCAAATGCCCCGCCTTAWGAGTCTCTCTATCTCCTCCTTGAGGTGCCTGCATRTTTCAGTGAAATGCCCGTAATTGTTATGAAATAGACAGAAGGAGMTAGTTCTGGMGTGAGTAGGGATAGGTGTGCGATCCTCTGGCCATCTTATAGCATCAGGTACCAAACGCTCCATAATACCTAACACTCTAGCTTGCGAATACGCTAGTGGTGTGAAATCCTCTTNGCGATCCTCTGGCCATCTTATAGCATCAGGTACCAAACGCTCCATAATACCTAACACTCTAGCTTGCGAATACGCTAGTGGTGTGAAATCCTCTTTTCTCCAATCTCGCATACTCTCTTCTAACCTTTTACTAATCCCAGAGCTCGTGCTCAGGAGTCCACGCACTATCCTTCTTGGTTCTCTTCGTAATTCTCTTCGAGGCCCGCTATCAGCCCTATCTACAACCTCCCTGCTAAAATGTGCTCGATGCTCATCCTCAGCCTCTTCCACTTGTACATACTTATGACACCTCGCTAACACCTCATCGTAAGTTCGCGCTTCTTTTTTGACCAGCGACTTGCGCAAGTCCTCCCTTCTCAGTCCCTGATGTAAGGCTCCGGCCTTCATCTCATCAGTGGCAGCGGGCACCTCCAGAGTAGCGCTGGTAAATCTATTAATATACTGCTTCTGTGTTTCGTTAGGTCGTTGTACCATAGTAAAGAGCGACTGCGCTATCTTCGCACTCTGCCTAACACTAGAAAACTGTTTCAAGAAAGCAGCCCGCAACACCTGATAACTGGTAATTCTTCTCCGCGGGAGCTGGTAGAACCAATTTTGTGTGATCCCCCTCAAGGTCGACACAAAGGCCCGACATGCCACGGCATCTGTATAACTATGCAACAACCTTGCATTCTCAAAGAGCTGTAGATGCTCGACTGGATCCGTCACTCCTCGATATTGAAATTTCAAGGCCTTATAACTCTTAGGCATTGCCGCGTACATCATATCTTCTGAACAAGGATGTCCTTCGTCTCCATCAAATTTCTCCCCATTCATTCGCCTTTCTAGTTTCAACATAGCCTCCTGCAAATCTCTAAAGGCCTTATTATGCGGCCCCATCTCGCTTTCCCCCTTTCCCTCCTTAAACACATTACCGCTCTTCTTAGTTTTCTCTTGAGACTCACTACACGTGTCGGAGGTCAGAGTCTCGCTTTCACTATTATCTTTACTGTGCCGGTGACTTTTTCGCCTATAACGACCTCGCCTTACTTTCACCCCTTTCGCTCTTCGCTTGCGAACATGAGAATCTATGGATGAGGTGGAACTAGAAGCATCCTCCTTTTTCCGCGTACTCCGTCCTCTCTTACGAGATAGTCTTTTCGACAGAGACTTCTCACCTCGCTCTACTTTTCTAACCGCCGACTCCTCTCTCTCGCTATGGGATCTACCACTTTTTTCCTTCCCAGTACTCAGCTCGCTCGCTAAGTACCTGCGTAACTCTTCCTGTTTCTCTAGAGGCACGAAATCCATAAGTCCATCCAAAAACCCCTTTTTACTCTGACAGGGCCTATCCTTCAGTAAATCTTCCCCGTCTTTTGCTTCTATATGAATCGCTTTTTGCGCCTCCACCTCCGGTGTTCTTATCTCCACGTATTCCGCCAACCCTTTTCACTCACGCTTCTTGGGGGAAGGCGGTGGTGTGTTACCAGTGCCTTGGACAACCGATCCGCCTGAGGAGGCGTTTGTCCATCCCTCGCCACGTCTTTTTCGTTAATGTCTGCCAATCTATTCTTCTTCTTGTTGTTGTTTGACAGAGAACCATAGTGTAATGTCCTCGGAATTATGTTGCTATCCTTCATGTTTTGTTTATAAAATCTCTCACGCCTTTCACTCAAGGACTCGATGTCCCTCTTTCCCACAGACGGCGCCAATTTGATAAGTCCAAAAAGTTGAACCACCAAATAAAGGGGGTACTAACCTCGAAAGAGATCAGCGACCTGACACTGCTTCCAAATACGTCGCAGCGAACTTCAAAGCCTTCAATTATCCTCCAAGCGACCTCGCCAATCCTGCAAAACAACGCCTCGAACGGGCCGGATTTCGAGCCCGTTAAGGCCCTCCGACGCTTAAGTTAATAAGCGAAAAACACTCAACACTTCTCTTCTTAATAATAATGTAATATAATGATATCGACTTCAGAAAATAATGAGAGGTACTCGCCCCTTTATATAAAGGTATGGTTCTTCCTCAATTTAGGGTTACCTTCTATAACCATAATTCCATTCACAATACAACTCCACAACCGACTCTCAATTAGGACTCTCTCCACATGCTAAGTTCTCATATATAATAAACCTCTTCACAACATGCCTGGGGCCTTTATACAGCCCACCGAATGCCACATAACACAATTACCTTAAGCCCACGGGCTTAACATTCATAAAACCCACACTCGAGCTCAAGTATACATCTCAAAACACAAGAGGTCACGACCCTATATGAGAACTCATCCCCATACTACAGGTCTCTACTCTACACAAACCAGCTCGCTCACTTTCTAAGGACACAATATAGCTCGCCCATCTTACAGGGGGAACACCCTCTCCTAGAAATGAGGTCGCTTATCACAAATAACCTCATTAAATAAATAATATCATGTACGAACATTTTGGTCCACATCAAAATGTATTCTTTTTAATTATTACATTAAATTACAGAGAAAGTTAGAGTACAAATCGCATACTGAACTATTCAGAGGGCTAAGTATTTGGCTTAAAACTGTAGAACACTTGCAGAATTTACAAAAGCACCTTGATTGTATTAAAAACTTGAGCATCAAACAGAGCCTCTGAAGCTGAAACAACAATTTTCTAATTTATGCATTGTGTACCGATTCCTTGAGAACACAATTACATATTATCCTAGTAATAAGAAAGAAATAAGCTAAATCTCTATTTTTCAAATTTTGAAAAGGAAAAATAATAATAATTAAAAAAAGCCAACCACGTCCGCGATCGTGTTTACACATTTATTACAACCGAAGCTTTAAACAGAGTAAATACTAATCTGCGGACGAAAATCATCTATCAATAGACCCCATTTTGCATGTATGTGATACAGCTTCAAAAAAGAAAATAACTGGACTAATCGGCGCTATTGATAAATGAGGAAAGAGAGGGGGAGAGAGTAATGCATACCCCATGAAGGATTGCGGTTGACACAAAAGTCGACGCCCAGGAGCTGTAAAGCTGGTTCGTTTTTTCTTCGAAATCGGAAAAAGAGAGAGAACAGTCGCTGCGGCATTAGGTTATTTTACTAATTGTCTTAGAGCATCTTTAACCCTGGGGTTTGGTGGGGTTTGGTTGGGGAGGGGTAGAATAAATAGGTTGGAAAAAAAGAGGGGTTTGAGAATGGGGAGGGGGTTAATCCAACGGGAGGGGAGAGAAAAGAAGAAAAAATGAAAGAGGGAGAAGTGGGGCGGCAGTCGCCGCCCCTTGGCCAATCACACGGCGCGTGCAGTGCACTTGTAGGTGTGAAAACATATTTTATTAATTTTTATTTTTATTTTTTGAGATAATATGTGATATTCTATTTTATTTATATATCTATTCTTAATTTTTTTTCATTTATAATTAATATTCATGTAAATACTTTAAAATTTTAATTAATAATAAAATTTAATTCTTTATGTATGAAAATTTATTTATTTTACAGTAAATTATTTTAATTTATATATATATATATATATATATATATATATATATATATATATATATATATATATAAATTAAAAAGGAAAAAGAAAAGAAAAGAAAAGAAATGACGGAAGAAAGGAAGAAAAAGGAAAGGAAAAAGAGAAGAAAAAAGAAAAAAAAAAGTTGGACGACTGCAACTTTTCAGAGGTGGGGCCACTGCCCCACTCTCTCTTCAGGCGC
>BMAC01000242.1:476309-501108 GCA_014905375.1 Phtheirospermum japonicum
ATTGCATCACGCCGCTGTTGGAAATATTCAGAATAATTTTGTACGCCATCAACGACACGTAAGAATAGTGGTCGTGACATCCGAAATCTCCGTCGGAACGTGTGTGCAGGATACACCGGGTTCTCAGCAAAGTAATCTCTGATAAGATTACTCTCTCCGCCTTCACGGTTTCGGTGAATAATCGCTCTAGGTCGACGTGTAGAACTCTCTGTGTGTTGAGCCGCACGTGTTTGATTTAGTCGTTGTTGCAGATAGGCATTTTCTTCTCGGGTGACTGAATCATCTTTTATTAAATTTAAAAAGTTATGATAAGATCTTCGATAAGAATCATCACCAGCCATTTTTTTTCTTGTGTGGATATATTGTGTGAGAAATACTTTTGGTTGTATGTGTATATATTAGTTGTAGGATATTTATATAGGACATGAGTGAAGTGTTAGGTGTATAATTGAAGTGGTGGTAGTTGATGGGTAGGTGGATAATTGAAGTGGGTAATAATTGAAGTTAGTGATAGTGAATGGGTAGGTGTATAATTGAAGTGGGTAATAATTGAAGTTGGTGATTGTGGATGGGATAGGTGTATAACTGAAGTGGGTAATAATTGAAGCTGGTGATTGTGGATGGGTAGGTGTATAACTGAAGTGGATAATAATTGAAGTTAGTGATAGTATATGGGTAGGTGTATAATTGAAGTGGGTGATAGTGGATGAGTAATTGCATAATTGAAATAAACAACCATACATTGGAAATGATCTGATGAAATAAAAATGCAACACACATACATTGAAAATAAGTAGATGGGATAAAAACATAAAACACACAAAGGAAATACAACAAAATAGAAAAAGGGGATAAAAACACGACACACAACTAAAGACCAACTTTCTTCTTCAACTTCGCGAGTAGTGCGAAATGGGCTTCACGAGTTTGCTCAGACATTGTCGTTGTGTCTTCCATTGTCATTTCCTTGTATCGAATGAGGTGTTCTATTTCCATGCATTCTTCAACGCGATCGTAATGCCTAGCCTGTCTTTCTTGTATTTGTATAATCCGTTCAGCCTCGTCATTGATCACCACATTTTTTCCCTTTCTCTTGACCGCCTTAGCAACTTTTTGGCCAGTTGGACGATGCAAAAATGTGTCGTTGTCAGCCTCATCCTCGACATGAAAGCAAGCACTAGACTCATGACTCGGTCCAAAGGTTCGAGACTTCTTTCGCGCCCTTGTTTCCGCACATGCCGATTGAAATTTTGGACTGTATCTAAGTACCTCCTAGCAGTGTATCCATCGGAAGCCATTCCTTTTTGCTCCATCGTTGCTGGAACTCTTGAAGTGCTCTAGATAGAACGTTCTCATCATTTTCACCGCTACTGGGCTTCAACTTGTTGAAGTAATTGATGAATAACATGACATCTTGCTGGAATAAATAATAACGAGTTTTTATTGCTTTCATCGTCCTCTGGATAAGATCATTCTTCACAGCAGCCGCATTGTAGTAATTTGTAACGCGATTCCAGAAAGTATCCCCATCTTGGTTTGCGCCAACAGCAGCATCAGTACTCACAGTGATGTGAGCTTCGCAAAGCAAAACATCCTCCTTGTGTGTCCAACGCTTCATTGGCTCTTTGTCGCGATTAGCCGTGGACAGACGGGGAGGAACGGGTTTTCAGCGCTCCAGAAGTGCACCGCAGCCATACGTCAATTGGCGTACGGGAGTTGTGCTGATCAAGTTGATGAGTACCTACGTATGTCTGAGCAAGTAGCGAACCAGTGCTTAGTTAAATTTTGTGAAGCGGTGCGGATGGTATTCGGCGCACAATATCTACGCAAACCCAACACAACCGATGTTGCGCGGTTACTCTCGTTACATGAGGAGAAACATGGTTTTCCTGGCATGCTAGGGAGCTTAGACTGCATGCACTGGAAGTGGAAAAATTGTCCAGTCGCGTGGCAGGGTGCATATACCCGCGGTGACCAGGGATCTCCGACTATCATACTCGAAGCGGTTGCCTCACAAGACTTGTAGATATGGCATGCTTTCTTTGGCCTATCCGGTGCACGAAATGATATAAATGTGCTGAACGAGTCTCCACTATTCAATGATGCAATGCACGGCCATGCACCTGCAGTTAACTATACGATCAATGGGACAGAATATACAAAGGGTTATTATTTGACAGACGGCATTTACCCAAAATGGGCAACATTTGTTAAAAGCTTTCAATGCCCTGCAGATAAGAAAAGAGGAAAGTTCAAGCTCAGACAAGAAGCTGCTCGAAAAGATATCGAACGCGCTTTTGGAGTTCTCCAAGCGAGGTGGGCAATTTTAAGTGGTCCAGCACGAGGTTGGTACAAAGAGGATTTGGGACAGATAATGATTGCTTGTATTATATTGCATAATATGATTATCGAGGACGAGGGTGAAGATGCTGTTAATTGACAAAGAGAAGATGGTGAGCCTGAAGATGAATGGCTCCAAGGTGCCCCACAGACTTTTCAACAATATCTACAAAGAAAAACTCAACTAATGGATAAAAATATGCATCACCAGCTTCGCAAAGATTTGATTGAGCATATATGGAATGAGCCCAATCATCAAGATTGATGCACGCATACTTGTTATTTATTTCTCTTTTGTTGTGTTTTATTTTCTCTATTTTGTTGTATTTTTTTTTAATTTCTTTTTTTTATTTTGTATCCCTTTTTATTTAATCAAATTGCATGTGTTTTTTTTTTCTTACCGAGTTTATCATGAACGTTTATTTTGAGGCTTATTTTCAAATAATTTTAAATTATTATTAATTTAATCATAAACTCATGATTAAGTAGAATTACTATATTTAATAGATTAAATAGTTTAAATAGATTTAATAGATAAAATATAATAATATTGAAATGTGAAAAATAAGAATTAAAATTGTTGAGAAACATGTGGGCTCCATAAAAAGTAGGTTTGAGAGTTTGAAGGATAAATTAGATAAAAGGGGTTGGGGAGGGAAATAAAATGAGTTGGTGATGTGGAGGTGATTTTGGTGATGTGGCGTGTTGGGAATTGAAAAAGTGGGGAGGGATTGAGTAGTGAGTTAAAGATGAGCTTTTTCAATCCTGGAGAAGGTGTCATGTCAGCTCCCGAGCAGCAAATATTGCCATTTGTCAGTCAAGGCTTCAAGAACCTGCCAATTGTAATCCAATGCATGAAGAGCTGAAACTTGAACATCTTGTATTTTTGTTTTAGTAGGAGATTTGGGGGTGTTACAATTATATGTTGCTTTTTGTGATATGCTGAGGGTGTTTGAGAAATCATTTCAACATAATAAAAGACATATATTAATCGTAAAATAATGATCGAGCATAATTGATATCCAAAAGTATACGAGTGAGATAATAGTGAAATTTGTGAAAAATGAGTAATAATGATTAGTGATTTATATTTGTTTCCTGCAATTTTATTTTTCTTTTCCCAATAAAAGTGATTGATTGATGGGAGAAAAGAAAAAAAGGTGAAAACAAGTAAATAGTGCATTTATAGAAAATATTTCATAAAGAATAGCCTGTTGGAGTAAAGGAAAAATCCGGTGCCAAATGATCTTTTTTTAGCAATCTAGGAAGCTCGATTCACTTAACCCTTTTATTCATAAGATAACATGTACAAGAAACCAGGTATAAGTGTAACAGTGCAATAGCTCTTTTATCAACTTTGTTCAAAGAAACCAAACAACGTAACAAACTAGCTCTTAGAAAACGTGTTCGCCATTGGAAGAATCTCTATCTGCAACACATGGCAACGACAAAAGCTCCATAAGCTCCACTCGGTATTCTAGTCCTCTAAGGTAGTGTCCCAGCAGCATGCACCTAAACCCAGAAAAGAAAAAGGAAAAATCTCAGAACTCGGAAGCAAAAAAGATTTCATTAAGGTATCACCAACATTTTGTATCGTTGCAATCTTTGATACCGTTGGCACACATGAAACGGGTTCAAAAAATATTATTACGGTAGAGGGCAAGTTTGTTAAGCCAAACTAGGCTAAACCCTGAGAATGATTTTTGTAATTAACCTTAATATTGAAGAACATAACTTAATCTTGATCTAGTAATCCACATCTTTCAATATAAAGAATCAATTAAGACGAAAATAACGTGTTATTTGTAATATTTAACAAAGTTGAGGAATGAAATGTAATTGTAATAACAATTGATGAAGTCAACAATTTTGGCAGGTCCCAAATGAAGGCTGGTGTAACTTGAGGGTTCTGTAATTTATGAAGTTAGGCTTCTATAATTTGGGCAAACCTTAAGAGTAATTTTTATAATTATCCCTAATTTAAATGATCTGACATAAAAGTATACAAGGAGCAACAGTGGACTCACCAGAACAGCAAGCGAGCCAGATAATCGCGTGACAACGAAATAAGAGGCTGGAATTGAAGAGAAGTGTTCTCAACGAGATCGATACAATCCCCTTTAGTTTCAACCTCTACAGTTCCTGCAGTGCTGTTGTCACCCGGATCAGGGCCTTTGGAATGCATCCTGGGAGAAAGGGTAGCCAAGAGACCATGTACTACTGAATGGATTGTATCTTTCAATTCGGGTGATGTTGGTTCTGATAACTCAGCTACCTGTTAAGAAAAATGTAGATTAGTCATTATGGGAATGAAACACGTTACTCAAAAAAACAGAGTGCCTATATTCAACGAAACGAAATGAAATATTTAGATGGCAAGTTACATTTGCCGAAGACATTTATTAGTTAAGCTAAACTACTAGTTCATTGTTGGTTTTTTAATTTATGTTTTACCTTCTCTGGTTGCAAGGATCTTAAATAATCCAACAAATCATTCTTTTCTTCCCCGACAAACTGTTGCATCTGAAGAGCTGCGCTTTTCCTCTTAACTTCACGAAGCTCCTAAGAAATATGAGAATTCATAAAATATATCAAACTACATATCGAATAATGAGAAATAAGCTTCACAATCACACTTCATAAACAAAAAAACAGGAATACGTAGAAATGAAAAACATTCCACCAGAAAATCAGACTATTTTAAGCCACCTCCTCTTATTATTTCTATAACATTTCTGTCTGAACATGTAAACATACAAATGAATGGACAAATAATGGGAACACACCTTTTTTACTGAAGATAAACGAGAATGCAATTTCAAAACATATTGTCTAGCTTCAAGGGTCATTTCACCAAAATCTGGAATGTCGTATGTCATTTCACCGGTCTCATTGGATGTTGGCGAGCTTTCTTGTCTAAAATCCCTGCCCATTCTGTTGTCTTTCAAATTCGTCCCATCAGCTTCAAGTTTAGAATCTCCCGTTTTTGACTTATCGGTGTCTCCTACATATATCTCGAGATTCCTCTCAAGACTGAGCCTGTATTCGGCATTTCGTAGTGTGTACCTGCATCACAACAACATAATATTTTTTTAAACAAACGATTCGAGCACCTTATCCATTTTTATTTTTATTTTTGCTCTATATCTTGTATCTCCTTTTGTTGATTTATCAATAATGCAATTGATAAATTAAGGGTCCACTTGGCTGAGCTGAGGAGCAGATAGTTGATGACATGTAGCTGATAACTGGTACCTGGTAGCTGATTTTAAATACTATTTGGTAAATTAGTTGATTGAAGGTTGACTAATCAATATAGATATGATTGGGATATATAATTATAATATACATAAAAATCAAGAAAAACATAAAACAAAAACAAATAAAGACTTCCTAAATAAATATTAAAAAAAGAAAAAGAAAAAAAAAATAGCAATGATAACAAATCAATTATATTAATAAATAAAAAGTTCCTTATGCATAATAATAATATTTTCGTAAAACTGTAAAATAATATGTTAGTATATATTACAAAAGAAAAGAATAAAAAGAAAATATCTCAATCAGCTATTAGGTGAATAGAAAAGGCTATGATCGGTAATTTTTTACCAATGAGAGTTTTTAAGGCCTAATCATCAGATACCTATATCGGTAGCTAATTAGAAGCCTTTACCAAGCAGTACACCAAAGAGCTAAGAGCTAACTAGTGGGGTGAATAAGCTATCGGCACTTTGCTCAGCCAATAACCAAAATACCCTAAAACAAGTTTTAGCACACATTAAATTATAGTAAAACATGTTTGAACAAGTTTGTGTATAAGAATTGGGATACCCCGTCATCATTGAAGATATCAAGAGCTTGAAAAGCGGGTCCCATAAAGCTTCAACCATCACTTGAAATTGGTCTGATGGTAGCAAACCTAACATGCCGGATATGGTCCTCTTCATGGCGTCTATAGTGGTTTGCGGTACATCTTTCTGAATGAGGCTCACATCCAAGGGCTCAATATCTCCAACTAAATTAAACAGGATCGAATTCTGATAAATATAACATCATTTAGTTAGGTCATGTATCACACAAATTTCTCTTGAGCATATCCTAGTATTTTCCTTATTTACTTCCGTGATTTTTGAGGTGACTTAATTTTAACTTCCAATAGCAAATAATTCTCCCTTTTTTTCTCTTTTTCTTTACTTGATATCACTTATGTGCAACTGAGCAAACCTAGAGTACAACTGAGCAAAAAACAGGTAATTCAAAATATCTGTCATATCAAAGAAGCTAAACAAAATTAGGTAGCAAAATCAAATTAAAAACAAAAATGACCTTAGACTGCGATTTTTCATCGCCGGCGCTAAATTCCCAGCCAGAAGAAGATGAATCTGAAGAAGCAAAAACCCGGGTTTTGAGCCGCTGCAATTTAGCCAAATTACTGGCGGGATTGAAAACAGAAAAAGACAACGACGGCAAAGCACGGCGGCGCAGTCGAGATCCTAGAGAAGGTAGGGGTGAAGGAGGAGGAGAAGAACAGGCGAGAAAAGAGGCGAAGGTTGCCATCAACAACCAATCACCGCCGCGTTTCTCTCTCTCTTCTTTCTCTCTCTCCTTTATGAGCCCTGGCTTCAGCCACAGTTCATAATAAATCTATAGGCGCAAGACGAACAAGAAAAGCCAAGGGAAAACGTGGTTGAGTCAAAACGTCGAACAGCTGGTGGAGGGCAGGGCATGTGCGACGGATTTTGGGCCATGGGTGCCTGTATGTTTTGTAAATTGTGCAGTGTTAAGGCTTAAGCCCTTGATCTATATGGACCTTAGTAGTTGTTATATTCTTGCAGTTGTTGGGCCCAATGGGCTGCTTGGACAACTCACTTTCAAATTCTGTTATGGTGGGAAAATGACATATATAGTTTTTTTTTCAAGATTTTCTTTTTAGCTTTGCATTTTAATTGTCCAACTGCATACATTTTATGTAATTTTTTAGATAGCATATGCATATTGCCCTCTGAAAAAAAAAAAAAAGTAGAACTTTAAACAAAATTATTTTGATTCAACTATTTCTTTGTCTACTTGATTTGAATATTTGCGATATTCAAATTTGAATACTAACTAATCACATAATATCCCCAGTTATTTTTATCTATTTTTTTTAATTTATAAATAATAACCGATTCCAGAAATCTATCGGATTTTCGAAGGAAAAGTGATTTTTGTCTCCCTTCTTTCCCTATTTGTGATGACGTTTTCTTCTCTCACTTGGTTGATATTGTTGAAAGTGCTTATAACTTATTCCATCACAATAAGCTCTTTTAAATTATTTGGTAAGAATCAAGAATAAGCTCCTGATAACTTATTATGAGTCTGCTTGGTTGAACTTATTGAAAGTGCTTATAACTTATTCCATCACAATAAGCTCTTTTAGGCTGCTTGGTAAGAACTAAGAATAAGCTCCTGATAGTTTATTCTACCTAATAAGCTCATGTTCAGAAAAAGTTACAAATCATAGCTTTTTCTAATAAGTTCCTACCTTATTTGGTAACATCCTTTTTTATCCTTTTATATTGTATAAAATATTTTGTTTATAAACTAATATATTACTTTAAATTTTACGAAAATATTTTTATTACTCATAATAAAAGTTTTATTTATTATTATAATTATCTTAATTATTTTTCAAGTATTTGTCTTTTTTTAGAATAATCTTTTGGGAAGTCTTCATTAATTATTATAATATTATTTCTTTTATTTTATATATTTTTCTTATTTTTATGTATAATATTTTATATTTCTTAATTATGTCTATATTGGTAAATTAACCTTCAATCAGCTACTTTAATCAACTAATTCACCAAGCAGTAATTGAAAATCAGCTACCAACTATCAGCTATGAGTTATCAGTTATCAGCTAACAGCTATAAGTCATCAGCTATCAACTATTTGAATCAACTCAATCAATCAGGGCCTATACCTAATAAGCTCATGTTCAGAAAAAACTACAAATCGTAGTTTTTTCTAATAAGCTCCTACCTTATTTGGTAAAATTCTTTTTTATCCTTTTATATTGTAAAAAATATTTTATTTATAAACTAATATATTACTTTATATTTTACGGAAATATTTTTATTAGTTATAATTAAAATTTTATTTATTATTATACTTATATATTTAATTATTTTTCAAATATTTGTCTTTTTTCAAAAAATAATCTTGTGGGAAGTCTTCATTAATTATTATAATTTTATTTCTTTTATTTTTTTATATTTTTATTTTTTTTTATGTATTATACTTTATATTTTTTAATTATATTTATATTGGTAAATTAATTTTCAATCAACTACTTTAATCAACTAATTCAACAAACACTAATTGAAAATCAACTACCAACTATCAGTTATCAATTATCAACTACCAGCTATCAGTTGTTTGAATCAATTCAACCAATCAGCTGGATTTTTGATAGAGAAAGTTATATGACTTTTGTGATTGATTTACGGGGTAAACATCAATTAACATTATTTATCATAATTTTAAGAGTTGCCAATCAAAACCCTTTGAATCATCATCATTCTTTCGTTTATCTCCTCGTTTATTTAGTTATTTTATGTTATTTATTTTTAGTTAATTAAATCTTTTATCTTTGTTATATATTATCTAAATAAACTCATCTACTATAATTGTGGTGTTCAATGTAATAATTAATTAGTATTGTGGAATATGATCTCTTTTGCTATTATTACTATAAAAACTCGTACGCTTGTGATATTCACAAAATAAATAGGCATACACCAACGCGTGGGGATAGGGCGCGTCCATTCGTTGGCCCCGCTGTCAAATGGTGGGCCCCACATGTAATTTCTCACCGCGCGAAATTACTTTTTTGTTGATTAAACGGTTATGGTTAAATGGGTTGTTGGAGGCCCAACGAGCCATATTAATCACGTATCTTTTCTAATTAAATCGTAAAAAAAAAAAAAAAAGATTTGTATTTCAAATAATAAAATAAAATAATTAATTAATTCAAAAAATAATAGAAAAATAGAAGAAAAAAAAAGAAAAAATTTAATTCAAAAAATAAAATACAATAATTCATTAAATTCTAAAATATAAATAAATAGTCAAAAAATATTTAAAATTCAAAAAGATCCAATCCTTTTAATAAAAGAGTATTTTGTAATGTTTTCAATTATTTAGATATTTGTAAGTTCTTTAATTATTTTAAATGTTCTTATCATTTTTATTTATTATTTTTAATAAAAATTATTTAATTGAATTGAATAAAAATAATTATTTCTGCAATTTCATATCTTTTTCCACTTCTTCTATATCACCTCATCATTGTACATGCTGTTAATAATTAGTTGCAATTATTTGAATAAAATAAGATAGTAAAAGATTCTAACATATCAATAATTGGAGTTCTGCAAAGAAAAATGAAGTCTCATTTTTTTCTCAAAAAAAGATGAGCACCTAATTATTCCTTTTGTAATGATTTTACAAGCTACCCTTCTCTCTCTCTCTCTTAAGATCACAAATGTCTTTTCTCCAATTCAACGTATGTTTCAATACACTAATTGATAATATATGTACACATTAATGTCATTGTTTACACGACACAATCATATAGAGTATTGAAATGTCGTAATAAAATCTATTAAACATCATGATATTAGCTTACTGGTAATAAATCTAAAATCTAGTTCCAGTGCCAAAAAACAACAACAAAGCGGTATACGAGAGACCTGAAACTGCATTAAATATTTATTAGCATAATCCAGTTCTATTCATTGCAGTCATTCAGAACCCAATCTCTGGACATCTACCAGTTGGTAAAGATCACCACGCCTTTGCTTCTCCAGCGGTAGATTTGTTCTGTAAACATCAAAAACTATTTGTAAAAACCCAATAACTACAAATAAATAAACAAACTTAATAGTAATTAAATAAATAATTTGCCTTACCTTCTGAGCTCAACTTGCGAATAGTCGATTTCTGAGATGAGTACGGCCTCATCATGTTCAGTAGTGGCCAGCACTTCTCCAAACTGTCCAAAATCGAACCCAATTCAGTCGTTAATTTTAGTTTACACCAATGGCATCATAAAATATGGAAAATATGAACTAGTTTCAAATATTCGATTTTTGCTTTTTCTTTTTTGCTCGACCTACGATTTTCCTGTAGTGTTTCTACTTAAGTGGTTTCTCATTGTTACTAATTTCTTCATGTATCTACTTACAGGACCAACGAGTGTAGAATGGCCCCATGCAATGTATCCAGCTGCAGCATCTCGAGCAGGTGAACAAGTCGCTACGTATAACTGTCAGATTTATTGTCATTCTTAATATTTACATGCTTAAAAAAGAGAGAGAGAA
This sequence comes from Phtheirospermum japonicum, assembly GCA_014905375.1. Classification (NCBI taxonomy): domain Eukaryota; kingdom Viridiplantae; phylum Streptophyta; class Magnoliopsida; order Lamiales; family Orobanchaceae; genus Phtheirospermum; species Phtheirospermum japonicum. Next base: position 487,016 of record BMAC01000242.1, read on the forward strand.
CTCATTTTCTTTTGCATTTACCAAAAAAACTCTGAAAAACACATTTGAAAGGGTCAATTACAAAACTACCTTTAGGTTTAACCTAATTACAAAAAAATAAACAGCTCACTTTCAAAATTACAAAAGTACTCCTAACTAAGGTTTGAGTCAGTGTCAGAATTTAGAGGCTAATAGTAGTATTGTTATAAATGTGAAGGGGGGTTTTGAATTTATTTTATTTTTCTTTTTTTGCTTATGAAGTGGTAAATGTAAGACAAAATCAAAGATCAATTATTTATGGTAATTTAAAAGGTAGCTGGATTTTTTTGTAATTAGGTCAAAAACCTCTAGGGTACTTTTTGTAATTAACCCTATTCCAATACTTGCAGAGACAGATTGAAGCAAGTTTAAATACAGAGAAAGRAAAAGGGAAGATGAAATAATCAGTGTTCTTGGGGATACCTGATTGTCCATGGCCCTGCATATAAGAGTATCAGATATCAGTTGATATGTTTAGAMATGACATCAGCAATTAATGACGCAAAAACAAAAGAACTAAGATGATGAATGACATTAAGCTAAGAGCAGACTCCCTTTTTCTCATTTTAATCCAACGGTTGTTAAAATCACGATCCAAATCGTAAAAAATCGTACTATCTTACGATCCAAATTTACCTACTCGATCCAAATCGTAAGAAGAATCGGAATCAGGTAGAATCATATTTGAATCGTACCAAAATGGTATAAATCCATAAAGAATCGGGTCGTAGAACCGTACGGACCAATGAATTTATGAAATTTTGTAATTTTTTGCCTTTTTTTTTTTTAAGTTTGAGTTGTGTTAGTAAGTACATAATAGGGTTATTGGACTGAAAACTTAAAACTTTTTCACATGATTTGGCATGTTCGTAGTATGTTATTACACAATATTGCACAAAGCCACAAACAAATGGAGTGTTTTTATGTCTCAAAACCTTAGTTTCGGTTCACTACTCGACTTTAGAGTTACTAGACTTGCGTTGTAAACTTTGTTTTGAGACTTCATTTGTATGACATTAACTAAAATTTGACTTAGTCTGCGCTAATTTGTTGAATTTTCTTTTTCTCTAAATTTTTAGTAATTTATAATTGATTTTTATTAAGATCTTATGATTTACAATCCAATTCGCGATTTACAATTTTAAATATCTCAACGATCCAGTCCAAATTTACGATTTTGACAACCTTTTTTTAATCCCCTCATCTTACAATTCCCATCAAACACATGCTTATAACAAGGGATTACTACAAATCTAGTACTGAGGTTTTAATGGGAAACAAATGTCAATGAAAGATATTTGTAATTTTGAACAATAACTGGGTCTTTTTGTAATCAGGCTAAACCTCGGGGGTAGTTTTTTTGTAATGAACCCTTTTACATAACGACTCTACTTGATGAGGTGGCAGCTAGGCAGTACATGAAACATAACACGGTTCTCATGCTGATAATCCAAATTGAAAACTAGCCATTGCTAACATGAATAATGTGGTAATTTAATCACAGTTACCTCGCCCGTTGCAGTAATTCCCAGTGCAAAGGTCCTGTGGTCATGTTGAATGCTCCAGGATAACAAATCAATTGAGCACCTAACAACGAAATTCCCCATAAGCACGGAATTATAATGAAAATAAAATGTTTTGTAGAAAATATTTGGCTAAATGATTTTCTTGCTGTTCTGAAACTTATAATGTACACATCATATCTTGCTCTAAAGCCACGAGTGGTTTTATCATTAATTTCTACAATAAACCAGACAATTATGCAAGTCATTTGAAAATAAAAGCCTGGTAGAATGAGGGTATTATTTAAAAAAAAAAAAGTAGAAAATAAACCTCTTGCTGCATAGATCATAGCCAGTTCCTGAAATCTAATGTCGTAGCAGATACCAATTCCAATTCGGCCAACCTCTGCACATAACATACACCAATCAAATACGATTTCGAATTTTCAGAACAAATTTAACGCAACTACTTAATTTCATTTATTTTTAATTAAAATAATCTCTTTAGGTTTCAAATTTTGTTTTTCTAAAATCTGCAATTTATAAACAAATTGAAGAACTCAATCAAACTCCTATTACATTCATTAACGTAATTTCAACCATTGATTGCAGTAAATAGGGAATAAAACAATTTTCCCTGAAGCCATAAATTTTGAACTTTGATGTTATTCTCATAATCCAAACTATATAATTTGATAAAGCAAAGTGAATTTTTTCTCCAAAAAATGAGTTATTTCCAAAAAAAATTAAGTCCATCAGTTATAAATACCTGTGTCTACTATGGTGGGAACCTCCCCAGCTGTAAGAGTGTTCGATTCCTTGAACGTAATTTTCCCAGGAATGTCAATATCGAAGAGGTGTATCTGTTGTCAAATGTACAAAGAAAAAAAAAGGTTGGAAAAATAAATAAAAACTTATTGTATTTCATAAATTCCAGACTGACTGTATTAACTAAGGGGAAAAAAAAAGCATTTACCTATAAGATGAGCATTAGAAATTACCTTACGGTGTTTAGCTTTCATATTTCCATCAGGTCCAAAGACGCAACAAGTATTGTACAATTTATCCCCATTTCGTTCCGGTATTGAGCCTCCAATTATTGTTATATCGAGAAGACGAGCGATTTCAGACAACATTGCAGTTGATGGCGACACGTCAAAACCAGCTTCGATATCCTCAGCATATACTGGAAAGCTATCATTTGAATATGGACTGTTCCATATTTCCTGGTGAAAAGTGAAAACACAATGAATGTCACTCATTATTTCTCGCATTATAATACAAATCAACTCTTATTATATAATAAATTGTGTTTTTTTGCACAAATAATGACATACTGTATGATAATATGGTAAAACTGATTATCCTAAAGCTACAAGAAATTGAGAATTTGTATGAAGCTCTCCAGAATCAAATGTTAAGTTCAAAAAAGTGATTCTCAGCTTCTAGTTCGGGAAAAATCATATCAGACTAAGTTTCTAGTTTACGAATTTAGTTATAATAAGTTGAAAGAAGTAACTGGTACAATTTCGAAAAAAAAATTGCAGGACTTATTATATTTGTCATTCGCAAAAAATTAAATTAAATTAAAATAAAATGATCGACGAAGAAAATGAACACTTACAGGCAACACGACAAGCTTTGCCCCTTTTTCAGCAGCCTCCTCTATTGCAGAACGCGCATGGTTAATGTTCCTTTCTTTGTCAGCTGTCACTTTCAATTGGCATAATCCAATCTTAAACTACACATACACCAATCAAAATCCAAAATTTGAAAATGAGTAAATAATGAAAAATCAAATTAATCCTTAATCCATATATCCAAAAAAAAAAAATGATAATAAACAAATAAACAGGATTGAGTAACTACTTTTGTGATGAGAGGATCCGGCGTCTGGAGGGCAAGGGGCACTCGAGCTTTCTCAGGGTAGAAAGAAGAAGCCATGGATGAAACTGAGGCGGAGGCGGTAAGTGTAGTACGGGTTGACTTGGAGGTGAGACTTTTGCATTGAAGGGTAGTACGTTTAGGGAGGGAGTGATATTGACGGTGGGGGATGAAGGTGGGTGCAGGGCGCACGAAGGACCGAGACACAAACGATCGGAGAGCCGAACACGAGACGGCCAATCTACAACTCATTTGTGCCCAGTCAATTTCATTTACTCCAAGAACTACTGTTTTTGAAAAAAGGAAAATTTGGGTTTACAAATATAATTATACTAGTTTAACACCCGTGTATTACACGTAATTTATAAAAAATTAAATATAAAAAATATTTGTAAAGATTATAAAATTCTAAATTTAAAATAAAAAATTGAGAGGATGTATTATCAACCAGTGCCATGTTCAATTTATTAATTATTATAATTATTGATTAATATTATATTTTATTGTTTAGATTAAATTCATTAATAATTATATTTACATACTTATAAAAATTCAAAAGATATCACATTTTCAACCAGTCTCTAATCTATATTAATTAATTATTTTATATTTATGTTTACATTAATTTTGTTAGTAATTACAGTTACATACTTTAAAAAATCAAAAGGTGTCATACTCTCAAGCCTTCTCGCATTGTGTCATTGTCTAATAAATATTAATTAATTATTATATAATTTTATTTTTTTATTTAGATTGAGTTCATTACTAACATTTAGTTACACACTCCAATTATAGCAAATATGTCATAATTTACATATATAGAATATTTAAAATTTCAAAATTAAATTATTTCAACTTTTGTTATAAACACAATTTATTAGTTATTTTCATAAATAATTTTTTTTGTAATTAAAATTATTTCATATGTAATTTTTTATTTAATTAAAATAACTAATTTAGATTTTTTTTCTACTAATTATATATGACTTATTATATTAGGAGTATAAAAGAAAATTATTGAATTAGACAAAATATAAGAAAAAAAAAAACTATTAAGTTAGGCTAAATATAATAAAAATGAAATATTAAATTAGGCAAAATACAATAAAAGAAAATTATTAAATTAGGTATAAATTAGGCTCGAATGACACATAAACAACCGAAACACCAAAATATTTTATTATCCAAGCGTAGCATACGAAGCAGACACATACATTAGGAAAATTTTGCATAAATATACTTGTTTGACACCCGTGTATTATATGGGACTTATCAAAAGATAAATATAAAAAGTATTTTATGATAATTATTTAATTTTAAATCTATAATAAAATACTAAATAATGTATTCTCAACCCGTGCCCTTGTACATGTCTAATCTATTTATTAATTATTATAAATATAATTTTTATTTGATGTTTAAATTAAATTCATTAATAATCTTAGGGGATGCTTGGTGAATTTCATGGGAATGGGAATGGGAATGGGTTTGATTGTGGAGGTTAATGGGTTTGATAACCCATGTTTGTGGGGGGTATGGCTCAATACCAAAAATTGGGCAATCAAACCCATAGTGTGGTAGTTATCAAGCACCACTTTAATAGTGTTTCCCATTCCCTACTCTCTAGACCCTCCAACCAAGCATCCCCTTAGTCACATACTTACAAAATTTCAAAAGCCGTCACATTCTAAACCCGTGTCTAATTTATTTTATTATTTATTATAATTAAATCATTTCATATATTAATGTTTAGAATAAATTCATTATTAATTATTAGTTACATACTTTGATATATTCAAAATATGTCATACCCTCAACCTGTGTCGCATTGTAATGGTGTCTAATCAATGTTTATTAATTATTAGCATATAACTTCATATTTTTATGTTTAGATTGAATACATTACTAATATTTAGTTGCATACTTAAATTATTATAAATAACTCAAGTTTTACCTATATATAATATTTGAAATCCAAAAATAAAATTATTTTAAATTATATTATCAATAAAAATTATTTAGTTATTTTCATAATATTTTTTAATTAAAATTATTTCATATGTAGTTTTTATTTTAATTAAAATAACTAATTTAGATATTATCTACTAATTATATATGACTTATTTCTATTTTTATATTAGGAGAATCAAATGAAAGTATTGAATAAGGAAAAGTATAATAAAAGAATTAAATTATGTAAGATACAATAAAAAGAAAAGTATTATATTAGATAAATATTAGGCTCGGATGACACATAATCAAACGAAGCACCAAAATTTTTTATTTGTCAATCGAAGCATACGAAATTGACACATAGGTTAGGAGAATTTTGAATTAATATATAGGGGTGATATATATATANATATATATATATATATATATATATATATATATATATATATATATATATATATATATATAATTATATTTGTAAATTGAATTTATTTAAATATGTAAATATAAAATTATTAACGAATTTAATCTAGACATTGAATTAAAATATTATTTAATAATAAAAAATAATAGCTAATAAATAGTAATTGGTCATTTGTACAAGACAGCTGAGAACATTATCCATTATTTTTTTAACATCTTTAAATATGTCTAAGTATGTAACTAAGAATTATTAAATTATTTAATTTAAAATATTAAAATATAAAGTTATCTAATAATATTAATTAATATAAATTAGACACGGGTTGAGCGTGTAACAAGTTTTGAATTTATTTAAGTATGTAAATATGAAATTATTAACGAATTTAATCTAACATTAAAATAAAAAATTATTTAACAATAAAAAATAATAGTTGACAAATAGTAACTTGTCATTTCTATAAGACACGAGTTGAGAATACGATATCGTTTGAATCTTTCTTATTTTTAAATGTAAAAACTCTATAACGATCAGAATATTTTTTATATTTATCTTTCGATAAATCTCGGGTAACACAAGGGTGTTAAAGTAGTAATATAAAATCTATAACGATCAAAGTATTTTTTATATTTATCTTTCGATAAATCTCGAGTAACACACGAGTGTTAAAGTGTGTGTATATATATATATATATATATATATATATTCCACCTATATATTAAACGAAAAGATTGATATCCTACGTTTCTACTTAGTAAGCTTCAGGCTTACGTGTAGTTTTTTTGTGGTTTGGATGCTTATTTGACGAATTTGGGAGGTTTGGAGACTTACTAAATATAAGAAGTATAATATCTACCTAATTTATTATATTTTTCTTTTATTGTGTTTTGCCTTAATTTAATCTTCTCCTTTTTATATTTGCCTAATTTAATATTTTTCTTTGCTTATATTTGTCTAATTCAATATCTCTTTTATTCTTCTAATATAATATACAAGAAGTCATATATAATGAGAAAGAAAGAAAATCAAATTACTTATCTTAATTAAAAAATAAATTACTTATAAGACAATATTAATTAAAAAAAATTTAATTATTTATTAATATTCTAAATACGTTGTATTTAGAATAAAAGTTAAAATATTTTTATTAGGAATTAAATTATATAATTAAATTACGAGTTACTTGAAATTATCTAAGTATGAAATTAAATATTATTAGCGAACTCAATTTAAATATAAAATTATAAATTTATATAATAATAATTGATAAATATTAATTAGACACTAATACAATACGACACTGATTAATATGACATCTTTTTTATATTTTATTCTATTATATTTTGCATAACTTAATTTCTCTCTTTTTTTATTTTTTCCTAATTTAATATTTTATTTAATTATATTTTGTCTAATTCAATATTTTCTTTTATTCTTCTAATAAAAATATATAATAAGTCATAAAGAATTAGAGAAAAAATCCAAATTACTTATCTTAATTAAAAGATAAATTACTTATAAGATAATATTAATTAAAAAAACTTAATTATTTATTAATAATCTAAATACATTGTATTTAGAATAAAAGTTAAAATATTTTTATTATTAGGAAATAAAATATGTAATTAAGTTATGAGTTACTTGAAATTATCTAAGTATGTAACTAAATATTATTAACGTATTCAATTTAGATATAAAAATATAAATTTATATAATAATAAGTAATAAATATTAATTAGATACAAGTACAATACGACACAGGTTTGGAATATGACATCTTTTAAATTTCTCTAAGTATGTAACTAAGAATATTATAGAATTTAATTTAAATATTAAAATATAAAAATATTTAATAATAATTAATTAATAGAATTAGACACGGGTTGAGCATGACACAAGGTTTGAGTTTATTTATGTATGTAAATATGAAATTATTAATGAATTTAAGCTAAACATCAATATAAAAAATAATAGTTAATAAATAGTAACTAGCCATTTGTAAAAGACAGGAGCTGAGAATACGATATCTTTTGAATTTTTCTTATTTTTATATTTAGAAACTCTATAATGGTCATAAATATTTTTCTTATTTATCTTTTGATAAATCCCGTGTGTGTGTGTGTGTGTGTGTGTGTGTGTAGATATCCACTATATATTAATTCAAAATTATTAGTGCTTCGGTATCAGTTGAGCCTACAATCTACCTAATTTATAATTTTCTTTTATTATATTTTACTTAATTTAATATTTTATTAATATTAGTTTGCCTATTTTAATATTTTTCTTTTATCATATATTACCTAATTCAATATTTTCTTAATCATGTTTTGCCTAATTCAATATCTTACTTTTATTCTACTAGCATAGAAATATAAATATGTCATATTTACTTAGAAAAAAATCTATATAAATTGAACTAATTTTCATTTATAATAAAAGTTGAAATAATTTTAGTTTTAGAATTCAAATATTATATTTTAGAAAATTATGAGTTATATAAAATTATTATAAAAGTGAAATAAATATAAAAAATATAAACTTAAAATTTCTTATTTAGTCCTAATATAATGCATTTGAGAATACGTTAAAAATGTGTATAAAAAACTATTATCACGCCAAAAAATAAAAAATAAACAAAGAGAAACAAATGAATAAAATAAATAATAATAATAATAATAATAATAATAATAATTTATTATGTCTAAGGGAAATAAATATTAATATATTCTAAGTATTCTTATCTAATCTCAATATAATGCATTGATACACACATTGTATATCTACATGAACAAATTAGTGTCTTACGCAAAATAAAAAGAAAACAAAACAAAACAACAACAAAATAATAATAAAATAATAATACATATAGTACAAGTTAGATATACGCGGTTTTTTAATATATTATCAGTGCCTTATGCATTTTAATTTTTATATCACATATGTATGTTTTATATTTCTTTCAAACTCAATTATCTGTGGCGTTTCCCCTCAAGTGTAGGGTATTTTGTTATACCCTACAACTAATTTCGTGAATATACTTGAAAAAATCTTGTTGTGAAACCGGTCTCTGTAACTAGCAAATATTATTCCAATTTGTGTGTAAAATCTATTTATTATGAATATAACAAATAATGTTACGTTTTATTTTTTGTATAATATTTTCAATATTATTCTTTTAGTATTTTTTATTTATATTACTTTTACATAATATGCGGATGTTAAACTTGTGTGTGTGTGTGTGTGTGTGCGCGCGCGTGTGTGTATGTATGTGTGTATTACCTCAAGGCTCAAGATCGGTGAACCGTTCTTGCACAATTTTTAAAATATTAAGTTTAATTGTTCAATAAATAAATAAAGTTTATAATAGTAATTATTGTTTAAATATTATGAACTATATTATAATAGTTTTTAGTGACAATTTTCAATACATTATAAGAAAAAGTATTTTTGTCAAACATTGTAAGTAATTATACAAATTGTCAAATAATTCAATCCTAAATATGCACACCCGACCACTGTCCGGCCGCCATCGCCAGAGTTTTTTTGGGCGAAATTTGTTTTTGCCAATTTTTTAACCAATTTTAATGTTGGCAAAAAAATAAAGTAAAAAAATTAAACTCTACATTAAGATTTTTTATTTTTATTTCTTTTACATTTTTTAAAATAAAATGTGAAGTTCTCACTATAAAATAATAACTTTCCTTACTTTTTAGAACATGAATTAAGAATTTGTCTTGCTTTTTATGGCATAAAGTAAGAATTTCTTACTTTTGCGAAAATAAAATAATAATTCTTTTTCCTTTATAGGATATAAAATAAGAAATTTATTTACCTTTCCGAACATAAAGTTAGAAATTTCACTATACATTAATAGATTATCTATTATTTTATTAAGTAACAAATACATAATATCACTGCACATCAATCAATAAGTTGCACTCAAGTGAATAATTTTTGTCATCAAGTAGGAAATCATTGAACATTAAGTAATAAATTTGGGCATATAGTAAGAAATATTATCCGATGACCAAAATCTTTATTTAGATATTAAGTAAGAAGTTCTCGCACATATAATAAGAAATTCAAACATATAGTAAGAAAAAGTGTTTGGCTAATAAACTCGCCGAAAAATACTTTCCGGTGAAAGAAAAAATAATTTCGGGGTGCGGAGAAATTTTTAGCTGGCCGACCAGTGGCGGCGGCAGCAGGGGCAAGTAGCAACCACACTGTTGCCCAATATTATTATTATTGTTGTTTTTGTTGTTGTTTTTGTTGTTTATTATTTTTATTATTATTATTTATTTATCTTTATTAATTTTTTAATAGTAAGAGTATTGTGGTATATTTATATCATAATTTTGGACTATTAACGAAAAGAGGGGATTATTTGACTTAAAATTGCATATAGAATTAATTGACAAATGAACCTCCATTTAGACAAACTCTCCGATAATTTCTCCTAGTTTTTAAGCAATTTAACTTTGGGTTTTAACACTTTCTTTTAAACCGTTCAAATTTGGTATATAACCCATAAATATATTTCGTCGTATTTAAATCATCTAATCCACAATTCAAGTTATATTTTCCATATCAGACGTTAAGTAAATTAATTTTTTGTGGAAGTGAACATAATAAAATAAGAAAAATCATATAGATGCATATGCAAACTATTTATCTTATCATCAAATGGTAAAGTGCACATCTAATAAAAGTTGAGATGATAATAATATAAGGGAGAATTTTTTTTTGTACCCACAAACTTTTTTTTTCCTTAGTGATAAGTCCAAAAAGTTGGGTTACCAAATAAATGGGGTACTAACCTCAAAAGAGATTAACGACCTGAATTGGATATTGAATATGTCACAGCAACCTTCCAAGCTCTCCGTGAATCTCCCAATGACCTCGCTGGTCCTGCAAAACAACGACTCGAACGGGTCAGAGTCCCCACCCGTTAAGACCCTCCGACGCTCAAGTAATTAAACGCAATACTTTTCTTTCAAGTGTGAAATAATGTGGTAAAATAATAATAGCATAAAGAATAATGAGAGACACTCGCCCCTTTTTATAAAGATAGGGAAGATCTCCCTCAATTTAGGGTTACCTTCTATAATCATAATTCTATTCACAATACAATTCCGCAACCGACTTTCAATTAGGGACTCTCTATACATGTAAAATTCCCATATATAACAAATCTCTCTAACTCATCAGGCCTGGGCCTTTCATACAGCCCACCGAGAGCCATATAACACAATCACCTTAAGCCCATAGGCTTAATATTCATAAACTCCACAATCAAGCCCAAGCATTCAGCTCGAACCACAATAGGTCACAACCCTATATGAGAACTCATCCCCATACCACAGGTCGCTACTCTCCACAAACCAGCTAACTCATACCTTAAGATCATAATACAGTCCGCCCATCTTCCAGGAGGCACACCCTCCCCTAGAAATGAGGTCGCTTACCATAAATAACTTCATACAACAAATAATATCACGTATGAACATTTTGATCCGTATCAGCTAGTCACCCATGTTCTAGCTGATTGAGGTATGAAATCAGGTATGACATGTAAAATAGAACCAAACAAACATAAATAACAATCATAAAACACAAGTATATAAACAACTTACCAATACGGTTTTTCAGAATCACCCAGCTCGATAAATCGAGCAATAATATTCAACATCCCACTATAAATTATTAAGTATACCTGTGACCTACATAAACGTATTTCCACAAGCTTGTTTTTTGATAATAAAAGGACCACCTCGCGGAAAATAACCCACGAATCCCCAATCCAAGTACCCTAATTATAACGACCTGAACCACACAACTTTTACTCACTACCCATACTCATGCATACAAAGTCCCCAGGTTAAATCCTCGAATTTCTCACCCGGTGACCTAAAAAAAACCATAATCCCCCTTTAACGATCTGCAGCTATATCTAATCCCAATAATTCAAAATTAACAATCATAGATAAACCATAAAGTCAAAACACGCCTTTCCCTCACATCCTATCTCATTTAAGTCTCATTAAATGCAGTCTGCCCCCTTGTCGGACACGCGTCACACTAGCCTTTTCTCGTATCATAATAAACATAGTGGGCCCAAAATAAAAGGCCCAAAACATTCCCCGAGTGAACCCTACTAACTCCCGCTCAGAACCGTCTCATCAACTTTCCGCCGCCCAATACACATAAAAATCATTCCATCTCCTTCAGTAATCACTTTTTACAATTACAATCAAAAAACCACCATTCTCGCTCTGCAAAAAAGCTTGTCAACCAGCAACCACCCAAGAATCCACCATCAGCCCATCGCGTGTCAAAGACCCACATCTCTCCGAAGTTTAGGACTTTATTTAGTTTCCTTAGTTTTTGTCTAACTTGTTTATAAGAGTAGGAGTCTTGATTATTTAAGGAGAAGATAGCGACGCAAAGGCATACGACTTTTGAAAAATTAAAGACGATTTTCAAGAAGCAGAACACAAGCAAGAGATCAACTTGGAGCTACGGTTCAGCATAAGGAGATCTTCAAAGTTGCGTGACCAACGGAGAAGATCATCTCAAGCGTAGTGATAAGTATTTTTGTATCAAGAGTTGATGCAGTTGTTTTTCATATATTACTTTGTTATTTTCTAGTTGATCATGAACAACAAATAAGTAATATAGTTTTCGGGTTTGTACACCCGAGTTCGTAAGCACGTTGTTTACGGACTAAAATTAAATTGAGTTTCTTTAATCTCTTTTATTCCGCTGTTATTTTATACGTACTCTGTTTGATGTTATTATTGGTGTTAAAACATTAAACATAACATCTGTTGTGCCTTGCAGTTCATAATTTCCAAACAGATTGATGTTAAGTCTGGTGATAGTTATCACGAAACTTAACATCATTTCTCAAAATCATAGATCTACAAAACTACACTAACAGAAATTTTCTTTGAACGAATATATTTACACAACAAAATAAACGAAGAAAATATGAAAACCTTATAGTTGATCCAGATCGGAGTTCAATACTATGGTATCCATGCAATTAATTCTCTGACTACAAGCTCAAATTTCAGTATACTGCGACCGTAGAGAAAGCTATGAAATCTCAAAACCTACGTATTATGGTGTGTTCTTTAAAAACACCTAATCCTATAAAAAGTTGGACTATCCAAGACATGGGTCCAAACAGTTTTGGGTCAAGTACCTTTCTTAACATAAAATAGATAATCAAAACCAAAATCTAATATAATGTAATTAAATAACTTCTATAAAATAGAAATTAACATCATAATCGTTAACTATTAAATATTACCATTCTATTGAATATTTAATACTTTCCTGATACACTCTTAAATCAAAACAGTAATCGCATATAATATGACCCTATAGGCATTTATATATGACATAAATCCAATGGTGATCCAAGCAAAACTCATAAACGGCTTAGTTGGATGAATTCAATATATAAAGAACATTCGCTTGAACTCAGCGAATCGTGGCCTTTATACAAAGCTATGGTGAAATTCCATTCATCATACACTCAATTAAACTTAAGATTTATCAAAATTTCTGTCTTAATGGGTTAGTCAATTTATCTCATATTTATTAGTCAACAATGAGATCAAACTCAATTACCATATTAAATATTTCTCTTGCACTGGCCAATGACTTTAGTCGACCTAATATAGAGAATTGAGTGATATCTTTCGAAATTCCAATCGAGGAATGAATTATTTTCTTGACCCAACTACCACCTTTATTTACATCATGATGTACCTAACACAAGTTATATCTACCTCAAATGGAGTGTAAGCATTGGTCATGGTGAAAGCACATCGCTCAGTAAACAAGGTGTGTATTGACCTCAAGTCAAAGGATCATCACACACTTTATACGCTTATGAATCTATAGACATACACAAATAGCTTATCTATAGGGTTTACTAATACTCTTTCAAGTATCCATGTATCTATCACGAATAGCTCTTATTCGCATTCATGAGACTAACTCATTCTCTAATAATGTGATGTAGTGCATTTGACGACATATATTATATTATCAATATTCCAATCTTGATAATCATTAGTCGGGGCTATTTTAAGAGTAATGTTCTATCACTGATATCCCACCATATCAATGACAATATTAACTCACATGAACATATATGTGAATAATTGCAAACAATCAAAATAATAATTTAATAGATGTAATGCCTCATATATAACAATATATAAAATAATTGTGATCAAGTATAATATCCATTAATCCCAATTTTCTAAGGACATAAATACTTTCAGTTGTTCTACTAG
>BMAC01000242.1:501875-576021 GCA_014905375.1 Phtheirospermum japonicum
TTAATTTCTATTTCGAAATTACTTGATGAAAAACATTGTTTCGTGCAATTTACTCACAATTTTTGGTGTAATACAAGACCAAGAAACTAGGACACTGATTGGAGTGGGTGATCATCAGGATGGACCTTACTACTATCGTGGTGTTCCTCAAACAACAATTTTGAAGGCGACGGTAGATAAATCGTCAACTTTGTGGGTACAAATGACTTGGACACCCTTCTGACAAAGTAATGAAGTTACTCCCTCATGGTAATACTAGTCATAAGATAAATAAAGCATGTGATGTATGTCAACGTTCAAAATAGACTAGGGTTATGTTCCCTATTAGTGAAAGTACAACAACTTATAGAACACCCTCTTCATGTGGTGCATCTTACTTTTTAACAATAGTAGTTAATTTCTCAAGAGCTGCATAGATTTATTTACTTTATGATAAAAAAATAGAAGTTTCATCAATGTTACATAATTTCTTTTCCATGGCTGATCATCAATTCTCATAAGTGGTTCGAAGTGATAATGGAATGGAGTTTAATTATATGAAAAATATACTGACAATGACATATTATTTCAAACTTCTTATGTTGGGACACCACAACATAATGGACAGGTTGAATGAAAACATAAACATATTTTGAATGTTGCTCGGGCCTTACGATTTTAGGGAAACTTACCTATCCTTTTTTGGGGAGAATGTTTACTTGCCATAGGGAACTTAATTAATCGAACTCCACCGAGAACGCTTGAAAATAAAACTCCCTATGAGATTTTGTTTGGACCTCCTCCCTCCTATGACTCTTCACATATGCTTGGCTCGCTTTGTTATGCTCATAACTAACGACATAGAGGAAAAATTTTCAAGCAGGGGTCGCAAATATATTTTTATTGTCTACCCCTACATAAAGAAAGGATGGAAGTTATATGACTTGGATACGGGGGTGGGGGATGATATTTTTTAAGTCAGGATGTAGTTTTCTTCGAGGATGAATTCCTTTCGCTCAAGAACATAGTGCGACCAACAAATCCATTCCAATTGTTAATGAAATTGGCTACGATGATGAGTTTGGTTGGTCAGCAGAACACCCACCTTTGATGGATGCACAACCCATTGTCAAGATTGAGATGCCTGATTTAGCACCACCGTAGATTACTTGTCTGTGGAAGGTAGTGTTGGGTATGCATAATCGATAGGGGCTGAGGGTGTAGCTAGACATACTAATGCGACGACAACCCCTACCCACAACATCGATGGTCATCCAAGTGACGTTGCACCAAAGGGGTAGCCTAGTGGGGGTGCAATCACCTTGAGTCGAGTCTTGCACCACAAGAACAAGTCAGTACGTCTTCAAGAATATATAATGAGCACCCTTCAAAGAGTAAGTTCATCTTGCTATAACAGTTCATCCGCCCAACAACACTCCTCGGGTAAGCCTTATCTGATTGCATATTATATAAATCGTGAGCATTTTTCTTTACGACACCAGAATTTTCTTGCAGCTATAACTGAAGGATATGAACCAAACTCTTTCAAGCAAGCAATGAAAGATCTCAGATGGATAGATGTCATGTAACAAGAGATTTGGGATTCAAAGGATAATAGAACTTAGAGTAGGGAGACATTGCCTCCGAAAAAATTGGCTCTTAGCAGTCGTTGGGTATACAGAGTAAAATATAACTTCTAAAGAACCATAAAGTGGTTGAAAGCGCGATTAGTTATTTACGGAAACCATCAAGTTACTAGATTGGGTTATAGTGAGACATTTGCCCTGGTGGCTAAACTGATGATGATGTATGCTTTTCTTGTTATTTCTTATGCAAAGAATTGGGAACTCCACCAGATGGATGTCCATAATGCTTTTCTCCATGGGGATTTTTATGAGGAGGTCTACATGAAGGTTCCTCCCAGTTTTTTATGCCACAACCATGTATGGTTTATAAACTTTGAATGTCGTTATATGGGCTTCGATAAGCTCCTCGGTGTTGGCTTGCTAAGTTGGCAACTACTCTGTAAAACTATAGATTTCAGCAATCATACGCGGATTACTCTTTATTTACCTTGCAAAAGGGGTAGTTGCAGATTAATGTCCTCGTTTATGGATCTCAACAATCTAAGTACTTGCTTTCACATGAAAGATATTCGCATTGTTAAACATACATATTTATATTAGATTAATGGATCAATAATAGCATGTGCATTAATCTAATGTAAATATGCATATTTAAATAAACTGGTTAATTTTCCAATTGAGCAAAATCATCGCCTCGCTTTGGCAGATGGTCCACTTCTCGATGATCCCGAGTCACATCGACTTCCAATTGGGCTATTGATCTATCTCTCGGTGACACAGCCTGGTTATTTAGTCCATATCTTATCCTAATTTATGCAAAATCCAAGGTGAGATCATTGGGATGCTGCCTTACGCGTCATGCATTATTTGAAAGGAAACTCGGGACAAGGAATTCTTATTAGCTCGGATAGCTCTTTGTCCTTGTTAGGATGGTGTGATTCAGACTGGGCTAACTACTCTATCACTTGTCGCTCCTTGATTGGCTGATTTGTATTTCTTGGTCACATCCCAATCTCTTGGAAACTAAAAGGCAACACATGGTGTCTCGCCCCCTAGTAAAGTTGAGTACAGGTGTATGACGTCATCCACATGTGAATTTAAATGGTTAAAGGATCTTCTTCTTAGCTTGGGTGTCAATCATCCTCCATCCACGAGTCTCTATTGTGATAGTCAGTTGACCCTCTATATTGCACATAATCCAGTATTTCACGAACGAACAATACACATTGAGGTTGACTGTCACTTCGTCCGCGATGCCATAATTCTTGGCCTCATTAATCCAGCCTATGCTCCTACCGCTCAACAATTGACAGATATTTTTACCAAAACTCTTGGAAAGAGTCATTCGATTACCTCTTTCACAAGTTGGATATTTGTGATTTGCATGCTCCAACTTGAGGGTGGGAGGTGGGTGGGTATTGGGGATATATAATCTATCGATAGGAAAGAAATAATATATTTCCTAGTAGTTGTATTAATTTGAGATTCTCTACATTTTTTAGATATCTTTTATTACTTAGTGATTAAATTATATGGTGTATATATATCACAGTTTGCTTAATGAGAAGAGGACAGATGATCGTTCTCCATATTTCATAAGAAGAATTGGCTAGTCTACCTTTTGTTTTGTGATGTAACCCTAAAATATTCGTGCTCAATTGATGGGATTCAAGAGTTTTCATTTTAAGTACTTTTAGTTTTGTTATTCTGAATCTATGATGATATGTGTTTTCAAATTTGTATTGTGATTTTTTTTCCTTATGGGAAGATGGGTTTTAATCTTCAAAGCGTTCATTTTATGGAATCTATCTCGATTTTTTTGGCACATAGTTCCCATAACAAGAACAGATAGGTGAATTAAAATAAGTATAATAAAAAATTTGGTATTGATTTTTTTATTTTTAATTTTATTTTTGGTAGTTAGATTTAATAAAAAATCCAAAAGAAATTTCAAATATACCCTCGACAGTTGCATATGCCAAGCACATGCACCGTTCTGGGAAGTTCCTTGTCCGAAAAGCCCAATTAGGAGATAATGTATTAAATATGAAGTTTTGGAGACAGTTTTATCTAGAAATAAATAAAATAGTTGGAGGTTCAATAAAATTCTCCCACAATATAATACACAAGTTCAATAACTAATGAAATCTTAATGGAATATTTTGCAATAGACATGTCATACATAAGGGCGAAGTGTGCCTCTCACATATGGGTGGTTAAATGAACAAAAAAGAAAAGAAAAGAGAAACCGAGGAAGTATGGATGATGTGATAGTTTGGGTAGGGTTTAAAGATGAGTCAAACAACTTGATATCTGATTCATAATTGATCGTTGAAAGCTCTTTCGAGTTCGATCGTTAGCATGATGAATTAAGTTTGCATATACTTTTTCATTTGCCAAAATATAAAGTTTAGCCGAACTCAACTCGATTAATAAAAAAATAAAATGCATGCATTTCAAAATATTAAACTACTTGCTCTAGCCGATCGATTTGATCAATAATCATTAAACCTCAAACACAATTATTAAAATCTCGAATCATACTAAAAAAACTTGAATTCACGCCCGAGTCGACTTTTTTTTACACCTTATAGTTTGATGGAAAATATTTTTATCCCTATAAATATTAAGATTTACGTGAAAGTTTAGCCAATAAGATATCTGCTCCAATTCTTCAAAGAAAAGGAAATGGGCTGTTATCAAGATATTAGAGCATCTCCAATGGGATGTCTATTGGACTAAAAATTTTGCCACATAAACTCAAAATTCTTACGTGTCATGAAAAAATATGGACAATGTCTAGCATACCATTTATATTTAGATAGTGTGGTAGACATTGACTATTAGTTTTTTTTTTTCTTATTTATTCACATATTTATATTAATTTATTTAATTCTCTTTCCTCTCCACCAATTAATAGTAAATTATTTTATCCAATTCACACTTACCATTTTAGAAGATATTTAAATATTTTGACATGTCATTTAGAATTCATGTTATCTCATTGGAGATGCTCTTAGTGTGCGTAAAACAAGTGAAGCACAAATATCGAGAAAAAAGATACTGGAGTATTTGTAAATAAAAAAAATCTAAACTTCTAAGTAAAATAAATATAAAAGAATAATTTTTTTTCATGTATTGAGAATGTTTTTTTAATAATTTAAAAGTTTTGCGGACACACTCCCATAATGATCCGAACTTGTTAATTGAGAGATCAAAGCCTAAACCAAACTTGAACACAAAAGTTATCAAGTCATTACTGTCTGCTATGCTAATGATGATGTCTGTATTTGTGGGCTTAAAATAAGATTAGCTGTATTGGTACTATTCAAACGTGATAAAAGTTCAAAGTGTGACATTTTAATCCCACACTTTGTCTTTAATAGCACGTCACTAAGCAATTATTAAAGCATCTCCTAATTAATAATTTGCCCCCATAATGAATAGTTAAGCCCACTAATGACATGCTAATTAAATCTTAGTTTTATCTCTTGGAAGTTTCCTGGTTTTATCTGTCAACGTTAGAGAACAAGTAAAAGGGACCTTTACAAATACTATCCTCATATTTAGTAATTATTACGTGTCTGCTTGGTTGAGCCGGTGATTATAGTTGATAACAAGTAGTTAATAGTTAGTAATTAATTTTAAATTAGTACTTGGTAAATTAGCTAATTGAAATAGTTATTAGATGTTACCAATATAGACATAATTAAAATATAAAAATTAATAATAATAAATAAACTTAAAATAATAAACTAAAAAATTAAAATTAAGAGAAAAATATACATAATGATAACAAAAAAAAAAAACTATATTAATAAATAAAAATCTCTTATATACAAAAATACTATTTTTAAAAATATAAAATAATATGTTATTAAATAAAAGGAGTATATTAAAAAAAAAGGTTAAAATGAAAAAAAAAATTCAATCAGCTATCAGTTTGTTTGAAAAAACTATGTTTTTATAACTTTTTCTAAAGATGAACTTTTTAGTTTTTATCAACTATCAGTAACTTATCCAAATTTTTTACCAAGCAGCTAGTAAAAGCTGATTAGAGCAGAATAAGCTATAAGCACTTGTAAAACGCTCAACCAAGCGGACACTAATTCCATCTTACAAATTTACCATTCATAAGAAAAATAAAATTCTAAAACTCTTGTATTTATAAAAATAGGGAAAATTCCCATATACTTCAAAATATAAAACCAATTGCTCTAAAACCCCATTGAATATAAAAGTTCCCTAATAATCCAATTACTATAACAATATGCTAAACTACCCTTAATAGATTTTTCTCAATAGGAGCAGTTGAAACAATCAAATTATGACTGCTAATAAAACTCATTTAATGCAATTTCAATCTTTCCAAATTTGAAGTCTAACCAATAAAGTAAAAAATGATAAATAAGGTAATTGCAATTTTACAAAAAACGTAGGGAAAAAGACAACTAGGTATATATGGGTTCCACACATCGTCTTTCCATAATCTAAATTATATGAAATGCTATTACATGAGTAATTACGAACTACTCTGTTAAAATTACAAACTACTTTGTTCACATTGCGAACTACGTACTACTTTGTTAAAATCACAAACTACTTTGTTCATATAAGAGTACTAAATTACCTTTTTTTTAACTATTTTATTTTGTTCTTCAAAAATTCAGAGCTACTCGTGTAAATTCATAACTACTTACGTAAATTCAGAACTACTCGTTTATATTCAGAACTACTTGTGTAAATTCAGAATGACTCGTGTAAATTTTGAAACTACTAATGTAAATTCAGAACTACTCGTGTAAATTTTAAAAATATTCTTCAAAATTTTGAACTACTCGTGTAAATTCAGAACTACTCGTGTAAATTTCAGGACTACTCGTATAAATTCAGAACTACTCGTGTAAATTTTGGAAAATTATACACTAATTCGCATAGTTTTTGGGAAATTACATACTACTCCACATAATTTTTTGAGAAATTAGGTACTACTTTGAATAAATTGCATAATACAACACAAAATTTTTGAAAAATTACAAACTACTTTGCATAAATTGCATACTACTTCACAATTTTTTTTGGTAAATTACAAATTACTTTCCACGATTTTTGAAAAATTACATACTACTTTATGAAAACAAGGTTGAAACAAGGCCAACTATCTGGAATCAAAGATGATAAAGAAATCGAATGTGAAATTAAATACCAAGATAATTTACATCGGTAATAATACATTTATTACCATACATCAATGATCCAGCAATAATAAAAATGCGACCTATAAATGATCCAATAATTCACTATTCTGGTCATCGAAATAAACAAGAATCAAACAGTTATATAAAAATAAGAGTCATTTGACATTTGGATATTCATAGACTAAAATTATTGTTATAAAAATAATATTGGGATTTTTGGATATTTATAGCATACTCATGGACAATATTTTTTTACAAATAATAATCACGAACTCCAGAGGATTCTTCAGTGGTCTAGTAATCGAAATTTTTTTTTAAACAATTACAATTTTTATATTGTTATGTAAAATATAAACAAGTGGATGAACAAAGATTCTTGTTGTACAAAGTTTTTTTTTTTGAGGTTATTAGAAATAAATACATGCGGTGGTTGTAAGAATACTTTCTTACAAATAATGATTTAATGAAAAAGATCCAAGAATCAATATGTCAAATATCAAAAACTGGATAAACAAAAATAATTTTAGAATCAAAGAAATTACTAAATAAAAATAAAAAACTTGTGTGCGAATTTTGGCTTACAGAAGATTGAAGAGATAAAGAAATGAAGTGACTACTATTTAGGAGGAGAGACTAATTTTTTATAAATTTAAATAAAGGTAAAATTCCCAACTATTCTAATTTAGAAATTGAGTGATCTTTGGTGTTGTCTAATTTGATTAGTTATGGAGTTTGCAAAGATAATGAATTAGAGAGAGATAAAGTTGGAAACGGATGAAAAGGAAATAGAAAGAGTGTATATGCATAATTATATAAGTTAATTAGGATATTTATGATATAAGGATAGTATTGATAATTTAAATGTAAGTTTTGATTAAATATGAAGTATTTGGACTATATGCGAATAAAAATAGTCAATGGATTAAATGGTAAACGGAATTATGTATTTGTATTATATTGAAATTTTCCTATAAAAATATTATAATTGCCCTAAAAATCAGGTATGAATCAAATCTCATATTTTTGTACTTTAATTTATTGTAATTTTAAAACTTTCCAATTTTTGTGTAAATACTCCAAGTTTCAAGAAGTAAGTTTTGTAATTACTCCTGATGAAAAAAAAAAAAAAAAAAAAAAGATGAAAGGCACCTTTTCAATTATTGTACATGCTTTTTAAAAAGGTTGCCTGATCTATAATATTGATAATAACGAATGGTTTCTTAACTGTTTGATTGCAATATAAAGAATGTGGTAATTTTTAGAAACACAATGGATGTCTATGAAACATTAATATGGTAAGAATTTGTGTACATTACATATTAAATATGAAAATTAGTATTAAAAATACAAACGTATTAACTAAAAACATTAATTTTTCATAGCTATTCATATATCAAATATGATAAAAGATTCCGAAAAACTCCAATATAAAATCAGAGAATCGAGAGTAATTGATTATTTTGTATCCGTTAAATATTGGGTTGCTTTATAGATGGATGCTTTTTTATATGGTCCGAAAAGCTAATGTAAGTCTAAAAGTACAAAGGATAAGTCTTACATACAAAGAAAAAGATTTTGGCTGAACCATTTTCTTACAAGGCTGGTAAACTTTAATTATCAGAAAAAAGATTGTTCTTTCACCTAAAGATTCTGTTTACCTATATCAATCTTGTTTTCTATCATGCCATCACATGCCTACACTAAAATGTAAAAAAGATTAATGAGAAATACTAAACACAAAAGAATTATATTTAGTGCTGATAACAAATTTATTTGCTAACCATCGTGTTTGGCTAAGTATGCCGTAAATGATGTCAGAGTAATTGTCTCATTCAAAATCTAATTTTGTATTTATTCTCTCATCCGCATTGAATGATTTGTCCTATTCATAATTTTAATATTAGTTTAATATCTATGCTGGCCTTTCGGTTAATAATTCCTTAAAAAACTTGAAAAAAAAAATGGGTGAGGATTTGGGTCAAGTGGCCTTAATGCAACTCTTGATGTCAACCATTATTCAAAATTAATTAAGGAGACACTATTTCTTATTATTTTTGATATTATTGGAGCCCCGTGCAACTTGAAACCAAAAGGGTACATTTTGCTATGTCACAAGGCATATACCATGGGAGTGTTGCAAAAACTTTTGAAGTGACTTATTATAAAAACGAAATGTACTTGAGAACTAAACGGTTGGTATTATTTGCAAGGCCGAAATTAGAATTTATGTGTGGGGCATGCTAAGTTAATACAAAATATATTAGGGTTTAGGGTCATAATTCCTTTCAAGTTATTATTAAGTATTTATTAAATATTAACTTGAAAATAAATATTTATTAAATGAAAATAGACGTAAATACTACAATCAAACTGATGGAAGTAACAGGGAAAAGAAAATGGACAACAGTCTTCTTATTCATGGTTTACTACCTCACTTATTTTTGTTTACAGCACAAATTAAACATTAAATGAGTTAAAAATATTTGTTTGTGTGTAAAAATCAAACTTCAAAAGAAAGGAACAGATAAATTAAATTGATTTTCGAAATATTCTTTTGAATATTCCTTAATATCTCGACAAGATCAATTCATTTTTTTCTTTAATAAATGGTCAGAACTTCATCTGAGCTCGAACCATAACAAGAAGTCATCAATTATAATAAATTATATAAAAAAAAGAGTATTAATAATCTAATTTCTGATTTGAACTAAATTATGTAAAATTAAAAGTACTCTTCACGTACTTTAGATTATGATTAAATTATATATCAAATCAATTGAAAAGGTACTCTTTTAAAAAACCTAAAATCAACTCTCTCTTTTTAATCAAGAGTTATATTTTTTATTCACCTTTTTTTTTTAGGTTGTTAGTTATGTCATTCAACCCATTATATCCAAAATAAAAAGTGCCCGGCTGAGGAGCACAAATGACAAAATAAATAAATAAAAATAAATAAAGTTGAGTGGTGGTGTTGCACTGTTGTTGGTGGTGAGGAATGAGGACAATAAAGTAAATGAAAATCTTGGCTAGTGGGCTAGTTTTTCTAATATTTTTATTAGTTTGTAAAATAGTTAGTGGAGTTGTTTTCTTTTTCTTTCTTTCTTTTTTTGTTTTTGATTTTTGATATTTTATTTTCCCTCTCCTGTACACGACTTTTCTTTAGGAGCTTGAGGTCTATCTTCAGTCTCTTGTAGCATTGCAAGCCAAGCAAAATAGAAATAAACATGGCATTCTTGTCCAAGACAAAAGGGGCTGTCTGAATCTATCTTTGCAACTGTTTTTCTTTCTCTCTCTCAAGGTCTCTCTCTCTCTCTCAGAATTGCACATGAGCGCTGACCTTATATTATTCTCTGTCCTTTTTTTGATTTTGTGTTTTGTCACTAGTTAGGGATCAGGTGTTATTTCTAGGGTTGTCTTCCAATTGACTTATTAATTATTATTATGGTTTTGTTTTTCATCAATTTGAGCACTTTTTGTTTCTGCATATTACCTAACTCTGCTATGAATTTTATGTTTTTGATGAGCTATAAATAGTTGTTCTAGTTGCCCTTGCCTTGAAATTCTTTTTTAGCACTAATGCAGTTATTAATTGCTTTGTTGTGAAAATATGAGGAATTAGTTTCCTTAATTGTTTCATTTCATCTTGCTGGTCTAATTAGGTTACCTAATTAGATTTGAAGCTGAATATGGCTCCTTTTATTTTTCTGTTAATTAATTCCGCTTCTGTTCGTCGTCGTTGCAGCACTAGTTGTTTTTTTTCTTTCTCAAGTTCTCATCTTGTCTGTGCGATTCTGAACAATTTTCACGTTTTATGAAAAATGAAAATGACCTAAATATGTACAAGAATTTAAGGAGTGAGGGTTCTGAAAAATAATTAAACAACTTCATTGGGCCAAGTCGCAATTGTGAAGAATTTGTCTTTCCCCTCGAGAATCAGAAGTTAACTGTGTCCTGCAAATTGAATCCAAAAGTTGAATTAGTTATTTGAGCGTGTTTGGTGAATAATTAATAAAAGTACATATTTATGTTTAAAAGTTGTTATTTGGCATTTGAAAACACAAAAAATATTTTTTTTTCCAGCTAAAAGCTGACAATCACTTTTTTTTTTTTTAACCAGGTAAATACTTCATCAAGGGTAGCTCTCTTCAATTTGTTGTTAAAGATTAAAGCTTTCGACTTTAATAAAGAGTAGGAAAAGAAAAAAAAATCTTAGACGATGCAAAGCATATTGAATAAACACTGCGATCAAACCACCGCCGATTCGTTTGCGCCGTCGATAGGCGGCCGTTTGTCTCTTTGGTTTCCGACCAAACAGCCGCAGCATTCTCTTCCAAACAGTGCCGAAACGGAAACGGAGTACAATTTCAGCCATGTGAAGTTATCGGTGTCTCAGGATTCATCTTCGACTCTGTCGAGTGGGCAATCGAATCTTGAAGCAGCTACTTCTGCGAAAAGCGACTTTCATGCGCAAAATATCTCGTTTCAGCCTGGTAATTATTTTTAATATCCCAGAATATTAAGCGCAGGTTTAGTTTATTGTGGTTGTTAAATTGAAATAATAATCTTCAAAAACAAAGACTTCTTTTTATTAGTTTAGATTATTCTTAGAGGATGTTTGGCTTATAGCTTATCAGCTCTTAAACTCTCAATTTTTTTTTTTAATTTTAAAAAAACTAATTATAAGATCCCAAAATAAGATTGTTGAAATAAATCTTATTTTGAATAACATCTTTAGTTCGACTATTTTAAGTACAAAAACATCTTAAAAGCTCTTCAAATTTGTTTGGTAATTTTTTTCTTTCCAAATGAGCCTATAAGATTTTTTTTTAAAATAAAAAAACAGGATTTTTAAGAGATTTTAATTAAGCTCCTAAATAAAAAGTAGGTCTACCTCAACTATTTTATAACATCTTATGAGCTACTCTATTTTTGACATGTAAAATATATGCTTAAACATCTTTTTCTATAGACACTTTTAACAACTTATTAAGTAAGATCTAATAGCTTATCAGTTATAAGATGTAAGGCCTTATAAGATCTTTTAAATAAAATCAGCGAAACACCCTTTTATTTTATCCAAACACCTCAAAAACTTACTTTCAAAATAGGATCTAGTAACTTTGATAAGCTTCTAATAGCATCTAATAGGACGTAGGAGCTTAACAAATCTTATGAATAATCTCAGCCAAACATCCCCTTAGCACGGTTTATTTCAGTTGTGCTCTGTCGAAAAAAATGTCATCTTATGAAATTGTGTAAAATGTCCATAATTCTTGTTTATACAGGCATCTTTGAAACTCGTAAGAAGAAAGGGGAGGATTATGTGAGGCCGTTTTTATCCGATGGAAATGCAGATTACATTAGCCATCAAGTTGAAATGGAGCATCATAATCAGTCGTTGGTTAGTTATCATCTTTCTTGTAATAAAAAATTGCCGACTTTTAAACTCTTTGCGCATTTTGATGTAAATGAGAACCAACACGGCCTCAATTTTTTTTTCTTGCAGGATTACGTATCTTATCCTTTTGCGGGATCCTATTTTGGAAAGATATCATCGGCTTATGAGCCAAATGCTGTTGTAAGTATCTAATCATTTATATGCTTATAATGAGTAAGGCCTACTATTGGTTCGTGTGCGTGTAGCAATGCAACATTGGATTGTAGATTTCTACTCAAGA
The DNA here is from genome assembly GCA_014905375.1 of Phtheirospermum japonicum. Taxonomy (NCBI): domain Eukaryota; kingdom Viridiplantae; phylum Streptophyta; class Magnoliopsida; order Lamiales; family Orobanchaceae; genus Phtheirospermum; species Phtheirospermum japonicum. The sequence goes on from BMAC01000242.1 coordinate 514,317, forward strand.
GATGGATTTTTGGGGTAATTTATTCTCTTTTGCAATGTTAAAGAGTAAAAAAAACATGATCTTTATTTAGGGATAATTGCAAAAACCACCCATGAGGTTTGAGGTATTTACAGAAACCCCCAGAGTAGTTTCAAAATTACAAAACATAGTGTATACGCACATAGCATTTCTCTTATGGAATTGGAATGCCAGATGAGCATTATTATCTGTTTGTATCTCATCCAATAACAACTTTTGGAAATCTAACTAGGTTTATCCGCAAATGATGGGGGTCCCACCAACGAGGGTCGTACTTCCTCTTGATTGTACGGATGGCATCGTCCCGGTTTACGTCAACGCAAAACAATACCACGCCATTCTCAGGCGCCGGCAAACCCGAGCGAAGCTCGAGGCTCGGAATAAGATCACGAAATCAAGAAAGGTATAGAAACCTTCATTCTTCATTTCCGACCAGTTTGGTTTTGTGAGTGAATAGTTGTGATTTTAAAATAAATGAATGAAACAGAGTAAATGTAGAATGTAATTGGGAGTCTTTTGGAGATAGTGATTGTTTGTAAGTTTTCTTGGAGATAATATTATAAAATATTGGCTTGATTATTGAATAAAAAATGAAAAAGAGAACCAAATTAGGTATTATTGATCTCATTTTATACCTTATGCTATTAGGTTTAAGATAAAATTGGAAAATATATATATATAAATCTGATAAATTAAAGAAATAACCAGAATTCTTATATGAAGAATTGTTGGGGGAGAGAAATATATAGTATAGGACAATGTTTTAAAAAACGAAAGGCGGAAATGAGGCGTGCGCCTCAAATTTCTTTTTGAAAAATTAAATTTAAAAACCAAAAATAATAAAATTATGCAAAGTTCAATAATACATATTAATTATTCTAATAGTTCAACAAAAACAAGAATAAAATCATATCGATCCTAATAAGTAGCACAGATTCATCTCACCTAGAACACAACACCAAGCAATTAAGAACAATAGAAGTCCAAATTAAGTAGAAAAACAAGTTCTCAAGAACAATAGAAGTCCAAATTAAGTAGAAAAATAAGTTCTCATAGTCATTTTAATCTTGCAATAGAGAATCATTCGTGTCCAATGGTTTAAACAACTCGTTATGTCCTTCATTTTCCTCTTCCTCATTCAAAGGATCATCATTAGAGTCGTCGGCATATCTAAGCTCTCAAAGAAAATTATTTGTAAACTATATTTCGTGATAAAAAAATAATAATGTGAAGACAATTCAATTTAGCTTATATTCAATTAAAATGTACAACCATTATTTTTCTTCCTAACCCCTTTTTGTCGGCCATCATAAACTGACCAATTAAATTTAGCTTATATTTATACACTAACCTCCACCTTCTCTGTACATTAAAAAAATTAAAATTAAAAATATCTAGAAATATGTGCGTAATCCCTATTTTCAGTTAAAAAATAGATTAGTGAGAAAGGGTAATATATATATATATATCAGAAGTTATATTTTATAATTTTGTAATTTTATTTTAAAAAAAATAGATTAGAAGTTATATCTTAAAAGTTATATCAGAAGTTACTTCAGAAGCTATTTTAATTTTAATTTTATTTAATTTTATAATTTTTTAATATCAGAAGTTATATCTTAAAAATTGTTTTATTTTATAATTTTTTATTTTTAAGAAGTTATATAAGAGAGTGGGGAGGGGAAAAAATATCAGAAGGTTTTAAAAAAAAATTAAAAGCGTAGGGTTTGGCCGACAGGTTTGATTATATTTACCTCCTTTTATATTATTCTTTTTATATTAATTTTTTTTATACATTTATAAATAATAATAAATCAAAACTGCCTCAAAATTGCATAAAAACTGCATAAAAACTGAGGCGTACGACTCAAGCGCCTCAAGGCGCATCCGCCTCAACACTTTGAGGCGGACGTTTCTGATCTGGGGATCTGATGCGGCTGCCTCGACTCGATTTCCCCAAAAACGTTCTGAGGCCCGCCTCGAGGCGTACGCCTCGGCCGTTTTTTAAAACAATGGTATAGGATTGATATATGTAAGAGTGGGAGAAAGAAAAAAGTGAAGTTAATTTGTGAGATGAAATTAAGATGATCTTAATTTTCATCTTTATTTTACTTTTATCGCAAGCAATCACATATTTCATTTTTACAGAAAGTGGTGTGGACAAATTATTATTAAAAAGTAAGGATGAATATTAGGAGTGTGATTGGTTGTGAGATGAAAAAATAAATATGATAGTTGGTGTGATATAAAAATAGTAAAATAATTTTTAAAAATGACTGACAATTAGAAATATGTGACTGGGTAAATAGGAAAATCTGTATTGAGATGTGTACTAAGGAGAGAAAATATGAAAATAAGTGAATAGTGTATTTTCTGAATTTATATATATATATATATATAAAGCCATAAATTTGGGGTAAAAACATTTCAGAAGTGGAATTGAAATTAAAAATTATTACAAGCAATCAAAGCCTCAGATTCTGATTCTTAATCCTACTAATCGCGCAGCCGTATCTTCACGAGTCTCGCCATCTTCACGCGTTGAAGAGAGTTAGGGGCTCCGGAGGCCGCTTTGTCAACACCAAAAACGTGCAAAAACCGAAAATCTCTTTGTCCGAACGAGCGATTCAGCATTCCGCGAGCAATCATAGCTGGGGGGCCTCCACCACCTCCGGCTCCGACGCCTCATGCATTTTCAACAACGACGACATTTTTCCGCAACCCGATTTAGGGGTCTCGATTGATTCTCTAACAGCACCGGACAACAGGCTGGCGTTGTCGATCGACGGGTACGCACGAATCAGCACTGCGACTTGATTTGTGTGCTTCACCGGCACTCATCCTTGGCTAAAAAATATTTTTACTGCTCTTTTTGCAGTAATTGGGTATGATATATCATTCTTGGCTTTTGTTAGGTTTGCAAATTGGACTGATAATTTGGATAGGACCTAAGATTTGGGGTTATGATGCTTTTGCTTTTTGTCTTTCTTTCTGTCCTTTCCCCCTTGTGTTGAACAATGTGTTCCAAGGTTTTCCTTACTCTGCAATCTATGTAAGCACATATGTTGGTGTGTGTATGATTTGTGTCGGCTCTTCGTTTATTTCGTAGACTCACCTTGATTGACCAGCTTGTGTTTTGGCCTTATTTTTATTTTAGTGATAATTTCTAAAATTACCCTCGAGGTTGTGGGAAATTACAAGAAAGCCCAAAGAAGTTCTAAATTACTAAAGAAAACATGAGGTTTGAAGTTTGATTTCGTTAAAAGTAATTGCACTTTTTTTTAATAAATTTTTTTGTGAAGGTGAAAATGTAAAACCTAATCAAACTTCAACCTTTTTGCCCGAAATTTTGCTGATTTATTATTATTTTTTTTAATCCCACAAATAAGAGTAATTATTTATTTGAAGTTATCCATTTATTTTAATACCAAATTTGTGCAAGCCCAACACATCTTTGAAAGTTGAATTTGACAAAAGCAATCTCAAGATTCTCGGTGAGTACCATAATTACGAAAATGACAGAATCTTTCTGATTCTAGCACAAGCAAATAACAAGAGCTATGCAACTACACAAGATTCAAGAATCACTTGTTGGATATTTTTTCTGTAGCTATCTGACAACTGGAGATGTTAATTGGTTAAAATTCGCATTTATTTTTAAATGGTGGTTACAAATCGTCATTTAAAATACTCATTAGGTATAAATCGAAACCGAAACGATGAAGCACTGGGTAGCTATCTGACGACTGGAGATGTTAATTGGTTAAAATTCGSATTTATTTTTAAATGGTGGTTACAAATRGTCATTTAAAATACTCATTAGGTATAAATCGAAACCGAAACGTTGAAGCACTGGTTTCTGATTCGGTTAAACATTGTTGATTTTTCGGGTTTTTATTATTTTCAAAATTTTATGTATTTGGAAAATTTATTTTAAAAATAAATAAAAAAGGAGTTAAAATATAACAATAAACTCAAATAAAATTTGAAGAATGAAATAAAAAAAGAGTAAAAAATAATTAAAAAAAAAGAATTTGATTTTAATTCTAATATTAGAAATTAAAATTCAAAATTTTAACGTCAATATTAGAACTTTCCTACGTATCTTTCTAGAAGAGTCAAGGTTCACGTTATTCGATTTTTTTAGGAAAAAAAAGAGTTTTAATTTTTTAAAAAGGTTTTGATTTTAATTATAATATTATAAATTAAAATGAAAAATTCTAAATTTTAATAGGAATTAACTTGATTACATATTCTCATAGAGGAATCAAAACCCACGTATTTTTAGATTTTTTTTTGAAAAATAAAAGAGTTTTAATTTTTTTTTTAAAAGTACTTGATTTTAGTTCTAATATTAAATTAAAATTCAAACTTTTAACTTTTAGTATTAGAATTAACTTGCATACGTATTCTCATATGAATCGAAACCAACATATATACTTGTCTTATTATATAGTGGGGGAAGCTCGTTTATTTTCATTCATTGCTATCGTTGCTTCTCGAAGTGCTATCGTAATGGTCGCTCTCTTCACCTTAATCAAGCTATAGTTCTTGTTTGTATTTCTTGACTTTAATCCAATCATTCATTAACATTTGATTTTTTAGTTTTTAGGCAATAAGTTAGATCGTCGATCGTCCTACACAAAATCCCTCGTGTTAAAGGCTTGTTCATCGGAATCGTTGAAACTGGAACGACGAGAACCTTCTTTGTATTCCTAGAAATTGTAAGAAAATAAAAATCATTTTCAACTAAAACTGCACAAGATCATTATTACCATTTGACCTTTTTGGGATATTTTCTGATTCAAAATTACTTAAATACAATTCAAATTTTTGAGTTCAACTAGCACTAATCCTTTGTCGTTTTCGCTTAGTATCCTCAGTCAATCTTGTATATGGGGTTAGAGCTTGTCAATTGTCGTTAAACAATGATCTTACATTAGAAGTACTACTACTAACCAACACCGGGGGAAAGTGAAGGTGAAGGTGAATGTGAAACATTAAAATCTCTAGAAAATTGAATGTATTAATTAAAAAGAGCATATAAATATTATTTAGCTTGTTGAGCACAAAGTAAAGGGTTAGGAGTCTCAATGCCCGGATTTCTAAATGCAAATTTTCTAAACCTTTGTTTCGATAACCCGGGTTTAAAATGTTCGAAATCAATAAATATCGAAAATGTATAGAAAATATTTGACCTACTTCGTCAATATGCTAGTAATTCAACCACCTTATTGAGGGGAATCGAGTAACTAAATAATAATAAGTACAATTTGAATATATTAATCAAGAAGAAGTGTTGGAAGTAGGATAATAAAAATCGAATAAAGTCATAGTTGCGTCATTAAGATTTTTTAAAAGCGATATCATATTATAACAATCATCACACAATGCGCAAATATAACGAAATTGATATTTTGATTAGCAAAAAAAGAACACAATGCTTCTATATATTTAAAAGATCATTTAACAATTTATAAATAGAATTTCAAAGATTTGATGTAAACCATTTTTCTGATAATATTTTCGCCATATTTCACAACCTAATCATTTTTTGCAATATGAAATACCGCACTCCTAATAGGAATAATTTCATTTTTGAAAGTAGTTAAACCATCATGAACATATAATTCAAAATATGATAAATGCATAAATTCTTTGCTACCAATAGAAGGTTGACAATAATTCTTTAACAATTCAAAACTATTCATATTAGTGGCGCCATTATCAAAAGAAATTGAAATTTTTTTGTTACCAAATCATACTCGGATAAACTAGCAGATATTTTGTGCGAAATATTGAGTGTGGTATGTGCACTATCAAACTCTCTATATGCAATCAAATATTTTTGCAAACTCCTAAAACTATCAAACCAATGACATGTAATTCCCATTCAATTATTATTATGATGACAATCCATCCAATATGCGAACATTGAGACACTATGTGACAAACTATCAAATAAGGAAGTCAAATTCAATTTATATTCATCGACTATGTTATCAAGATCACGAGTAACCTTATTACGTGAAATGTAAGAGTGGATTAAATGCATCTCTAATATAAGATTCATAATTACTACTATGTGCATGATTAAAAGGAAGACCAATAACAATAACAAATCTTACAAGAAATATTCTATGAACACTTTCGATATATTAAAATAAATTCTCGAACCCTGACCTCCGACAGTAGATGAAGACGAAATGTATAATTGTATTTGAGAGCACTCAACGACGTATTTTTCGAGATGTTTCGTCTCCATGTATGTTATTATCATCCCATAACTGATATTATTACCATTGAAGGCATAGTGCTTTGGGCAATAATTGCATTGCACGAGTTACACCATCTATCGTCATTTTTTTGAAATGATATTTGAAGATGGGGGATTGTAGTTCCTCCGCCTTCGTTTTTTTTAGAGGTGGTGGCAGTATAGTACGGTTAGCACCCCCTTCTTCCTCATCTTCATGAAGATTAACGTGGGTGGACTGTTTGAATTCATCGGAGGTGGGTAAATCTTCATAGAAGTCGATTTGATATAAATCATTGATTTCTTGCGGCGTCATCTCATCAGAAACACAATCGTCGATAACGGTCGAAGGTCCTCGACCCCAATTAGTATACTAGTACGAGAAGAGCTTGCCATAATAATATTAGGAAAAAATGATTATAAAAATGAGAAGAAGAAGATGTATAGTATTTTTGTTCACAACATAAAGTTTGAAAATATAAGAGAAGAAGAAGATTTGAGATGAATTGATATGAGAATTGATGTTGGGTAGAGGGGTATTTAAAGGTGTAGAAATAAAGAAAAAAAATAGAAAAAGTAACCGTTGGAACCGTCAATTTTTAGTTAACCGAACGATTTTTTTCAACGGCTACTTTTACAAGCCGTTCAACGTCTCTATCATCCATCCATTGATTTCATACGGTCCCTAAAACCCCGGTTTTAATCGACGGTTCATCACCATCATTATTATTATAATTATCATTGTTGGCGGTTAAGCCTTCGGTTTTGATTCGACATTTTCACGAACCATTGAATTAAAAAGCAATTCGCCAGTCAACCGAAACCGTATTAACATCTCTGGAGTTCCAACTACCCATTTCAAATTCAAATTACGGTTAATTCTAAAGCCATTTATCGACTTATCCAAAACAACACATAAATATCGCATGTTACTAGAAGCTATGCAATGCTTGTACCCTGGAAAACATGAAATTGAAAATGACACCACACACAAAAATATGTAAATTTTGAGCTCAGGATTTAAACAAACATACTTAGAAACTTTGATAGCAAAAAAAAAAAAAAAAAAAAGGCACATGCCTTTCTACATTTTTTTACAAATATACAACTGGTATGATATTTAGTCCAGGGACTCAAAGCACAAACAAAACATTTGCTCTCCTCAAAAGTCCCTCAAAAACTCAAAACTCACAGAGCAAACCTCTCCTGACTCTTGGCCGACATCCGTTTCAGAAACTCGTATGTCGTGATCATCGTCGTCGCTGACATCGACATCGACGCCCATCTCGGCCCGAGCCCCTATAGCAGGCCCCCAGCCCGCCCCCTTCCTTCACCAAATCTCGCACCGTCTGCACCACCGTATTCAGCCTCCTCTCTCCGTCCAACACCTGCAGCCTCGTCTTCACCGTGTCCAGCGGCATTGTCACCCACCGCCGACGCGCCGCTCGCCACCGCCGCGCTCAGCCCCTGCACCGCCACCACCGCCTTCCCGTCTGGCCTGTAACCCTCGTCGGTCTTCCTACACCAGTAACACCCGACCGAACACCAAATCATGCGATGCGCGACCGAATACGAAGCCCACCACACGGCGTTAGACGGCGCGTAAGTTAAAATCGATATCCCGAACCCACGGTACAATCCTTTAACCCCGTCGGCATTGAAAATCTTCCGGAATGCGTCGATCCCGCCGTTGTACCTTTTCAAGGTACAACACCCGATGCCTCCGCTGCCCTGCACCATTAGGCGTTGGCTGACGACGTCGATTGGCGTCCAGACCAGTTGGGCCGCCATGGCGGCACTCAGCCCCGCGGCGGCATTGGCGACAGCCGCGGCGGAGGCCTCGGAGAGCCCTAGGCGTGAGCTGGCGATGTTGCCGACGTTGCTCTTGGTGACCTCGAGGGCACCCATGTAGAGGGCCCGGGCGGGGATGGTGCCCATGAGGGAGGTCCCGAAGCCGCGGTAGAAACCCCTGAAACCCTCGTTTTTGAAGATCGAGGAGGCCATTTTGAGGCAGGAGGAGTCGGCGTTGAGCATCACCTGCTGGCGGGTTTTCAGAACGACGATGGGGTACAGGGTGCCGGAGACGCCGGAGAAGAGGGCGGCGCCGAGGAAGAAGAACTTGGATTTGTCGAGCATTTCCCAGTCTATGTCGGCAGGAAGATGGATTTCAGAGGCTGAATCATCTTCTGCAGCAGTTAAACTCATCTTCGCCACTTTTAATTCCTTTTTTTTTTTAATAAACAAACTAACTCTACTCTCACTCAAAAAACCAAAACCTTTCTAATTTCTCAACTCAAAAGCTAACGAAAAAACACCAAAAAAATCTAAATATGCCGCAGATTTATATATATGAAAATAGGGCGACTCTAATTTCCTTTTTGCGTTTGCGTAAACAAATTAGAGAACGAAAATGAGTGAGCACAAAGAGATCCAGCATTTCCTCACCAGAAACTGCGAGCTAAGAATCATCTAGAAATAGCTTTCCATTTCGGATACCAAAGATCTGAATCAGATATATAGATGATGAACGAGCTGATGAGAGTGCACAAAAGGGGTTCAAGAGAAAAGGTTGAGAAGTAACTGAAAATTGGAAAAAAGTGGAAAGGGGCTGATGGATTTGGGGGTGAGTTTGTTTCGAGGGTTTTGCGGATCAGAGGGAGATGGACACGTGTCGGTTGTCGTTTCGAGAGAGTTGTCTTTATTGGGATTTCAGTGTGGGCGAGAGCATTGGGAGTGTGATGGGACTGCGGCGCTGATTGAATTGGGTGCCAAACTGTGGGTTTTACTCTTTATTGATAATATTGAGGGTGGGCAATTTGTAAATTCGGGAAAAATATAAAATTGATCGTGTAAGAGTTTTAATTTTTTTTTTTTATCAGAGAAATTTATCTTCCTTTTCTTCTTCTTCTCCTCCTCATCCTCCTTTTCTCCACCTGTTGACGTCTATTTATTACGATAAATCGATAAAATAATGGCCAATCCAATCGCACTCTTTCGTATACGTCAGGAGTCCATTGATAAGAAGGGGTTGGGGAAAGTTTGAACCCAATTCCTACAGTGATGAATATGAGCGTAATTGAAATTCATGGGGAGTTATACATTTGTGTCTAGGGGACATCATCCCTAACTTCAAGACCCGATCTATGATCTAGACGTGTCACTCATCTAGATTTCATAACCAATTCTTAAGATCTAACATGAAATCAAGGTGCTAAGACAAAAAAGTATAAAATGAAGAAAATGCATGAAACATATAAAATTTCGTGAAATTAAACGATCTAGAACTCGATCTATGATCTAGATGTGTCATTCAACTAGATTCCATAGCCAACTCACAAGATCAAGCTCTAATTCTAATACCCAAGGCAAAAAGCATGAAATGAAGAACAAAGCATGGAGTTGAAGAACAAAGCATGGAGTTCAAGAACAAAGCATGAAATTAAAGTACAAAGCATGAAATTGAAAGGAAACTTACTTGAATTAATAAAGAAAACAAAGCTTGAATGTAATTGCAATCAAAGTAACAATCCAAGGGAGTACTTGAATTCTTCTTGGGCTTACAAACCCAAGGCAAAGCATGAAAGTAAATCTAGATCTAGGAAAAGAAATTACATCAAAACTTGAAATTGAATCTAAAACCTAAGGGAGAGAAAATTATCCAAGAGCTTGAGAGTAATTTAATCTTTAACCCTAACTTGGGTTAGGAGAAGAGGTGATATTTATAAAATGAGAGTTGAGTTCTATTTATACCAGATTAAATTGGGTTAAATGGGCAAAATTGGCCTTAAAAGACTTGATTTTCCTAGGTTTGGCCCAGGTTTGACCCATTAGCGTTGCTGTTGGCGTGCGCCAGAGCAGGGGCTGGCGAGGAGTTTGGCGTGGAAGCTGGCAAACGCCAGGCGTTGCTGGGAGGGGGCGCTGGCGCAGGATTTGGCGAGGAAGCTGGCAAACGCCAGGCGCTGCTGAAGGGAGTGCTGGTGCAGGATCTGGCGAGAAAGCTGGCAAACGCCAGACGCTGCTGGGAGGGAGCGCTGGCGCAGGATTTGGCGAGGAAGCTGGCAAACGCCAGATACTGCTAGGAGGGGTGGCGCGGGACTTGGCTTGCCTTGGCGAGCATTCTAGAATGCTTTTACCTATGAAAAATAGAGTTTTTGATCATAAAAACCAAAGAACCACACCAAAACTCAAATTAATTGAACCTATTTAACCAAATTAAATATAAAATCAACAAGAAACATGAAAATCAATAAAATAAGAAAAACAACCTAGAAACTAACTAATCGACTCAAAAACTAATAAAAAAAATATGAAATCCTTATTAAAAATACGAGAAAAACACCACAATTACATGTAAAACAAAAAGACATCCCAACCGCCTTCTGGTGACTTGACCTTTTTCACTAACCAACTCCAAGTCGGGTTAAGTCTTCCTCCTCACCCTTTCATTTTAGCCGTGTCCCAAATTTATCGGATTCCGATACACCAATTCATGCCTAACGCCTTTAGGTTAATCGTAGGGTTTCATCTGGCGGCGCGATATTCTGGGCTTATTCCCACGACCAAGTTGTTCTATTCTCTAATTCAAGTAAAAATCTCAACTTCTGGCTTCTTCTACTTGTAGGCCCGTGCCGACATTCAGTTTCTGACTGGCTATCCTTCCTCCAGTAAGGCCTGGAGGAAGAAGTGTTTCTTCGTTCACTGTTCAGGTGATTAGGGTTTTTTCCCGGTGTCTATTCGGACCCTTCCGGCCCAGGTCCACCTGACCAAGGGAGAACATTCTCCAGCACTGAAAAAGACCATCCATACCCTGAACAACAACATTCTCCACCTCTCTCGACTCCTCAGCTCTACCATCCTGAACTTTTTCAATTCTACTGAGGAGACCAGTCCTCTACCCACCAAGATTAGTATATTGCATGAGTTATTCAGCTATTTACTTTTCACTATTGTCGCCTTTATCTATTGAGGACTTTTTATTATTATTACATGGTTATTATTATTACTCATCTTTTGTTCATTCTTTCTTGCAGTCACCATGATGAAGGAAATGATAGCAGCACGCAAGAAGAAGTATGCCGCCCACTGATAGGAGCTTGCCCGAGGAGCCAATAAGGCCAGATGTTGATCTCACGGCTCCCACGGATTCGGGGGAAGAGGAAGCGCTCATCTCCCGAAAGCATAGACGCTCTGGCAAAGGGGTTGCTGTCTCGGGGTCCAAGGTGGTGAACCTCAATCTAAACCTGTTCAACAGCACTTCGATCCTGGACTGATCGGGGGTGGTGGAGGGGGTGGTGGGGGTGGGGTGGTAGAGGGGGTGGGGGTGGGGGGGGATGTTGTAGTTTAGTTCGTTCAAGTGCAGTGCCCCTCTTTTGACCGTCGCACTCTGGAGAAGTGGTCTGATCCGGATCTGATCGAATCTCTTTGTCAGGATAAAGCAAGGGTAACCGACTTCCTTTCTCCCCATCCTCCTTTCTCATTTTCTCTTCTTCTTCTTCTTCTTCTTCTTTTATTAACCCCGAGCTACTCTGACTGAACATCAGGCCGACGTCAAGACAGCCATTCTTGTGGCTCAGGCTTGAGGCTCTCTTATGAACGCCGATCTTAATCGGGAACATACGACCTTGAAGGAAAGGGAGAAAAGGATGGTGAGCCTCTGCAAAGGGAAAGATGCTGAAATGAAGGAGCTTATGGTTAAGCTGAAGAAGGCTCAGGAGGAAGAGGGGAGAGCGCGGGCTGAAGCGCTCGTCCAAGCTGAAGAGGCAAAGAATAGGGTGGAGGAGGCCCGAACTAAGGGCCAGCTTGAGGGTCGAACTGAGGGGCGAACCGAGTTCTTCAACTCAAATCCAAACGAGCCTTCTCCCACTCTAAGGATCTTTAGGCGCTTCTTGTCCCAAAATCCGAGGCCTATTATCACTTCGTCCTGGACGCGTACGGGAAATGGTCCAAGGAGAATATCTCCACCCCCTTTAACCATGATACACCTCTCGAGGATCCTCCCGAGCCTGATGGCCTCATCTTTATTCCGGAGGATGATCGCCTCCATCAGCTCGGCGCCCCGGAGTTTGTTGAGCATATTCTCCAAGCCTTCCATGCCCCTGATCATAGCTCTCCTCCTCTACCAGAGCAGACCTTAACCCTTGCTCTGCCCGCAACTATCTTGTTTCGACCCAAAATATGACCAACGTCAAGAACAACGCCTGGAACCTTGAACACCCTTTTGATCTGCACACAAAAACACGTTAGAAAGGACCACCGGTGGTTTTCCAGTGAGACCTCTATGATGCTTAAGTCAGTAAAGCGTATGAGGTTTCTCTTAGCAAGCAAAGAAGGAATGCACAAAGAATGACATACCTCCCTCAGCATTGGGGCTGAGATATTTATAATTTTTCCCAGTGGGGATCCTTTCCGGGATCTCGGGAACAAGGGCCGCGAATCAGAGGCTGTTGAAGCAACAAACTCTGACAAGTGGTCCCACTTGTCTCCTCAAAGGGGTTCAAGAGGCCAGGTCTTCCCTGGGCCTGCTCTTCCCTCAATTCTGTTCAGCTCGGGACGATTATGTTTTCTAGGAGAAGCAGGTTAAACCTTACCCAGGCTTAAACTGTCATGATCTCCTTTTTCCAACCATCTGGGTCCTTTAGATCTCTACCAGGTCAGGAAAATTCTCAAACCGTGGCTATCTTTACCAGCCCTGTCTTTTAAGAAAGCCCGATCAATCCTTTCTTTAGGACCGAGTTGACCTTACCTCCTTTTTGTTATCCCAGGTCGGGTATACAGTCCTGACCCATCCTGAGCCAATCTTCTAAAGACTTTCCCAAGGATTTCCTCTAGAAATCAGCTCAATGTAATCTTCCTCAGAGAGGAGATCAGGCCTTGTTTTGAGAAGAAGATCTGACCGAAATTACTGGTCACTCTGGTCCAACCGTGCTTATCTAGTAGTTTGCCAAATCAGGTCTACCCACACCAGGTCTGACCTACTACTGCCACATCAACTCCTCCCCCCAAATTAGTGAGGGTAGAGCTGTAAGAGCTTTATGGCTATCTCAGTACAGGATGGTCCCACTTCCTTTAGTGCTTCTCGTACCAATGCGAATCCCGAGAAATCCACTTGACAACCAGGCCTAATTATTGGCATTAGCGGTGTCGGCTCACATTCCCAAACGGTCTCTATTCCCACACGTCTTCTCAAATACTGACAGGTTGGTGGCACATGGCCTACCCTAGGACGATTGGCTCTCCAGCTCATTACCTAGGGTACTGCCCACATTAAATGCGTGGATCCCATCAAATCCCGCCTTTCTCGATTCCCGTTTTTCAAATTTATCCACTTGCCTTTTTGTCCCTCCACGTTCCTTTTTCCCTTCACTTTTCAAATTCCATTTTCACAATTTCTCGAGTTTTTTCCTTTTTCTCTCCAGTACTCCGGCGCTTCTCTCGATTATTTCATAAACCAGGTATTTTCTTTACCTCCCTCACAATCTTTAATTATGTCCAATTCCTCTTCTCACTCTGGTTCTACCGGGAAGGTTTCGTCGGCGGCGCCGACGAACTCCACCTCTTCTGTGCACATATCCTCCTCAGAGTCGCTTCCGACGGCTCTTACGAAGAGACCTCCGGTGGCTCCCCCAAACCCCCTTTTTGACAACATAACCTCCATAGTTAGTAACCAAACCCTCCGAGATATACGCGCCACCTTTAATATCTCCGATGACTTCACGTTTACCAGTCCGGCACTGGATGAGAGGGCTTCGTCGCCTCCTCCTCATCATTTAACTTTCTACGTGAACCAGTTCCACGCCGGCCTGAGTCTTCCCGTTCATCCCTTCATTCTAGCCGTTTCCCGGATGTACCAGATTTCGGTACACTAGTTTTTACCTAACGCCTTCCGAGTGATGGCAGGTTTTCATTTAGCGGTGCAGTATTCTGGGATAGCTCCCACGTCTCAACTTTTTTACTCCTTATTCTTAGCCAAGAGCGCCTCTGGCTTTTTCTATCTTTCCGCCAGGCCAGATGTCCATTTCTTGACAGGTCTCCCTACTTCTCACAAGGCCTGGAGAAAGAAGTTCTTTTATGTTCAGTGTTCTGGAGATTGGGGCTTCTCTACTGCTCCCATTAGCATCTTACCTCCACAAGCACCATTATCCCGTGGTGAGAGACCCCCACACATAGCCAAGAAAATCAACGCCCTTAATGCAACACCTCTAGACATATCCTCAGTCCTTAAACCTGACCTTTTATCCTTCTTTATCACTCAACAACAGAGCGGACCTCTGCCCACTCACATCGGTATAATCCCGCACTGACTGTTCACCCCCTTCTCATTATTTATTAATATTATTTATAGTTCTGCCTTTTATTTCAGCGAAGATGATGCAAGCACGTTTAGACGCCAAGGCCAGGAAAGCCGCGGGTGGGGGCCAAAAAAGCCCTCTGGGAGAGTCTGCCAGAGCTTCTCCTACTTCAGAGGAGGTTACCCTAGTAGCGCCTCTCCAAAGCCAGCTCCAGGAGCAAGCCAGGGTAGCTCCATCCGAGGAAATTCTTCCAGGGACAGTGAGGAAGAATCCAGAGCTGGCGAGGGGAACTGCGCCTAAGCCGGTAGCTCCAACCATGACAGTCCTGTCCTCCGAGAGTCCTGAGGGGGAATAGCAACTGCAGACGCGGAAACGGAGGCAAACTGAGCCTCAAGTCATTCCTCAAGCCCCCCCTAAGGCGGTCCCCCAGGTTCCTCCCTATCCTAATCAGGCTCTTTTTAACAGGTCAGTTCTGAACTGCACCGGGGAGGTAGCTAAATTGTTCATGATGGGACTAGCCCCCACAGCTGATCGTCGGGTCATTGATAAGAGGTCCGATCCAGAGGTGGTCGAATCTTACTGTATGGCAGAGGCACAAGTGAGGATTCCATGATTTGTTATATCTTTAATCTTTCCAAGTTTTTCTATTCATCCCTCTCCCTTTTCTCAGGCTGTGGTATGGAGGGCCTCCTTGCTAGCCCGGGCATGCGGCTCTTTGCTGCATGCAGATCTGAAAAAGAAGATTGAGGTCCTAAAAAAACAGAAGCAGGACCTATCTTCCCGGCTTTAGAACGCACTGGCTAAGGTGCACGGTTTAGACGGGGATATGGAGCTCCTCAAGTCAGAGCTAGAAGGATCTAAATCTGCATTGAGAGAATCGCAGGAGTCTGAGGGCAGGCAGCGTGCCCAGGCCATTCTTCGGGAGCAAGAGCTCAAGGACAAGGCAAGGAAAGCCCGAGCTGAGGGGGAGGCCGACGGAGAGGCCAAAGGCCGTACCTAGGGGCGAGCTGAGGGAAGGCTCGAGTTCCTCAACTCAGAGGAAGGAATCCTGATTCAACTAACTCGGGAGACCACGCGCTGAGCCTTCCTGGGGTCAGTCGAGCTGTACGACCTCTTGGTCCCCGAGGCTAAGGTCTACTACAATCTTGGCCTGGACGCTCATGCCAAGTGGGTAGCTGAAAACCCCACCCTCCTTTTTGACCGCTCTGCCCCCCTCACAGGCGTTCCTGAGCCCACCAGCTTTTGTCATGTTGCCGAGGACGACCGTCTTCACTTGCTGGACGCTGCAGCCTTTGCCGATCATATCCGTCAGATCTTCTGCTCTTCCTCTTCAGCTTCCTCTCCCCCCGGAACAATCGTTAGCAATGGTGGTGGCAAACTCTCTAACCTTTGCCAATCTGGGTGATCTACAAGACTCTACTCAGTTCGTGAAGTACTTTGCTGAGGTTTCCCAAGCCGAGGATCAGGCATGAGGAAGAGCTGGCAGTGACTGACCCCGAGGCATAGCTCAGGACGCCCAGATTGCCTTGTCTCTGCTTTTTATCTTGCTTTTGCTTTTCAACAGATCTGTAGTTTGGCCTGTGTGGCTGATCTGTTTTATTGTTTATCCGAACTCTTGTACTGGATTTCTTGATTGATGATAAATGTTTGTCTTGTTGTGACGTTTGGGTTTCTAGGGTTTCCTGGTTTTTCGGAAACCCTAGTACTTTTGATTCCTTTTGCACACGCTTTTATCCCCTTAAATATGTACCTGTATTCATCATTTTCTTTTCAATTCTCTGCAATGGCATCTTCTCCTCTTCTTCAAGAACTCGATGTTATGAAAAGAAAGAACATCTCTCTAGCAGTTGAGAATTTCAAACTCTCCGATAAACTGGCCTTGCTCCGAGAAAAAATCAGCTATTTCCATCGTCTTCTGGAAAGGAAGAGACAGAAGAAGCGCCATTACAAGCGGGAATGGGTTGATCTCCGTCAATTGAACTGCCAACTGCAAGAAGAAAAAGTTGATTTGGCGGAGTCTGTGAGCCGATTGACTATCGCCGCCGGCGAGGCACATGCTCTCTCTGAGCGAGCTGATAAATATCGTCAGCGCTATCACGAGATAGAGCGCGAGCTGTGGCGTGTTCGCCGGGCTCTGGCTTCGGATCGGAGATCTGTTCAAGGATGACCTTTTGTGTTTTTGTTTTTATTTCCTGCATTTTGTAATCAAAATTGCCAACCTTCGTAGAAGGTGTAGGCAACTTGTGTTTTGTATTTCCTAGAACTAATGAAATATATCTTTGCGAAGATACTGTGATAAACATGAAAGATTTTTCTTTTAATCGATCTTTTCTGTTCAAAATACGCGGATTGTGTTTTTCGGCTCACCCTCTAAAGATTCCGATTTTAATCGAGTCTTGCTTGAGGTTAATCAACCAGGGAAAGCATTTCACAAGCCTTGGGCTGTCAGTCAGGTCAGGCATCAATGCTGGTTGTCCTGGTGTACCTGTTCAATCAAGTTAGAATATTCAATGGACGATTGTCCTAGGTCAATCCTGGTGTTTCTTGGCAAACAGGTCTGGAAATACAAGCGTTTGTCTTTTAAATAGGACCGGTTTGAATTGCCAGTCAGGTTAAGAAGTTCGGGACATCCACCCGTAGCCAATTCTGGCCTAAACTGACAATAAGGTCAGGAAACCGAGGGGATTCGCCCTTAGCCAATTCTGTCTTAAACTGACAATCAGGTCAGGCAAAATCGAGGGCATCCGTCCTTAGCCAATCCTGGCTTAAACTGACAATCAGGTCATGCAAAATCGAGGGCATCCGCCCTTAGCCAATCCTGGCTTAAACTGACAATCAGGTCAGGCAAAACCGAGGGCATCCGCCCTTAGCCAATCCTGGCTTAAACTGACAATCAGGTCAGGCAAAATTGAGGGCATCCGCCCGTAGCCAATCCTGGCTTAAACTGACCATCAGGTCATGCAAAATCGAGGGCATCTGCCCTTAGCCAATCCTAACTTAAACTGACAATCAGGTCAGGCAAAATTGAGGGCATCCGCCCTTAGCCAATCCTGGCTTAAACTGACAATCAGGTCAGGTAAAATCGAGGGCATCCGCCCTTAGCCAATCCTGGCTTAAACTGACAATCAGGTCAGGCAAAATCGAGGGCATCCGCCCTTAGCCAATCCTGGCTTAAACTGACAATCAGGTCAGGAAAAATCGAGAGCATCCACCCTTAGCCAATCCTGGCTTAATTATGAACACGTACTTAAACTTGTGAATGTGAATAAACCTGCAATTTTATTCATTAAGGCAAATAAACATCAAGAAATTACAACTATGCATAAAATCTTCGTAAATTAGCAATATTCCAAACACGGGGGATCTCGGTCCCATCCAGCTCTTCCAATTTATAAGCGCCTCCCGTTAAGATTTGGATGACTCGGAGCGGTCCTTGCCACAAGACGTCTAATTTTCCTTTTGCCTTTCCCAAATCAGCTCTTCTCAGAACCAGATCTCCCACCTGGAACTGCCTTTTAACCACGGATTTATCGTAAGATGCTTTTATTCACCCTTTGATGTGTGTCATTCTGACAACAGCTTTATCTCTTTTCTCCTCTACAAAATCCAAAGCATCTTGAATTAACAGCTCATTCTGTTCTTCGACAAAACTATGAACTCGATGAGTCTCCATGCTAACCTCGACAGGCACCACAGCATCCATACCATAAACTAGGCTGAAAGGCATCTCCCCTGTGCTTTCCTTGGGGTTAGTTCTGTATGCCCATAAAATTGAATTCAGCTCATCCACTCATCTGCCTCCAGCTTTCTCCAGACGTGTCTTGATCCCGTGCACCAATATGCGATTATTGACCTCTACTTGACCATTAGCCTGGGGATGATAGACAGATGTGAAGTGCTGTTCAATTTTCATCTTTGCGCACCAAGCTCTAATTCTGGCACCCATGAACTGGGTGCCATTATCCGAGACCAGAATTCTGGGGATGCCAAATCTACAAACAACATTTTTCCATAAGAACTTCATGACCGCATCCTCTGTGATTTTTGCCAAGGCCTCGGCTTCCACCCATTTTCTAAAATAATCAATTTCCACTATCAGGAATCTCTTTTGGGCAGGAGCCATAGGAAGGGGCCGACCAAATCGATTCCCCACTTGGCAAACGGACAAGGAGAGCTCATTGTTATGAGCTCTTCCGTAGGCTTGTGTATCAACGATGAGTTCTTCTGGCATTTCTCGCAAGTACGTACAAAATCTTTTGACTCCTTTCGCAGTTGTGGCCAGAAATACCCCTCCCGCAAGATCTTACTTGAGAGAGCTCTGGTGCCCATGTGGTTGCCATAACATCCCTCGTGGATTTCTCTAAGGACCAAGGCTCCTTCTCCCCTGCTCAGGCATCTTAAGAGGGGCTGTCCAAATCCTCTTCGGAACAACTCTCCTTTGACCAAACAAAATCTGGCAGCCCTGGTCCGTACCTTTACTGATTCCTTCTTATCCTCTGGCAAGACTCCCTTCTCTAGATATTCCTTTACGGGAGATCGCCAGTCATCTCCTTCAATCATCGAGCACACCTGGTCTATCCCAAATTCTGCATCTGCCTTCAGCAGAGTAATCACCCTTTCGCGGCAGTCCGTAGCTGAGCTAGCTACCTTCGCTAGATAGTCAGCTCTTCCATTCTCTTCTCTAAGGACTTGCAAGACTGTGAAAGATTTCATATCCCTGGTGAGCTCCCTGAACTTGGACAAATACCTTTGCATGCTATCTTCCCTTGTCTCAAATTCTCCACTTATCTGTTTACAGACAAGCTGGGAATCCACCTTAGCACAAACCTGTTCTGCCCCCAAATCCCGTGCCATCTGAACTCCTCTCAGGAGGGCCTCATACTCTGCCGCGTTATTGGACATAGCATAATTCAGGCATACGACATACTCAGTGGCTACACCTGCTGGGTCGATCAGAACTATTCCTGCCCCGCAGCCCTGATTTCCTACAGAGCCATCCGTAAAGATTGTCCATTCATGCTTGTCATCGGAAGAGCTGGTCATTTCCTGCATGAGATCTGCCAGCGCTTGGGCCTTAATGACTGTCCTGGCCTCGAATGTAATATCAAACTCACTGAGTTCGATTATCCACTTGACCAGTCTTCCTGATGCCTCCGGTTTATCCATTATAGCCTTCAAGGGCAGATTGGTCCGCACGACTATGCCATGTGAGAGGAAGTATGGACGTAGCTTGCGAGCCCTGCCCACGAGAGCCAGCATTGCCCATTATATTTCGACATACCTGACCTCTTCATCATGCAAGACCTTGCTCCAGTAGTAGACTGGCTTCTGCGCCTTGCCTTCCTCTCTAATCAAGACAGAGCTGACTGCTTGCTGTCCAACAGATAAGTATAGGATTAAGGGCTCTCCCTGTTGTGAGAAAGATCATGCCAGCCAAATGTTCTTTCAGCATCCTAAATGCATCCTCACACGCTATTCCACTGAAATTTGGCCTTTTTATGCAGGGCTTGAAAAAATGGCAAGCTCTTCTCAGCCGAGCGAGAGACGAATCTGCTCAACGTATTGATTCGGCCTGCCAAGCACTGTATTTCCTTGACATTTCTTGGCGCCTGCATGTCCATAATAACTCTGAACTTTTCTGGGTTAGCCTCGATGCCTTTCTCTATCACCATATACCCTAGGAACTTTCCATCTCTGACCCCGAATGCACATTTCTTAGGGTTGAGCTTCATCCTGTACCTCCTCAGGGTATCAAACGTCTCCCTCAAGTCGCTGACATGCGAAGTTGCCTTCATGCTCTTTACTAGCATATCATTTTCATGCTCTTTACTAGCATATCATCCACATAAACCTCCATGTTTTGTCCGAGCTGGCTCTTAAACATCTTGTCCACTATTCGCTGATATGTGGTGCCCACATTCTTGAGACCAAACGACATGACCACGTAGAAATACGTCCCCTTTGGGGTTATAAAGCTAACTCGCTTCCAGTCCTCTTTCGCCAGCCTGATCTGGTGATAACCCTGTGAAGCATCCATCATGCTCAAGATTTCACAACCAGAGGTGGAATCGACCAGCTGGTCGATTCTTGGCAGAGGGTAGTGGTCCTTTGGGCTTGCACGGTTAAGATCCCGAAAATCAATGCACATACGCCAGTCTTCCTGTGTCTTAGGGACCATCACAGCGTTAGAGAGCCACTCAGGAAATTGTATCTCCTGGATATGCTTATCCTTTAGCAATTTCTCTACCTCAGCTTCAATGATGGCCTCCTTTTCAGGCCCGAAGTTATGCTTCTTCTGTTTGACTGGCTTCATATCAGGGCTAATGTTAAGGTGGTGCTCAGTTACATCCGTATCAATCCCCACCAGGTCTTGGGGAGACCAGGCGAAAACATCTGCACTATCCCTTAACAACAAAACCAGGTCTGTCAAGACCTCTGGGCTAAGAGTTGTTCCTATGCGGAGGACTCTACTCTCGTCCCCCGGAACTACTTTAACTAACATCAGCCCTTCTTCTCTCCTATCCAGGTCTAGCCTCGGTTGCTCTACCCGAGCCCTCTTGCTATGTCTTTCCTCCTCATTACTCCTCTTAATGCATTCATCATATGTCTGTCGTGACGCATACTGATCACCTCTTACCTCGCCTGTTCCATCTTCTGCTGGAAACTTCATCTTCATATGATAAACCGATATCACGGCTTGGAACTGGCTCAGGGATGGTCGGCCAAGCATAACGTTATAAGAGGATGGCACATCTACTACTAGAAAATGTACCGTTCTAGTCACCCTGTATGGCTCCTCACCCAATGTCACGAGGATCCTGACTGCTCCCAAAGGCTTCAGGGCTCCCCCTGAAAACCCAACCAAAGAGGTGGTAACCTCTTCCAACTCGACATCCAACTTCAATTTTTGAAAACAATCTTAAAACAAGATGTCAGCGGAACTTCCTGTATCCACAAAAATTCGCCTCACGTTATAATTGGCGATGGTAGCCGTTATAACTAAAGCGCCCATGTGAGGGGCCAAAATGCCATCGCCATCTTCTGATCCGAAACAGATATTTGGCGTGGATGCCATTTGCCCAACCTCTCGTGATTTTCGAACTAAGTCTCTTGCAGCTCTAACGTAGCTATGCTGCGTCTGCTTAGAATGCTCTTCCAATTCTCCACCAGTAATCATCTGGATTTCTCCATGAATGACCTGGGCCTGATCAGTTCGTCTTCCTTCAGTACGACCCCTATCCTGATCTCTCTTACTCTGCTGAGACCGGTCATAGCTGCTACGACCAGATCTGGTTTCCTCCTTCCTCCTTCGAACATACTCCTTCAGGTGCCCTGCCTGAACCATTCTCTCCAGTTCGTCCTTCAAATGAGTGCATTGGTCAGTATCATGTCCATACTCATTATGGAAACGGCAGAATCGGTCAGACCTTTCCTTCCTGGGCTTCTGCGAGTAAGTCTTAGGCCATTTTAGCTCTGGGTGCCTCTCAATTGATTGCGAAATTTCACCCTGCGGCGTTGCCAGAGGGGTATACTTATCAAAACGGGGTCTCCCTCCAGACAGGTCTGGCCTGGGCTTCTTCATCGCTGCCCTATCTTCTCTGTCATACCTCTCCCTTTTCTTTTCTCCTTCCTCCTTGATTTTCAAGGCCTCCTCTAAGTGAATATACTTTTCAGCTCTCTCCAGAAGCTCTCTGAATTTCAGAGCTGGCTTCACTACCAGCGACTGAAAGAATTCCCCACGCCTGAGGACCTGTGCCAATGCATTCACAAGGAGCTCTTCCGATGCAGAAGGCACCTCTAGCTTTGCCGTTGTAAACTTGTTGATATAGGCGCGCAGGCTCTCGTTCTCTTTCTGCTTTAGGCTGAAAAGCCTAGTGGCATCTTCTGGTACTTCCTGCAGTTGGTGAATTGGTGCAGGAAGGCCGAGCTGAACTCATCAAAGTTGCTGATAGATTATGGCGGCAACTGGCTAAACCATAGCTGAGCTGATTTGGTGAAGGTCATCGGGAAGACCCGGCACATGACTGCGTCCGAGAACTTATGCACCGCCGCTGCTATTTCAAAATAGCTGAGATGGTCCCACGGATCCGTGGTTCCATTGTACTCAAAGCCTAGAGAGCGATATGAATCCGGTACATCATCGCGCATGACCTCCTCTGTAAACGGAGTGCCTCGCCGCGCTGGCACTGTGCCTGTGCCCGTCATCTTCTTCTTGAACTCCCGCACCTCCTTTTGCACGCTCTGCATCTGCTCAGCCAGACCTGGATTAGCCTGGCTTGTCGTCTCGCTATCCGAAGTAGAGAAATGCTCTTCTCTATCCTGAAGAGGGGTCCGATCCATACGCTGGCCACACAGTGGCTCAGTTTCCGTCGGCGGAACTGTCCGATCTGGCCGTGCGCCGAACGGCGGCATTGACATCTCTGCGAACTTCTTCTCC
This sequence comes from Phtheirospermum japonicum, assembly GCA_014905375.1. Lineage (NCBI taxonomy): Eukaryota > Viridiplantae > Streptophyta > Magnoliopsida > Lamiales > Orobanchaceae > Phtheirospermum > Phtheirospermum japonicum. The sequence continues at coordinate 537,313 of BMAC01000242.1, forward strand.
ACAGCTATCTCCATGGCCTTGCTGATGAGCTCAGACAACTGCCTGAGGAGGACGTCATTGAACAATCCACCAGTGGCAGGCGTTGATCCACCGGAGGGGGGCGGCACGGTGCCTGATCCCACTGCCGCTGACGGCTCTGCTCCTTCGGGCCTCACCGTGGACGTTTTTGCTGACCGTGGCATACCCCATGGTGTAGAGGAGCTGGGAGTTTCGTCGAGCTCTCCCACCAAGTTTCGTCGTAAACCGTCTGAAGCCATAGAAAACCCTCACGTTTTAGCTTGATCGCCTTCCCACAGATGACGCCAATTGTTTCGACCCAAAATATGACCAACGTCAAGAACAACACCTGGAACCTTGAACACCCTTTTGATATGCACACAAAAACACGTTAGAAAGGACCACCGGTGGTTTTCCGGTGGAGACCTCTCCGATGCTTAAGTCAGTAAAGCGTATGAGGTTTCTCTTAGCAAGCAAAGAAGGAATGCACAAAGAATGACATACCTCCCTCAGCCTTGGGGCTGAGATATTTATAGTTTTTCCCAGTGGGGACCCTTTCCGGGATCTCGGGAACAAGGGCCGCGAATCAGGGGCCGTTGAAGCAACAAACTCTGACAAGTGGTCCCACTTGTCTCCTCAAAGGGGGTCAGGAGGCCAGGTCTTCCCTGGGCCTGCTCTTCAATCAATTCTGTTCAGCTTGGGACGATTATGTTTTCTAGGAGAAGCCAAGTTAAACCTTACCCAGGCTTAAACTATCCTGATCTCCTTTTTCCAACCATCTGGGTCCTGGAAATCTCTACCAGGTCAGGAAAATTCTCAAACCGTGGCTATCTTTACCAGCCCTGTCTTTTAAGAAAGCCCGATCAATCCTTTCTTTAGGACCGAGTTGACCTTACCTCCTTTTTGTTATCCCAGGTCGGGTCAACAGTAGCCAATCTTCTAATGACTTTCCCAGGAATTTCCTCTAGAAATCAGCTCAACGTAATATTCCTCAGAGAGGAGATCAGGCCTTGCTTTGAGAAGAAGATCTGACCGAAATTACTGGTCACTCTGGTCCAACCGTGCTTATCTAGCAGTTTTCCAAATCAGGTCTACCCACACCAGGTCTGACCTACTCCTGCCACATCATATCTCCTCCCCGACCTTTGCTGGTATGGGTGAGCTACAGAGCGGGTCCCAGTTTGAGGATACCTTTGGGGAGAAAGATGTTTTGTAGTTTTTTAGTGGTGATGAATATATCAACGGGTTCATGACTTGGTATTATCGGAATTCGATTGATTATAGAGATTAATGTATTTTTAGCTTTTAGAAAATTGAAGGAAAATAAAAATAAAATGGAAAAAAAGGCAATTAAAGCAAGTAAAATGACTAACTATGAAAGTAAATGCAAGTATTTAGGATACCTCGTGCGTATGCCCAAATTGAAAGTGCAAGCAATGATGAAGATATGCAAGTAAAAGCAAGGAAACAACAAGGTACGACTAAATCAACCTAAGGTACAACTATTCTTGCATGGTTGTAAAATTTAAAATAATGCAAATTAACAAAGATTGAAATCATCAATAGAAAGATCAATAAAAGTTGACGTGAAATTTAAAAACTTTACGAGAAATAACTAGAAACGAAGAGTAGATCTAGGATTCAACATAAAAACATGCATGAAAATAAAAACCAAAATAAAGCATATGAAATACTCAAAATAAAAATGATCAAGGACCCGATCTATGATCTTGGTGTGTCACTCACCTAGATTCCATAGCCAAATCATAAAATCTAATAATAAAACTAAGAGCTAAGGCAAAATGTATAAATTAAAGAACAAGCATGAAATTAAAGAAAGTTTACTTGAATTAAAGAAAGGAATAACAAACTTGAATGAAGTTTCAATCCAAATTAAAATCCAAGTGATGACTTGAATTCTTCTCGAGCTTACAAACCAAAGGATAAGCTTGAAAATAAATCTAAGATCTAGAGAGATAAATTAAATCTAAAAACCTAGAGAGAAAATAAATCCCAAGCACATGAAAGAGTTGGGAGGAGAGTGGATTCTTCTACAAAATGAGAGTAGTCTTCTATTCATACTAGGTTTAATTGGGGTTAAATGGGCCAAATTAGCTTTAAAGGCTTGGATTTCTGGGTTTGACCAAGGTTTGTCCCAAATTTTCACTTGATAGACACTTGGCTTGACCCTAGGCTTGATTTGGCTAGAGGTGGCTCGACATTGGTCAAGCTTGGGCACGCTTGGGCGCCCAAACCCGGGCGCTGGGCAGTTGGCGCAAGGTGTAGCGTTGGTTTGGGCTTGGCGTGGTAAGCGGATGGCATGAAGTGGCGAGTAACTGGGCGTTGATGTTGGCGTGTGGGCTGGCAGATGAGCAAACGCGCGCGTGTGTTTTGGTGCGGGATTTGGCGTGAGGTGGTGAGGATCTGGGCAAGAGAGGTGCTGCCTGACGAGGCTAGGCGCTGATGTTGGCACGGACTTGGGCGCCAGGCGCTGAGGCTTGCGGGTGGGCGTGCACGGATCTTGTCGTGGCGCTGGGCTTGGAAATGCGCTGAGCACTAAAACGGGATTGCCTAGGCGTGCGCTATCATGCGCTAAGGGTGCTGGCATGGATTTTGGCTTTGCCTGGCATGCCTTGGCTAACATTCCAGAATATTTGGCCCTTTAGGAGCTTATTCTTGGTGCAAATTCTGGCACGTCTTAACACGACTTGGCTTGAGTTTTGAGCCTCAATGCCTTTACCTAAGAAAATAGGAATTTTGAACATAAAAACCCAAGAGTTACGCCAAACCTCAAATTAATTGAACCCATTTAACCACATTAAGTCTAAAATCAGAAAGAAACATGAAAAACAACAAAACAAGAAAAACCAACTAATAACCTAACAAAACTCGAATCGAAACCACTAAAAATGACACTAAACCCTAATTAAAAACACGAGAGAAACACCATAATTACATGCAAAACAACCACCCCACACTTATGGGTTTGCTCATCCTCGAACAATGAAAAGAATCGAGAATGTACATGTAATGAACATTATGCAAGAAGAAAAATCCTTGTGCTTATCCTAATTAATATGATGAAAGTATCAACACAAACTCGTTATCGCCAAGCATTGCTCGTATTACCCCTTCTCAAATGAAAACAATATCGATGACTTCCTCTTAAATGGAATTTTGAGGGTGTTCGCTCAATTCTCTCAAGTGTATTTTATAAGGGTCGTGTATACGCTAGAATCGGACAATGCATGTACCTTGTCAAGTTTTCACAATTCAGAGACTCGAAATCACCCATTGTACATGACCGAACAAGAATCAAAAGAGGTCTTTATTTCGGGTTGTAATGTTAGCTCTTTGGTAAGGTATGTAATATTTGGATATAGTGGCTAACACACGATCAAAAGTGATCAATAACACACAAAACCCTAATTTATAAAATCTGAAGCTTATGATCACTTCACCCTTCCCAAGCTACCAAACTTTCATTCGAAACCCTTTCGTACACTCGCACATTTCTCTGAATTTTATTTCACAACACTTAGAAGCTTTTTGAATTTGCTTCTTTTTACTAAACTTAGCCTTTTTGAACATTAGGCGTTTCTCTTAAACGCTTTTTTTATATTTTCAATGTACATATAAGAAACTCAAAACCTGAATCCCATAATTGATTTCCCACACATTTCTCGTCAACTAATCATACACTCTCACCTCACAATTTATCAAGATATAAGAGCTAAAATCGAGCTCGTCTAGCAAGAAACGGGGTATAGGCTCAAGGGGGCTCATTTGGGATATTTAAGTAGCTTATATATTTGGATATGGACGGAATAAGGGTGATATATGTGCCTCGAGGTCATTTCCAAATCCAATCATGTACGAGAAAAATCAAGCCACCTTAATGCAATTTTCATAAAAATGCAAGCAAAACCGATAATTCACATAAGGCTAAACACTAGTTTGCACCAGGTTTTGGAAACCAAAATCAAAAGAGCTTTTAGAACTTTGCAATCTTTTCACGAGTAGATGTTAATTATATATATGTATAGGCAGGTTTTGGATGAAGCACAAAAATTCAACTCCTTACACCATAGGGCATATACATGCAAAAAAAAAAACACAAAACTCGACAAGTAAACTATTCAAACTTCGAAGCATGTGGTGATAACTAAAAAATGTAATAAACACACAAGACACAAAAACGACTTAACCATATAAATGCATAATTAGTAAGCGTCACTTCTCCAAGAATGCGTCACTTCGCCAAGGCTCGAGTTAAGAAAGACAAATCATGATTTGTGACACCTGAACCCTAACCACCTACCCACCCCACACTTAGACCATGAAATACCCTTATTGCATTTTAATGAAAATCAAGTAAAAAGAGGGTGAGATAGAAGCTTCCTTAACCGAGCGAGTGGGCCGAGCTCGGTGGGGTCCACTTAAGCATCCAAGCAATCCAAGCAAAGATCTAGCATGGCTTGTTCTCCCGGCTCTATGAACGCTACCAACTTATCTAATCAACCAAGGTTGGAGTCGGAAAACAAAACTCTATAAAAAAAAATCACACAAAAAAAAAGTACAAGAAAATATGCACAAGAATCAAAACAAGACCAAGGGTTTAAAGGAGACAAAAGACAATAATTTTTTTTTTCAACTTTTTGAATGTTTTTGGATTTTATATAATTGAATGTTTTTGGATTTCCATATAATAAGAAAGTAAGAAAGAAAGAAAACAAAAGAAATAAATAAAAAGAACTTGGGTTGCCTCCCATGAAGTGCTTATTTTATGTTACTAGCTTGACAAACTCACTTCTTAGCCATGGTGGAAAGAGAACGAAAGGATCTACCGAAGTAATAGCCTCCTTGTCGGGAGGGTCCAATCTTCGAAATGTTTCCGGGGCATTGCATAGCCCAAATGGTACTTGACGAAAAGCAAACGTTCCAAAGGTCATCTTGGCTCGATCTTTGGGTGGAATGGTGATTTTGAAGTAACCCGATGACTCTTCTAAGAAATAAAAGGAATAATGGCCAGCTTGCTTGTCCATCATTTGGTCGATAAACGGGGGAGGGGAATGATCTTTCTTGGTGGCCGCATTTAACTCCTTAAGATCGATCAACATCCTCCATACCGTTGTAGCCCTCGTGGCCAACAACTTTCCTTTTCCATTCTCGATAATGTATATATTGCTCTTTTTTGGTACTAAGAGAATGGGACTCACCCACTCACTACAAGCAATTTCGAGCATTAAGCCTTCCTCCAACAATTTCAATTTCTTGTCTTCCACGATCTCCTTAAAATTTGGATTCAAACGCCTTTGGAGTTCTCGATATGGTTTGACATCATCCTCCAAGATGATTTTATGCATGTAAGTCAAAGGGCTAATTCCTTTAACAACTTTGGGTCTCCAACCAATAGCACCCTTATGAACTTTAAGCACCACAATTGACCTCTCCTCTTCCTTTCGACTTGAATTGGCAAAGACAATAATCAGTTTGCTCTCCACTTCCTCCGAATAGGCATACTTGTGGCTCCTCTCGACTTCATTGGGGGCTAATCTGAACAGTTCGACGATCCCCTCAAGATAATCTTCAAGCTTTTCACTCCTATCATCAACAATCTCCACCTCAAAATAATTTTCAATATTCTCACTCCTATCATCAACAATCTCCATACCGACCATTCGTACCCTTGAAGCCACTAAACCCAACATGGTTTGCACCATGCTCTCCCATGTTGGGTTGTCCATAACCGATTCTACCATTGGCAACATGGTTTTCACCATGCCCTCCCATGTTTCCAAAACCATTATACATCATTCCATTCCCAACATGGGTTAACCTCCATTTCCATAAGGGCCTTGCATACACTCCATACAAATGTCAAATACAAAAGAAAGCTAGAAACACAAAGAAACTACAAGCAAATCGAAAACCTTAACCAAGCCGAGTCACAACGGCACCATTTTAAAGAATAGTTTTTTGGGTGATGAATATATCAACGAGTTCATGGCTTGGTATTATTGGAATTCGATTGATTATAGAGATCAATGTGTTTTTAGCTTTTAGAAAATTGAAGGAAAATGAATATAAAATGGAAATAAAGGCAATTAAATAAAGTAAAGCAAGTAAAATGACTAACTATGAAAGTAAATGCAAGTATTTAGGATGCCTTGTGCATATGCCCAAATTGAAAGTGCAAGCAATGATGAAAATATGCAAGTAAAAGCAAGAAAACAACAAGGTACAACTAAAGCAACCTAAGGTACAACTATGCTTGCATGGTTGTAAAATTTAAAATAATACAAATTAATAGAAATTGTAAGCATCAATAGAAAGATCAATAAAGTTGACGTGAAAGTTAAAAACTTTACGAGAAATAACTAAAAACAAAGAGTAGATCTAGGATTCAACATAAAACCATACATGAAAATAAAAAGGGAAAAAAATTCTTTGCAACCTGTACTTGTAGCGTTTTTATGGTTTGTAACCTAATGTCTTTTTTGTTGTCTAACAATCCGAACTACACGGGTTTTGTACTTTGTAACCTCCATTACATTTTCTGTTCAAAATTTCAACGGCTCTAGACGCGTGACCCACACTCCACATAATTGAGGGCAATCTTGTCTTTTCACTTCTGGGCGACATGTTGGCGGGCTAAAACTCACACGCGGCACACGTTCGGAGATAGAATTTCAAGAGATATTAGGGTTCAATTTATCCCCAAAAAAGACCCGCTTCATCTCTCAATCACTTCCCAATTGCTTTCGATTCAATTTCATTTCTTATTAAATATCACTCACGATTCCATTTCTTAACTCAGTTTGCGAACCCTGTTGCACCAGATTCACTGATTCCAAAACCCTAGTATGGGGTGGAATATTCGAGACATGAATGAGGAGTTGACAATCGGAAAATTATGTCCAGTTTACGGTATATTTGCTCGCTCTTCAATGGTTTTATTGTTTTTATTGCTGTTGCATTTCGTAATTGTTATTCTTGTCTTTTGGATTTTGGGATGATTGTCACTTTGTCTAGACATTGGGCTTGTGGGGTTTCAGTGAGAATATAATAGCAGCTTTTATTCTTAGTTTTGTATGCTGAAAAGTAGGGAATATAAGCATCAAACTTTTTAGGGTTTGTGGGGTTTCACTGACCATGTTTGTGGACCACCATTTAAATATGAACAAAGTTGTCTGTTGACCACCAATTTATTTATTTATTTGTCTGACAACATCTCTTTTGTGTTATTTGCAGGAAATGATTCTCAATGTTTCACTATAGAAATGCACCATTCTGGATATTTTCTAAGAATGGCTTCTACCTATTATGTTGAGGAAAAAAGAGGTATAGATTACATAGATAATTGTGATCCTGATGAACTTTCTTTATTGGAGTTATTTGACATGGCTAAGGAGTTAGGGTTAGGTGGAGTTAAAGCATTCAGTTGTACTAAAAAGGGTGTTGATGATTCCAGTGAGGTGCTTATCCTAGAAAATGATAGGGATGTCGTGAATTTGGTTAATTATGTTGATGAGCACATGATGGTTGGGTTATTTATTGAGCATGTAGGTATAGCCCTGGTGATATTCCTATTGATACGTGTTTTAATGAAGGGGGGAGTGATCTTGATGAATCTAATGGGGGTGAAACAACAGCCTTTGAAGTTGAGGGTTTAGAGCACAGTGATAGTGATTATGAGCAGTCTGTGGGGTCTGATTCTTCTTTGTCTGATGGATTTGTTGTTAGTGATTATGGGGGGGGTCAGATAATGATGATGATGCACTGTTTGATGATAATATTGATCAAGAAGTTGAGTGTATGTGTGTGTGTATGGTGTGTGTGTGTGTGTGTGTGTGTGTCTAGAATTGAATGAAAAAGAACTTGGAGATGGAGCTAGTGGTAGTGGTAATCAGAGTAAGGGAATAAAAATCAGGAGTCCTAAGATAGTCTCTTCCATTGTTCAACAGCAAGTTAGACTTAAATGATCCAAAGTTGTCAAAGAGCATTCAATTAATCAAGGTAGGGATGTCAAGTTCACAGTGAATCATAAGTTCAAAGTTCAAGTGAAGTGTAAGCATGAAACTTGTCCTTGGATGATATATGCAAGTAAGGTACAAGGTGAAGACACCATGCGGGTAAAAACCTATAAAGGGAGGCATAGATGCCCCAGGAAACAGAAGAACTCACATGCTAATTCTAGGTGGTTAGCCAATATGTACAAGGATGAATCGTTATCTGATCCAAGATGGACTATTGAATACATGATGATAATTCTGAAGAGAGATGTTAGCCTGGTGTTTAACAAGTGTCAATTGTACAAGGCTAAAAAGTTTGTTTCTGAGATAGGTACTGGCACAGATGTGGAACAGTATGGTATGTTGTGGTCTTATGCTGAGGAGATGAGAAGATCTAATCCAGGTAAAACTGTGAAGATAAAAAGTAAACTAGTAGAAGGGAAGCCACAATTTAAAAGAATTTACATCTGCTAGGGAAGTTTGAAGAAGGGATTTTTGGAGGTATGTAGGCCTGTTATTTGCCTTGATGGGTGCCATTTGAAGACTTCTTGTGGAGGAATCTTGTTAACTGCATTGGGAGTGGATGGTAATAACAGCATGTATCTATTTGCCTATGCTGTGGTGGAGAAGGAGAAGACAAAGTCATGGACCTGGTTCATTGACTTGATTAAGCAGGATTTGGACATACATAACAGCTCTCACTGGACTGTAATTTCAGACAAACAGAAAGGGTTGGTTGATGCCATTGACAAGCTACTTCCTGGATGTGAGCAAAGATTCTGTGTTCAACACTTATACAACAATTTCGTAAAGGATCATAAAGGATTAGCTTTAAAGGATCTTTTGTGGAGGGCTGCAAGAGCTACCAGAGTGCAAGATTTTAACCAGGTCATGTCTGAGCTAAAAGATAGAGTTAAAGCTTCATATGAGTGGTTAGTACAAAGGCCAGCCCATCAGTGGTCCAAATCACATTTTAGTTGTCATTCTAAATGTGATATGTTGTTGAATAATTTGTGTGAGAATTTTAAATCTGTGATCTTGAGAGCTAGGGATAAACCTATATTGAATATACTTGAGACAATCAGATTGATCTTGATGAAGAGAATTTACACAAAGAGGGATAAGTTGGCTTCTTTTCATGGGGAGTTCTGCCCCACAGCCTTTAATATGCTAGAAGAACTGAAGAAGAAGTCAATGAACTATGTGCCTCACTGGAATGGAGTGGATCAGTTTGAAATAGAGAGTGGGGGTCTAAAAAAGTTCAATCTGCACCTGACAGACCAAACATGCACTTGGAGAAAATGGAAACTCACTGGGATTCCTTGTGAGCATGCAATTTCAGGGTTGTATTTCATGGGGCTAACTCCAGAAGATTATGTTGCCCACTGGTACAAGAGAGAGACAGTGCTGAAGACATATGGACATGTCATGGGAACCATGAACCCTGCTGATAAGTGGCCTCATGTGGATATACAACCACTTATACCTCCTTCTTATAGCAAAATTCCTGGTAGACTAAAGAAAACTTCAAGGAAGAAACAACCAGATGAAGTTACAAAACCTCAAGGAAAAAAAGGGAAAATGCAAGTGAAGTTAAGTAAGAAAGGTCGTACAATAACTTGTTCTGCATGCCATAAGCCAAACCATAATGCTAAAGTTTGTCCACACAAGAAGGAAAAACACCAAACTAGCCCAGGATTGGATATTCCTCCCCAATTGCAGAAAAACAGCAGCAACAAAAAAATAAAAAAGGTAAACTTATTCGTCGTCCTAGTTAAATTTTTTTTCCATGATTCTATCTAATTAAACACTTATATAACTTATTATTATTATTATTATTATTATTATTATTATTATTATTATTATTATTATATTATTATTATTATTATTATTATTATTATTTTATTATTATTTTATTATTATATATTATTATATAACTTCCTAATTAAACACTTATTATTTTTTTGCTTTATAGGGAAGAAAAAGGAAGCTTGAGTATATGAATGATGATGTAACTTGTGAAGAACCAGGATTTATGCAGGTATTCTATTATTGTTCTCAATTTTTATATTTATCATCTATATATATACTTATCTATTTATAATTTGTATCCATCCTTTGCCAAGTGAAGGTGTAAGTTCCAGAAAATTACCTATTAGAAGTGCAAAAGAAAAAGGGAATGTCCAAATGCAGGTATTATAATCCTTCACTCCATATATTTTCTCAATCTTTATATTCATCATTTGTATATATACTTATCTATTTATAATTTGTATCCAGCATTTTCCAAGTGAAAGTGTAAGTTCCAAAAAATTACCTACTAGAAGTGCAAAAGAAAAAGGGAATGTCCAAATGCAGGTATTATAATCCTTCACTCCATATATTTTCTCAATTTTTATATTCATCATTTGTATATATACTTATCTATTTATAATTTGTATCCAGCATTTTCCAAGTGAAAGTGTAAGTTCCAAAAAATTACCTACTAGAAGTGCAAAAGAAAAAGGGAATGTCCAAGTGCAGGTATTATAATTGTTCACTTCATATATTTTCTCAATTTTTATATTTGGCCTCTGTATTTATACATATTTAATTATATTTTGTATCCAGCCTTTTTCACCTTCTAAAACTGCCAAGGAAAAAGGGAAAGTCTTAGGTTTGAGGCCTAAGTTGGAGGTTAGTCTCAACTTTAAAGGCTTGTCAATTTTAATTTTAGAAGATACATCATATATAATATGTATATTTTTGTTTTTGTGGTATATTAGGCTCACAAGAAGGGACAAGTTATTGAGCCAGTGATTCCCTCTCAAGTTTCAACAAACAACCAACAAAGGCAAAGAAGCAGCAAGTTCAGGAAATGAAGCAACAAGCTTTGTGGAAGCCTCTGGGAAAAAGTTCTGCTACCAAGGATGTTTCATTTTTAACAAGGAGCTGTGTGAGTCAGCCTTCTAATAAGCAAATCCTCCAACCTGAGGAGCAGCCCATTTTAGGATCATATTGGAAGCCTGTGTAATTTGTAGTTGTGATTTATTTTGGATGTTGGTTTTGAATGTAATTTGATGTTGGTCTTGAACTCTAGAAAGGCATTATAGGCCTATTTGGACATGTAATCCACAATTTGGGTTAGTTTTTGGTACATTGTAATGGAATTAGGCCTCTTTTGACATTTCATGCAACCTACTATTGGTAATTGCAGGTAGTAAGGCAGTTAGACCTCTTTGGCAGTTAATGTAGTAGTAAACTTGTTATGGGATATTGTAATAGCAAGTAGTAAGGCAGTTAGACCTTTTTGTAACCTACATTCTCATTGTAGTCCGTTCTTTCTTTTCAATGGTAATTATTGTACTACATATTACATATTAAATAAGAGTTGCAGTGATTCCTAACTCATTGAACAACATAATAAGATAATTGGTACATTGTTTCTCATGAACTATTACAACATAAGCAAGGATCAAGTTTAGAATATAATCCATCAAAGTAATCTAAACCAAATCTAAACCACCCTCAACTAGTATAATTATTTGAACTCCATGGACTAGTACAATCATGCAAGTTTATATATAATCATCATGCAACAAACAAGAGCAGCCCACAACCATCTTTCCCGGGAACACTTGCTTCTGAGTTGCTCTTCCAAATTAGTTGCTCGTTTGCGAAGTCCGGGTATAACTTGACAAGCTCGACTGCATATTGGAGGGTCGATCCACACACGGTAAGTGCAACCTCCAACCTGCTGCAATTAAAACACCAAAAAATAAAATACATATTCAAAACTCATAAAATTACCTCAAAACAGCAAAAAAAAAAATTATTCCCAAAGATCAAGAATTATTCTAAATTACCTCTCAACAGCAAAAGAGAATTATTCCCAAAGATCAAGAATTATTCCAAATTACCTCTGAACAGAGGGCTTTCAATTCATAACTGAACTAAATGAAATAAAATTAGGGTTCAAAGAAATTGGACTTTCAATTCACAATTACACCAAATTCGCAAAAATCCAGAAATTAAGGTTTTAAAAAATTAGGGCTTTCGAATTAAGAATTCAGAAATAAATAAATTAAGGGTTTCAGAAATTAGGACTTTCATATAATTTACTCCACAATTACACTAAATCTGAAACAAGGCTTTCAATTAGTACAAAACTTACTCCAATTTTTCTGCACGCAGAGTACCTACGACAAGGATCAAGGTCGCTCCACGAAGTTCTCTTCACAGCGTTCCTTCCACAATGGCAGATGTCATCCAGGAGAATTTCTGAAGTTTGTCTCCACATCTTTCTTCAATCTTCAGCCTTTCAATCTTCGGTCTGCAAATTCGGAAAGAAATTAGGGTCTTCATTCTTATCGTTGGTTTATTAATCCAGCCAGTAGGTGCAGATGGATGTAAGGTCAGTTTTGCCCTTCATCCCAGAATTGAAAAGACAAGATTGCCCTCAATTATGGGGAGTGTGGGTCACGCGTCTGGAGCCATTGAAATTTTGAATGGAAAATGTAATGGAGGTTGCAAAGTACAAAACCTGTGTAGTTTGGGTTGTTAATGACAACGGAAAAATTATTAGGTTGCAAACCATAAAAACGCTACAAGTACAGGTTGCAAATAATTTTTTCCTAAATAAAAATCAAAATAAAGCATATGAAACACTCAAAATAAAAATGATCAAGGACCCGATCTATGATCTTGGTGTGTCACTCACCTAGATTCCATAGCCAAATCACAAAATCTAACAATAAATCTAATAGCTAAGGCAAAATGCATAAAATTGAAGAACAAGCATGAAATTGAAAGAAAGCTTACTTGAATTAAAGAAAGAAATAACAAACTTGAATTAAGTTTCAATCCAAATTAAAATCCAAGTGATGACTTGAATTCTTCATGAGCTTACAAACCTAAGGGAAAGCTTGAAAATAAATCTAAGATCTAGAGAGAGAAATTAAATCTAGGAACCTAGAGAGAAAATAAATCCCAAGAACATGTAAGAGTTGGGAGGAGAGTGGATTCTTCTACAATATGAGAGTAGTCTTCTATTTATACTAGGTTTAATTGGGGTTAAATGGGCCAAATTAGCCTTAAAGGCTTGGGTTTCTAGGTTTGACCTGAAATTGCACTTTCTAGCCACTTGGCTCGACCCTAGGCTTGATTTAGCTCGATTTGGCTCGAGGTGGCTCGACATTGGTCGAGCTTGGGCACCCAAGGCCGGGCGCTGGGCGGTTAGCGCAAGGTGTGCCGTTGGTTTGGGCTTTGCGTGGCAAGCGGATGGCATGAAGTGGCGAGTAACTGCGCGTTGATGTTGGCGTGTGGGCTAGATGATGAGTAAACGCGCACAGGTATTTTGGGCCGGGATTTGGCGTGAGGTGGCGAGGATATGGGTGAGAGAATAGGTGCTACCTGGCGAGGCGAGACGCTGATGTTGGCACAGACTTGGGCGCTAGGCACTGAGGCTTGCGGGCGGGCGTCTATCTTGGCGTGAGCCGGCACGGGTTTTGGCAAGGCACTGGGCGCTCAAATGCTCTTGCCTAGGCGTGCGCCACCATGCGCCAAGGGTGCTGGTGCGGATTTTGGCTTCGCCTGGCATGCCTTGGATAACATTCCAGAATGTTTGGCCCTTTAGAAACTTGCTCTTGGCGCGAATTTTGGCACGTCTTGGCTTGAGTTTTGAGCCTCAATGCCTTTATCTAAGAAGATATGAATTTTTAACATAAAAACCCAAGAATTATGCGAAACCTCAAATTAATTGAACCCATTTAACCAAACTAAGTCTAAAATAAAAAAGAAACATGAAAAACAACAAAACAAGAAAAACCACCTAATAACTTAACAAAACTCGAATCGAAACCACTAGAAACGACACTAAACCCTAATTAAAAACACGAGAAAAACATCACAATTACATGCAAAAAAACAAAGACCTCGGGGAGGTCTCTAGGACGGCCGAGCAGAGGGGTGGGTGGGGGGGGGGGGTTGGGGGTGGGGTGGGTGGGTGGGCTGAGCACGCAGGATTATGGGGGTGCAGGCTGTCTTATTTGGGTTTGTTTTGTACTGGATAATATTTCTGCTCATCTATATTGTCCTTTTGCTATATTAGGGTTTCCTTAAGTCAAGGAAACCCTTGTACTATTCGCTGTACTGTGTTCTTTTTACTTTATATATATAAACGAATTTTCTTGTTTACATATTATCATTATGGCTTCCGAATCTTTAGCGAAGGAGTTAGATACCCTTAAGAAGAAAAACCTCTCCTTTTTCAATGAAAATTTTTCCTATCAGAAGAGAATGCTAATCTTCGCAGAAACTAAATGGCTCGAACTTCGGGAAGTGAATCGGCAACTCCGAGAGGATCTTGCCGATTTGCTCAGATTGGTGCAACGCTTATCCATCGACGTTAATGAGGTTCAACTTGAGGCAGAGCATGCGGATAAGTATCATCTTTGATATCATGAGACTGAGCAAGATCTATGGCATATTCTGAGAGTTTTAGCTATAGATAGGAGGGTCTCATCATCCCATCCTTAACTCTCTTAACCAAGCTTTATCTGAAGGCGTATCTCTTCTGGAATAATTTATCCGAGCCCAGTGCTCGGTCTTCTTATTTTATGTTTACCCCATGGGGGACTATACTAATTTTATCTTTGAACTAAATAATGCTAAAATCTCTGTGGTTTTTTATGCTTTGTAAATTTTTTCATTTTCTTCGAGCCCAGCCTGAATTTGTGTTTTTGTCAACTTGTCAATTACGCTCGGGCCTTTAGGCTTCTGAGATCATGTTTTTTCGGGGTACTCCTTCTTATTTAATCAACTTGATCTTTAAGGGTTTTTTGCCCCTAATTGGCTGATTCAGTCGGTCATCTACCCTTCATCGAGTGAATCGTACTATTATGAGGTTTTCCCCTTGACTAACCTATAAGGTCAGGCTTTCCTGGGGTATCTTACCCTTTATTTGGTTAACCGAACCATTTATGGGGCCTTTTGCCTTGCCTGAACTGTCGAGTCAAGTATTCCTGGGGTATCCGCCCTTTGGTCGATCAGAACAGTTTTGGGGATTTGGCCCTTGACTAACCTATCGGGCCAGGTTTGTCTGGGGTATCAACCACTTGGTCAATCAGACCCTTTCTGGGGCTTTCACCCTTGACTAACCTATCGGTTCGGGTTTGTCTGGGGTATCAACCCCTTGGTCAATCTGACCATTTTTGGGGCTTTTGCCCTTGACTGACCTATCGGGTTAGTTTTGTCTGGGGTATCAACCCCTTGGTCAATCAGACCATTTTTGGGGCTTTGGCCCTTGCTGACCTATCGGGTCAGGTTTGTCTGGAATATAAATTAAATTAACCACCATTTCTTTAAAAATAATTCTTATGTATTGACTTCACATGTAATACATCCACAAATTCGCTATATTTCATGCTCTTGGCAACTTAAGTCCATCCATCTGTTCTAGTTCATATGCTCCTCCAGCGAAAATCTTGGTGACTTTGTACGGTCCTTGCCACATAACATCCAATTTTCCTCGGGTCTTGCCCAGATCAGCTTTTCGAAGTACCGAGTCTCCCACCTGGAAATGTTGCTTAATCATAGTTTTGTGATAAACCACTCTAATTCGCCCCCTCACATGCTTCATTTTTATGAAAGCTAGCTCTCGATTCTCCTCTACCAAATCTAATGTGTCTTGCCTCAGCAACTCGTTCAGTTTCTCGTCAAAGTTTTGTATTCTATGGGTTTCTATTCTGATCTATGCAAGAATTACTGCATCCATTCCGTATACCAGACTGAACGACGTTTCTCCTGTGGATTCTTTGGGATTTGTTCGGTATGCCCATAGGATCGAGCTGAGTTCTTCCACCCACTTGCTTCTTAATTTCTCTAACCTTGCCTTAATCCGTTGCACCAATACATGATAGGTCACTTCAACCTGGCCGTTCGCCAGTGGGTGATACACAGATGTGAAGTGTCGTGTTATCTTCATCTTCGTGCACCATGCTTTTATTTAGACTCCCATGAATTGCGTGTCATTGCCCGATATGAGTATTCTTGGGATACCAAATTGGCATACCACATTTTTCAGTAGAAATCGCATAATCACCTCCTCCGTGATTTTAGCTATTGCTTACTTGTTGAAATAGTACTTTTGACTTGGGGCCATAGGGAAAGGCCCGACCAAATTTATCCCCCATTTCTAAAAAGGACATGGAGAGCTCATTTTTATGAGCTCTTTTTCTGGTCGATGTATGAGTGGGGAGTGTCTTTGGCATCGATCACAGGTCCTAATAAAGGCTTTCGTGTCCCGCCTCAGCTGTGGCCATAAGTACCCTGCTCTCATCACCTTGCTCGATAAAGCTCTAGTGCCTATGTGATTACCACAACATCCTTCTTGGATTACCTTTAGAATGTAGGCGCCCTCTTTTGGACTCAGGCATCGTAGGAGGGGTTGCCCAAAACCCCTCCTGAACAATTCTCCCTTGATCAGGCAAAATTGGGATGATCTAACCTGTATTTTTGCCACCTCTCTCTTGTCCATGGGAAATTCCCCTTTTTCTAAGTATGCTTTGATGGGTGCACGCCGATCTCCATCTTCCTCTAACTCATTTACTTCATCCTCTCTAAACTCTTGCCGCGCCATTAGCAAGGTGATTACTCTTTCCTGGCAATCTGTTGCTGAGCTGGCCACCTTAGCTAAATAATTTGCTCGATTATTTTCCTCCCTAGGGATCTGGATCACGTTTAAGGAGTCAATAGCTCTGGACATATCATAGAAATGAGCTACGTATTCTCACATACGATACTCTCGTGTGTCAGATTCACCTTGTATTTGCTTGTACATCAACTGGGAGTCTACTCGCGCGCTTATTTGCTCAGCCCCGAGCTCCATTGCCATTTGTATTCCTTTTAATAGGGCCTTGTACTCCGCTTCATTTTTAGATAGGTGTTAATTCATCCGTATTGCATACTCTGCAGTAACCCCCTTTAGGTCTATCAACACTATAATTGCTCCGCATCCCAGGCCTCCAACCGAACTATTAGTGTATATAGTCCATTCTCCTTTTTCCTCGGGGGGGGGGGGGGGGGGGGGGTGATCATTTCTTGCATAAAATCTGCTAGTGCCTAGGTCTTGATTGTCGTTCATCCTTCGAAGTCTATGTCAAATTCACTAAGCTTGATAATCCATTTCACTAGAAATCCTGAGACCTCTGGTTTGCTCACTATTGTCTTCAAGGGTAGGTTAGTTCTGACTACTATTTTGTGTGAAAAAAATAATGTTGGAGCTTCTGGGCCATGCCGATCAAGGCTAGCATAGCTTGTTCCACCTCAACATATCGGAGCTCAGTGTCATGCAACACTTTGCTCCAATAATACACTGGCTTCTGTAATCTGCCTCCTTCCTTAAGCAAGACTGTGCTTATTGCTTACCTACTGATGGACATGTATAGAACGAATCACCTACTACCAGTTTTGTGAGTAGAGACATATTATCTAAGTGCTCCTTCAGCCTTTGGAAGGCTATTTGGCATTCTTCGTCCCACCAGAACCGAGCCTTTTTCCGCAAGGCTCAAAAAAATGGCAAGCTTTTCTCTATCGATCGGGAGTCAAATCTTCTTAGGGCGGCTATTCTGCCCCCCAAACATTGCATCTCTTTAACATTCCTTGGGGGCTGCATATCTGCTAAGGCTTTGATCTTTTATGGGTTGGCCTCTATCCCTTTCTCTGTGACCATATATCCTAAGAATTTTCTCGCTCGTACTTCAAATGCACACTTCTTATGGTTGAGTTTCATCCAGTATTTCCTCAAAGTGTTCAAAGTCTCACTCAGGTCATCTACATGCGAGGTTGCCTTGACACTCTTTACTAGCATGTCGTCCACATATACCTCCATATTTCTCTCGAGCTGAGCCTCAAACATTTTGTCAACCAATCGCTGGTATGTAGCTCCCACGTTGTTGAGCCCGAAGGGCATGGCCACATAGCAGTACGTTTTCTTTGGGGTTATTAAGTTAAACCTTTTCCAATCCTCCTTATCCATCCTGATCTGATGGTATCCCTAGGACTCATCCATCATACTAAGTAACTAACAACCCGAGGTGGAATCCACGAGCTGATCTATTCTTGGAAAGGGATAATGATCTTTAGGACAGGCGTGATTGAGATCCCTAAAATAAATGCACATTTGACAATCCTCCTCTGTTTTTGGCACTAGCACGACATTGGAGAGACACTCCGACAACTGTATCTCCTATATATGATTTGCTTGCAATAGCTTTCCCACTTCAAATTGAATTTTTGCCTCCTTTTCGTGACCAAAATTTCACTTTCTTTATTTTATCGGCTTTGCTGTGAGGCTGATATTGAGGCGATGCTCAGCTATCCTTGGGTCAATGTCTACAATCCTGAGGTGACCAAGCAAAGACATCGGCGTAGCTTCTCAGGAAGGCTACTAGCCTCACTAAAAGCTCCGGACTCAGTGTCGTCACTACCCGTAAAACTCTACTGCTATTTCCCGACATCACTTACAATGTCATTAGATTCTTCTCATCCGATATGTTTCCTGTATCACGTCTTCAATTCTGTCCCTTTTAGGCTTTCTCTCCTCTTCGGTTCTCCTGATGGTTTCCACTTAAGACTGTCGCGATGCATACTGATATCCTCTAACTTCTCCGACCCCTTCCTGAGCTGGGAATTTCATCTTCACATGGTACACGGAGACCACTGCTTGAAATTGACTCAAGGATGGTCGTCCCATCATGGAATTATAAGAGGAAGGCATGTTTACCACATGGAAACATACCAATTTAGTTTTTCTGAACGGGTCTTCCACCAAAGATACTAGCAGATTTAACTTCCTAACGGTTGCAGAGCTCCCCCGTCGAATCCTACTAATGAGGTTTCCACCTCTTCCAACTCTAGGTTTAAGTTTAACTTTCTATTACAGTCATAATATAAAATGTCCACAGAACTGCCCATATCGACGAAGATTCTTCGTACATTATAATTAACAATCGTAGTTGTTATTACCAGAGCATCTATATGAGGTGCCAGAATGCCCTCCTCGTCCTCTGATCCAAAGCAGATGTTTGATCTAGGGATTAATTGCCCAACCTCTTGGGTTCTTCTTAGGAGATCTTTCACCACGCGTACATAACTGTTCTGCACGCGCTTTGATTGTGTGTCCAAGGCGCCTCCCGTAATCATTTGAATTTCTACCCGAATCACTTGGGATTGGTTCTCCCTTTTCCCTTCACTGCGATTGCCTTCTTGTTCGCGTCTAACAGTCTGATATCGCTACCTTCTATAAGGGTCAGATTTGGGTCCCTCCTTCCTTGTATGCACAAACTCTTTGACGTGCCCTGCCTTCACCATCCATTCTATGTCGTCTTTTCGGTGTGTACATTGATTAGTATCATGGCCATACTCATTATGGTATCTACAAAATTGACCATACTTCTCTTTTTTTGGTTTCTAGGTGTATGTCTTCGGCCACTAGAGATCGGGATGCCGCTCGATAGCTTGGAAGATTTCCCCTTGCGGTGCAGCTAAAGGAGTATATCAATTAAATCTAGGGCGTCCCCCCTAGGTAAGTTCTGGATTTCTTGATCTGGGTCCTTTCATCCTTATAGACTCATTCCCTCCGCCTATCTCTATCATCTTTTAGCCTCAAGGCCTCCTCCAAATGTATATATTTCTTTGCTCTTGCCAAGATCTCACCAAACGTGTGCACCGGCTTAACCACCAATGATTGAAAGAACTTGATTCGTATGTTTTTATTATGCTTTTGTACATATTTTGAGTCATGTTTGAGTCTTTTTACCGTCTTTTTTAGGTTAAGAGTAAGCTATTTTGCATGATTTTGCATTCTTTAGCTTTTTGCTTAACTTTCGACTTTTTAATCAATAATTGGTCCTTTTGGACCATTTTTCCTATTTTTTTTCTTTCTGCTAAATTACTTGACAAAACCGAAAGATGAAGACAAAGGAATCAGAACTCGAAATAGCCAAAAGAACACTTGTCTGATCGGATGAACTCCATGACCGAATGGATTGACCTTCGAAACACGCACCGGTCGGATAAGCGATATGTCCGATCGGACAAGAAGATAGAAATATTTATCCGACCAGACTTATGAACAATCCGATCGAACATATACGTTACAAACACAGATTTTTGGGATTCGTCAGTTACAAAACGACTTTTGGAGCTTTAAAACTCAGAAATTCTCAGAAGAAACATATCCTTTCATCCCTAGACTGGATCCTATATCATCGGAAGAGAGAATTGCCAACTTTCTCTACCTTTGACTTAGAGCCCTTACGGCAAAAATATCTAGAAGTTCGATTGGTTCGTGTTAGCCGCTGGAGTCGGAGGTTAGTGACAAGCTTCCAGAATTCAGTAAGGTTCATCCCATCCCCGTAATAGCTGGAGTTAGCAAGGATTCATCGTAGTATCGTGATTGTGTTTTCTCAGAATTCAGTAAACTCTAAACCTTGATCTTGTTAATTAGTTTGGGTTTTATGTTCGATAATGATCTTGTGATATTATGTTTGGATATTTCGATTGAATCATTTATGGTTAAATTCTTACGAACGATCTCATTTTGCGTTAATTAGTTGATCCGTATTATTGTGATTTGGATGTTTTGGTATGATTTGTTCTTGGCGAATGCATATTTGGTATTTGACGAAATGTTTACTTGGTGGCTCAGTATTTAGTTCATAATTGAATTCGTGAATTAATTAGATAACTCTTGCGTAGAGGTTGACACCCTCGTAGATCATTCCTTTAGTTCGATTAATTGTTAATTAAGTTTGCGAATCAGTTACACAATTCTTGTGAAGAGATTGACAACCTCGTAGCAAGAATAGTTTCAAATCAAGTTTTCTAAAATTAAGTTCTTTCAAAGTTCTCAAAAAAAAAAAAAAAAACCCCCCTTGATCGTGTGTTTAGAATTAGAACTCGTCTTTTTATTATAATAAACATCGTTGATCCCGTATTTCTACTCCTCGAGAGAATCGACCCGGTTTAACTTGCTAGTCTACAAGAGACCCTGTTCTCTTGCGGGCGAACTAACTTGTTTTCAAACATAGACGCGCATGGTTTAACTTGGATTTAATCTTGAAACATAAATGTTCGGATCAAAATTTGGACCCGTTGCCGGGTAGTGGCAAAGGTGTTAACAAAGTTTATTCGTGTTAAATTTTATGTTTGATACATTAAATCTTTGTTTTGGTTTACCACTCGATGCGTTGTGGTGATTTGTTTTTTATGCAAGTTCGTAGAGGACTAAGAGGTAAACTTATGGCATTCATATATAACATTGAACGTAGGAAGACCAAGACGACTTTTTCCTTCCCCCGACGGGAATCAACCCGAAGAAACTCAAGCCATCATGTCGAACAATCCACCTAATGGCAGCCAAGGAAACGGAGGGAGAGGAGGAAGAAAAAATGGTCGAGGGAGAGGGCAAGACAATCACTCCACTCCTCACGATCAACCATATGGCATGCCACCCAAAGATGACATGCAAAATCAAAATCCACAGAATGATATCCAAGATGAAGATGCACGAGCATTTGCTCAAATCAAAAATCAAGAGCATAATCGTGACGAAGAACCAAGAAGACACGAAGTCCTTGAACAAGTTGATCACCTGGCGCATAATAGGGTACCACAACCCCATGATGACCGTTGAGTTATGTAGCCAGAGCAACTATTCGATCGAACACCACAACATTTCCAAAACTGGGAGGAAGCCCAAGCCTTCAATGCATGGGCAAATCAGAGATTCGAAGACAATCATATTGGAAATGGTAGGCCCTAGCCCCGAAACAACCAACAAAATCATTTTGAATTAGAGAGCCAAGCACGAGGACTGAATCACTTCAGAAATATAAGAAACGAATAGTTGTACCGTGTTTGGAAAAATGACGAATATAACCAACCTCACGAAGATGAGCAACACAATTGTAATGATGGTGGAGGAAGAAATTTGCGTGGGGTCCAAGGGCAACGATATCCAAATGAACACCGACAAGGAGACCTCGTGTGCCCAACCATTGGCCCATACAACTCAGCTATAGTCTTAGGCCCCGTGGCCCGAGACTACGAATTGAACTCTAAAATTGTCAACCAATTGCCGACCTTCTATGGCATGCCGAACGAGGACCCGCTTAATTTTATTCGAGAGTTTTACGCAGCGGTGACCGAAATTCCAGCATTTGGACTTAATGAAAATCAACTCAGAATGAGGTGTTTTTCGAGTAGCTTGAAATACAAAGCTAAACAGTGGCTTCTACCGTTGCAACCTAATTCTTTGACTAATTGGAACATGGTATTTAAGAAGTTCGTGAGCCGATATTATTCAGCGCAAATGACGGCCAAGCTAAGGAGAGAAATCACCAATCTCGAGCAAACGGATAGTGAATCATTCCACTAAGCGTGGGAATGCTACAAAGGACTTCTACAAGCATGCCCGCATCACAATAAAAGCCTTGAAATGGTCAACAACTATTTCCATGAAGGATTGTTGCCAAACTTTAAGCAACAAGTTGAGAACAAAGCCAGCAATATTGGAGACTTAACTGCGACGGAGGCATGGGATTTGTTCAAACTTTTGGGTGGAAAATCAAGGCAAACGAGTTCCAGACGATGGGAAATTAGATTGAACGAAGTATCGGCATCCAGAGAGGAGAGTGCAAACTTGAGGAGCTGACAAAACAAGTTGCATTGTTGGAAGGAATGATGACGCGTGAGAAGGAAGTGATGCAACCATCACACGAAACATGTGGGATTTATGGAGCATTTGAACACAGAGCCAATGCGTGTGACGTGACGTTCGATAAAAATGAGGACGAAGAGGTGAACACCGTGCAAGAACTCCAACCCAACAATAATTTGGTCAAAAGTTCACTAAAACTTACAACTCATACAATCCAATTATCTAAGACCATCCAAACCTCAAGTACGGGTCGGGGAGTCCCAATGCCGTACCGGTGCCTAAACAAACGGACCCTCAATACTTGGCACCACCACTCTCGAGCAAAAGTGAAGGAGGACCGATCAATTACAATCTCTATCAGAATAAGGGCCAAGGCAATTATCAACAATGTTTTCCGCAAAGGCAGAATCAACCAGACCAACAACAACAACAAGCTCCACTACCCCAAGATTCTGACAAAGAGTTGCGACTTTGGAGACAAAGGCAAGAGATTGAAACATTACGCAATCGATAAGAGACTCTTCGAACCATCGAGGAAAATAATCGAACAAATAAACAAATGGACAAGTTAGAAATGATGATAGGACAACTTTCCGCGTCTGTAGCGAAACTCGGAGCCGATCCCACAAAGCTTCCCTGTCAACCCGAGCAATCAATGGCCATACATGTGCTACGGGGAGGCAAGAAAGCCTATAACAGAATAGGAGTGACGGAAGGGGAGGATCATGACAATGAACGCATTTTGAAGGGGAAATCAACCAAAGAATCTGATCGGACAGGTCAAAATTCGGATTGGACTAGAGGATAGAAAGATTTGTTCGACCGGACAAAGCAAAATTCCGATTGGACCAGAGGATAGAAAGATTTATCCAATCGGACAGGTCAACATTCCGATCGGACCAGAGAATAGAAAGATTTGTCCGATCAGACTAACGAGGAATCCGGTTGGATAGTGTTCCTACAAAGGAGAATTTCAGCGTTCTCAAATAGCAACAAGTCATCCGAGACTCTGTACCATTTACAAACCGACTCAGGCCAACAAAAGAGAGAAAGATATTCATGGAACTCTACAACATGTTAAAGAACGTGAACGTAAACCTACCGCTGTTTGACGTAATCAAAGCAATTCCGGGATACGTAAAATTTTTCAAAGAACTAGCATCAAAGGAGAGAAAGCTAGAGGCAAACGAGAGGATAGTGTTGTCAGAAGAAGTGAGTGCAGTCTACCATCAACCACTACCACCAAAAGTAAGTGATCCCGGGAGTTTTTGCATCACGATAACTCTCGGAGACGGACAAAAGACTCGTGGAATGCTTGATTTAGGAGCAGGGATCAACTTGATGCCCTACACCCTTTACAAATAATTCAACCTTAGAGAAATGAGACCAACGAGTTTAAGAATTCAGTTAGCCAACCGGTCAGTACAATATCCTCTGGGAGTAGTTGAAGATGTTTTGGTAGAAGTAGGCTCCTTAGTGATTCCAGTGGACTTCGTGGTATTGGATGTCGGAGAAGTTGCAAAATTAAGTAAGGAGCACACCATTCTTCTGGGTAGACCGTTCATGGAAACATTACATACCTTAATCAACGTGGGTCGAGGAAAAATGTCACTTTCAGTGTTTAACGAATCAGTCACGTTTTCACTTAAAGACATTCAAAGTGCTACTTCACATTTGATGGAACCCGACTGTTTTTATCTCGACTTAGTTGACCAATGCGTTTAAGAATTTTTCGGCATCATACCTTTCGAGGAATGGAACGTCGAGGACGAAGAATTTGATAGTGAGGGGGTGGTCGAACTGTTTGAGACTGAAGAAGAATACATGAGCCAAACATCTATTCAACCCGTGTTAGAACCTAAAGTGGAGTTGAAACCACTTTTGAACCACCTCAAGTATGTTTTTCTCGAACCCAACAAGAGAAAACCCGTGATAATCTTTGAGGAACTAGCCGAGCATGAAGAAAAGGAATTAATCGAAGTACTTAAAAAGTACAAACAAGTTATTGGTTGGAGCATTGGGGACATTAAAGGAATATGTCCGGTGATGTGTATGCATTAGATTAAGTTAGAAGAAGGAGCCAAACCAATAAGGGACAAGCAGAGACGTTTGAACCCTACGCTTCAAAAGGTATTCAAAAAGGAAATCTTCAAACTCATTGAAGAAGAAACTATCTACCCCATATCAGATAGTGAGTGGGTCAATCCAGTGCACGTCGTTCCGAAGAAAGGATGCATAACAATTGTGGAAAATGAAAAGGAGGAGATTGTTCCAACGCGCTTAACCACCGGGTGGCGCATGTGCATTGATTACCGAAAACTAAATGCCGCAACAAGGAAGGATCACTTCCCACTTCCATTCATGGATCAGTTGCTCGACAAACTGGCATGACACGAATACTATTGCTTTTTGGACGGCCTTTCAGGCCATTATCAAATAGCAATAGCTCCGCAAGATCATAAGAAGACTAAATGTAAGTGTCCTTTTGGCACGTATACTTACCGGAGGATGCCATTCGGATTATGCAATACACCAGCAATATTCCAGAGATGCATGCTTTCCATCTTCACCGAGTTCATTGACGACTTTCTCGAAGTCTTCATGGATGAATTTTCGGTATATGGCTCATCTTTATCTCATTTTTTAAATAATTTATCTAGAGTGCTTGAATGATGTGTAGAGTCTTGTCTGAAATTGAGTTGGGAGAAATCAAAATTTATGGTGAAAAGTGGGATTGTGCTTGGACATGTTGTTTCAAACAAGAGGTTGGAAGTTGATAAAGCAAAAATAGATATTATTGAAACCCTTCCACCACGTAAAGACGTTAAGGGAATTAGAAGTTTTCTAGGTCACGCGGGATTTTATCGGTGTTTCATAAAAGATTTTTCTAAGATTTGTCGCCCATTGTGTAAATTATTAAATAAAGATGTGCCTATTTATTTTGATGATAAATGTCTTGATGCTTTCAACGTATTGAAAGAAAAACTCACATAGGCACCGGTTGTTGTTTCATTCGATTGGTCACTACCATTTGAGATTATGTGTGTGCGTCTAATGATGTAGTAGGGGCTATGTTGGGGCAACGGGTTGATAAAATGCTAAGGGTAATCTATTATGCTAGTCTCATGTTAAATAGTGCCCAACGCAATTATACCACCACTGATCGTGAACTATTTGCTGTAGTGTTTTCATTAGACAAGTTCCGTTGTTATATTTTTGGTTCAAAAGTAATTGTGCACACCAATCATGCAGCCTTGCGCCACTTATTTATTAGAATCCAAAGTAAACCAAGGTTGATTTGTTGGGTTCTCCTTTTGCAAGAATTCTATGTTGAAACCAAGGATAGAAAAGTATGTGAAAATGTGGTTGCCAATCATTTGTCTCGCATGTTAGTAGATAGTGAGTCTAGAAAACTTGATTTTGTCGACGATATATGAGGATGCTAACACTATTGAAAACATTGACGAGCCTTGGTATGCCGATTTTGTCAAATATCTTGCATGCAATATTATCCCTAACCATCTTTCTGCCCAGGAAAGGAAGAGATTTTTGTCTAAATGCAGGAGTTTCTTTTGGGATGACCCATACCTATATAAACGGTGCAAAGATGGACTTTATCGGAGGTGTATACCGGACGAAGAAAAGATTGATGTGTTGAGGTTTTGTCATGATGAAGGAGGACATTTCGGAAGCCAAAAGACAACATTCAAGGTCCTCCAATCTGGTTTATATTGGCCCTCACTCTTCGCCGACGAACACCAATATTGAAAGGTATGCGAGAATTGTCAAAGATCGGGCACAATAGGAAAGAAGAACGAGGTGCCATTGGTTCCAATTCAAGTAATCGAAATCTTTTATGTGTGGGGCATCAATGTCATGGGACCATTTCTAAGAAGTGGAGAATACCAGTACATGGAATTGATTATGTGTCGAAATGGGTGGAAGCAATCCCAACCCAGAAGGCTAGTTCTGAGATCATTCTCAAGTTCTTACACGAGAACATTTTCAGCCGTTTTGGAGTTCCAAGAGCGATAATAAGTGACGGTGGTAGCCATTTGTGTAACCGTACTTTCTATCGGTTGATGAGAAATTATGGGGTGCGGCACAAAGTAGCGACCCCCTATCATCCACAAAAGTTGGGACAAGTGGAACAAGCAGTTGATAGATTAAAGGTATTCTGGAGAAAATAGTGAAGCCAAACCGTAAAGATTGGGCGATGAAACTTGTTGATACGTTATGGGCATATCGAACAGCCCACAAAACAGTTTTGGGCATGAGTCCCTTTCGATTGGTTTATGGAAAGGCTTGTCATCTTCCGGTTGAGTTGGCACACAAAGCGGAATGGGCTATACAAACACTGAACATGAATGTGAATGAGGCAGGTGAATTTAGGAAGTTGGAATTGAGCGAGTTGGAAGAAATAAGAAATGGATGTTATGACATGGCGTGGGTGATTTGAACTTTTTCGTCAATTTTAAAAAGTTTGCCCGCAAGAGTACGGGATCACTTGTAGGTGGGTAAGTTGACTAGTGTCGATCTCAAAGGAAAGTTAGATTCGGAAGTTCATTTTGTGTTTGATTTAACGAATAAGAAAATAAAAATAAAACTAATCTAAACACACGGACAGGGGGGTTTTGTTTGAGAGTTTTAAGAACTAGAGATTAATTAAACTAAAAGCAATAAATTAAATCTAAAGATTACTTAAGCTATGACCTAATTAATTAAATCTAGAGATTATTTAAACTTTGAACTAGTTAATTAAAACTAAGGATTATTTAAATTAAGAGAAAAATAATTAAAAGACCTTAAAATGATTTAAGAAAACTAGGGTTCTAGAGCTTTGATTCGTCTCCACGACCTCTTGGAAAAACCCAATTGATGGTTCACAACAAATCTAGGCTCTAGACCCATTAGATCTATCCAACAATCATAAACACAATCAACATCTCAATCTCAAAGCAATCAAAAGCACAATTCGTCATGGAAATAATAGTTATTAATTAATCTAATGAAAATCATGCAACTAAATTAAAGAGCGAAAAAAATAATTACTTACTAATTAAACTAAGAAGATCCGCAGCGTTTTGGTGAAGAAATCTTGAATCTAAACTGCCTAATAGCTAATCTAAACTAATCTAAAGTCTAAGAATTTAAAATTAAGAATTATGAAGAGAAACTAAGAAATCGAAGGGCACTCGTTGGGGTTGTCAGCCCCTAAGAGGCCTTAAAACCCTAAGAATATGATTATATGTGTGTTAAAAGTCCGAAATACATAGGGTATTTATAGTTGTGGGAAGTCTTGGGCAGTAAGAAACCCTAAAAACAGATTTCTGAGCAGTCACGTTGATCGGGCGTTGATCGACGCGTTTAGAATCGACGCAACAGAGAGATCGTGGGCATTGGCGTCGACAGAGCATCGATGGATGCGAGCAGCTCTCGGCATCGACGCGGGCAGGGGGTGCATCGACGGGCGCGTCGACGGTCACGTCGGTCGACGCGGCATCTAGTGCAGCAAATGGCAGCAATGACTCGAACACTAGGTAACCCAGTGGCAGCAGCCTACCCAGTGTCGGCCATCTAGTGCAGCAAGTGTCGGCCAGCGTGGGCAGCAGTGTCGGCCATGACTCGGACACTGGATAACCCAGTGTGGAACAACGTATCCAGTGTCAGCTTAAATACTTCAACTTGCGGCCCGTTTTTGCTAAAACTTCACTCGTGGGCCCACCCTCGACTATCTTCAGGCCAAAACACTTCAAAATACCTAAAATATATATAAAATTAATTAATTATAATTAAAATATGATAAATCAAGTTGGAGATACAAAAATACGAAAATAAGCTTAATCTATCCAACTTTCACCAAAATCAACAATAATAACGAACTAAATTACTAACTAAAATCAAGACAAATCCGTGCTATTCAACTACCCACGCTTTATTGGTTTGTTCGTCCTCGAACAAACGATAGTTTCAAAGTATAACAAGAATGAAAACATGCTCAAGCAATGAGTCGTGCTATGCTACATACATAATTTCGAAAATATAGATACAAGTCACGCAACTTTAAACACTCCACCCTTATTACATTGTCGCTCCAAAATCAAATTCATGCATCCTCTCAAAAGGTAATATATATGGGTGTTCACTCAAAAGTACCCAAGCATTGCTGCATAGGACGTCTATACGCTCAAATCATACAAATACATGCACATTAAGTAAGCACGGAAAATTAGTCTCTTTTCAATCGTAAATTAAGTGTGTTGTCGATTTAAGAATCGGAAAAGATCTTTTCGGGTTGTAATGCAAGGCTCTTTGGACGGGTATGGAATATAAAAGTCGTGTGGCTAACTCACGATCTAACGTGATCGATAACTCACTCAACCTAATATAATCACGAAGCAATTTGCTTCACCTCGTACAAAAATAAAAATACCTCACTAAACACTCATAACGTAGCCTTTAAATTGGGCTATTTCTAAACTCGTAAACCGTAAAACCGACTTGTCGCTCGAACCACTTAAAAATATAGAAGCTCATAATATGCTTCTTTTTCAAACACAACTCTTGCCTCTTAAACATTAGGCTTCATAAGAAAATATTAGACACAAGCCTTTATAAGCGCGTAGGCAATTACATAACACGGTTCACCAAGACTCACCATCCTTCTTTTTCTTTTTTTTGTCCCCCCTTTAATTCTTTTTTATGGGGTCATTTTTCTTTCTCTTCTTTTATATATTTCTTTTATTTTTACGATGGTGGTCCTCAATTACAAAAATTCACAAATCCCTAATACAATTCCAAAACTCTAATAACCAGCAAAATAACGAACTCCTACCCCACGCTTTTAATGGGTTAGTAGGGGTCGACTCAATAAAATCACTCAAGGCTATATGCATGGATAACTTGGCTATGATTGGCTCATTCAGAATTTATAGTGGCTGAAATTTATGGATATGGTCGGAATAGGGTTTTCTCTGTGCCTTAACGTCATATTCAAAGCCAACTACACACAGTGATTTCAAAGAGATCTCAAAATAGATCTCACTCAAGTACATGCAATGACAATAAACACTCAGGCTACTCACTGGCTTTTGCACAAATTTTTTTTGAATTGACGCTGCTTTTAAGGTTTCGCGAAATCAATTGCGTCCAAGTACCATTTTACAATATATAAATAATAATTTTGAAAACTTTTATGGACTTATACACGCTCAAAGACAAGAACCTCAAATCACCCATAGTCAACTTCGACAGGAAAGCCAGACAAACACAATTCATCGCGGGAGCAACAGTTAATCACGTAAAACATTATCCACTACAAATCACGATTTTTAATAAATTGCACAAATTTTCAAATATAAATCACAACTCAACCATCTCCCCCTCTAAAAACTCACCAATCCCCTGATTGCCATAAACGAGTATAAGAAAATAAAAGCAAGGGAGAAAGGGAATAAGAAAATGTTCCTAAAAATAGTCGAGCTTCTCCAAAAAACTATGTGCAACCATCATTCACCTCGAATCGCGTGATTGGAAATATCTTCATTAACGATCGAAAATTGCAGCTCGATTTCTTTCACAGTTTTGCAGATTTGACCATGCTAGCGGTTGCCTTAGCGGTAAGGACAACCGCTAGGTCAATCGTTAATTACTCTGTGCAACGGTAGCGGTAAGTATAACGGTCAGTGGTACTGCTAAGTAAATCGTTAGCCCTTCCCTGTTACTTCCTAGCATCCAGTTTAGCGGTTGAACTCGTCGTTAACGCCCGAGTGAGATTGCTAATGGTAATGCTAGCGATAGGGATTACCGCTAGGTAACCGCTAAGTCTCCAGTTATGGCGAATTTCTCAAATTTTTCTTCACATCAACACCTCATAAACGTACCAAAACAAAGACAAAACTAATAAATAAAATAAAGGAAAGAAAAATAAAAATAAAAGCTAAGGAAAGAAAGAAATCAAACACTTGGGTTTCCTCCCAAAAGCGCTTGTTTAACGTCGAAAGCTCGATGCCTTCTACGAACGATGCTATCCCGGATCCAGCAATAAGTGACGATCATGCCACGCCTTAGTGTTCTCCAAGAGTAAGTGTAAGCAATTTAAATCACCAAGGCGAGCACGGAAAGCAAGTCGTAGAGTTAAATAAATAAAAACTTCAACTCGATTTGGCAGTCGAAAAAGCGAGTAATCAATCACTATGAACATATTAAAAATCCATCGGGGCACGGGGCGATCATCAACCTTAGGAAAATTTAAGAAATTCGTCGAACAAATAGCAA
Organism: Phtheirospermum japonicum; assembly: GCA_014905375.1. Lineage (NCBI taxonomy): Eukaryota > Viridiplantae > Streptophyta > Magnoliopsida > Lamiales > Orobanchaceae > Phtheirospermum > Phtheirospermum japonicum. The sequence continues at coordinate 568,303 of BMAC01000242.1, forward strand.
GTCCTTCGAACATCTCAAACTCCTTTACTTCATTGATATCCCCCTCAACAACTTGAAAAATATTTAAATCTATATTCGGGCATAGGGGAGGGGGATTGGAATTCTTCTCAACTAACATGTCTACCACCTCCATCTCAATATCGACCAAAGCATCGGGTGGCACAGTATGAGGCTCAATAATCTCATCCTTCTCTAAAAATTCGTTCACCACCTTTTCTACATTGGGCATCACATCATCTTCATTCTCGTTGAGCTCGAGTAGACTTGAYTCTCCAARGTCATGTGGGTTRTCCAYTGGCAACAKCTCCTCATTKTCYTRTAAAACTTTATCAATTAGCARAGGTMGAACGAMCTCAACCAATTCTTCAACAACCTCTTCCTTACAAATATCTCCCAAATGATTGTTCAAGTTTAAATCCTCAATATCTATGGTGGGCTCCACCTCATCGAGAATCAGTAGCTTCGGGTGTCTTGGAAGTGTGTCTCTCTCGCTCGACATTATTGCCACAAAAGCCGCCATTTGACCCAAAATCATCTCCAAATTCCTCATAGTTTTAGAAAGGTCATGGACCTGCTCAGTCATGCTAGTTACCTGCTCAGTCAGTTCCGCAATTTCGTTCCGTTGACGAATGGTCTCAGCTTCTTGATCTTGCTGCCATGCCAAAAATTGATCGCCTGGTTTATATTCTTCATGGCTCGGGTAGTAGAGAATCGAGTCAGGAGAGACATAAGAATTGTGGCTCGTACAGTCTTGGACGACGAAAACTTCTTCCTGTGGCTCATCATCAAATGTTACCAAACATTCATGCGTCATATGTCCTCGGCATCCACAATGATCACATATTACATTAGGTACGTAAAACTTCCTCATGAATTTATCGCCTACTTCATACCACGTTCCCAAAGAATCAGGTTCTAGCCTTACAAACCATTTCATTGCTTCTTCCTTCAGCGCAAAAGTGAAGAGTCGCATTTTCACTTGATCCCTTGTAAGCCCGTGAAGAGGAGAAGTATCGGTGATGAACTCGTACTTTCGAATGAATTTTAGCGCATCTTCATTTGGACGTCCATAAAAAATTGGGAGATTCAATTGGTCGTACATGTCGGGAAAGTAATTCTTCATCGCACCGCTCAACGGAATGGTCGGTCGAAGTTCACGAAGCCAATCTTATGGTGGTATCTCGTACGGGTAAGAAATTTTTTAATTTTCAATTTTTTTTGAAAGAAATAAAATAAAGAATTAATTTTCAATTTTTTTTAATTTTATTTAATATGGGTAGTTGAATCAACCCTCAAGAGATGTACCTTGCATACACAACACTCAACGCACAAGATTAAACGTACCAGCGGAAGATAATAAAAATGAACAAAAAGCAAAATCATAAACAAATACGAAAGATAAACGAAACAAGTAAAAACATAAATAAGGTTACGAAAAGCAAACACAAAAATCACAACCTTTAGCCTTCCCCGGCAACGGCGCCAAAATTTTGATTCAAACTTTTTCGCACCTATTTTTATTTAAAGTTGTCAATTTTAAAAAGTTCGCCCGCAAGAGTACGTGATCACTTGTAGGTGGGTAAGTTGACTCGTGTCGATCTCAAAGGAAAGTTAGATTCGGAAGTTCGTTTTGTGTTTGATTTAACGAATAAAAAAATAAAAATAAAACTAATCTAAACACGCGGACAAGGGGGATTTGTTTGAGAGTTTAAAGAACTAGAGATTAATTAAACTAAGAGAAATAAATTAAATCTAAAGATTACTTAAGCTATGATCAAATTAATCAAATCTAGAGATTATTTAAACTATGAACTAATTAATTAAAACTAAGGATTATTTAAATTAAGAGAAAAATAATTAAAAGACCTTGAAACGATTTAAGAAAACTAGGGTTCTAGAGCTTTGATTCGTCTCCACGACCCCTTGGGAAAACCCAATTGATGGTTCACAACGAATCTAGGCTCTAGACCTATTAGATCTATCAAACAATCATAAACACAATCAACATCTCAATCTCAAAGAAATCAAAAGCATAATTCGTCATGGAAACAATAATTATTAATTAATCTAATGAAAAGAATGCAACTAAATTAAAGAGTGAAAGAAATAATTATTTACTAATTAAACTAAGAAGATCCGCAGCGCTTTGGTGAAGAAATCTTGAATCTAAACTTTCTAATAGCTAATCTAAACTATCTAAAGTCTAAGAATTTAAAATTAAGAATTATGAAGAGAAACTAAGAAATCGAAGGGCACTCGTTGGGGTTTTCATCCCTTAAGAGGCCTTAAAACCCTAAGAATATGATTATGTGTGTTAAAAGTCCGAAATACATAAGGGTATTAATAGTTGTGGGAAGTCTTGGGCAGTAAGAAACCCTAAAAATGCATTTCTGGGTAGTCACGTCGATTGGCGTTGATCGACGCGTTTAAGATCGACGCAACAGAGAGTTCGTGGGCATTGGCGTCGATGGAGCATCGATGGACGCGATCAGCTCTCGGCATCGATGCGGGCAGGGGGTGCATTGACGGGCGCGTCGACGGCCACGTCGGTCGACGTGGCATCTAGTGAAGCAAATGGTAGCAATGACTCGGACATTGGGTAACCCAGTGGCAACAGCCTACCCAGTGTCGGCCATCCAGTGTAGCAAGTGTTAGCCAGCGTGGGCAGTAGTGTCGGCCATGACTCGGACACTGGATAACCTAGTGTGGAACAACGTACCCAGTGTCAGCTTAAATACTTCAACTCGAGGCCCGTTTTCGCTAAAACTTCCCTCGTGGGCCCACCCTCGACTATCTTTAGGCCAAAATACTTCAAAATACCTAAAATAAATACAAAATTAATTAATTATAATTAAAATATGATAAATCAAGTTGGAGATACAAAAATACGAAAATAAGCTTAATCTATCCAACTTTCACCAAAATCAACAATAATAACGAACTAAATTACTAACTAAAATCAAGACAAATCTGTGCTAATCAGTTGGCAAGCAAGCAAAGGATGAAAGATATGCACGGCAAAAATCTTGTTCCAAAAGACTTGGAGGTAGGGAAACTAACCTTACTATCTAACTCACGTTTCAAACTTTGTCCAGGAAAACTCAAGTCAAAATGGAGTGGGCCATACTTGATTACGAACATCAACAAGTTTGGGGCTATCACTCTGTACGACAAGAAAAGCAATTCCACATTCCAAGTTAATGGGCATCGAGTGAAGTTGTACCTTGCGGGGCCCATCCCAAAAGTAGATCGTGAAGTCATGCTACTAAACGATCCACCTCAAGATCTTTGAAACAATACTAGGTAACGTCTAGCAAAGGACGTTAAAAGTTGAACTTCTTGGGAGGTAACCCAAGTTCTCATCATTTTTGTTTTCATAGTTTTATTTATTTTTATTTTTGTATTTTTGTACATATTTTTGTGTGTGATAAGTTGGAGTTTGGATAGATTTTATAAAGATGTGTTAAATGCGCAGGGAGTGACAAAAATCAGCAAAACCAGATAATCCGGTCGGGTACAACCTTCTGGAGAACCATCCGATTGGATTGGTTCACAGAATCGGTTAGACAAAACCAACTGTACTACCATCCAACCGAATGGAAGCCATATCCGACCGGACGACTCTGCAGGACCGTCACCCTCATTTTCAAAGTTCCATCTTCCCCTCCGGATGGCATGGACATTTAGGCGGGCCCGAGCCCCAGTATAGTATCACTTTCCTAACTCTCCTTTTTTTCATTTTTACTATTTTGTTTTTGTTTGATTTTTCTGTTATGTGTTGTGTACATAGTGACTGTTTTAACTATTTGACAAACTATTCACATGATTATTTATTCTTTCATTTGTTCGAGGACGAACAAACCACTAAAGTGTGGGGTGGTTTGGAGAGTCTAATATTATGCATGCGTATCATTCCGATCGAATAGTTCTATTTGAGTCTTTCTTTGTGACGACGTACGAATCAACCAATTGTTTATGTCGACGTATGTTGAAATCATTCCCGTGCTTATTTATGTTTGTACTGGCTTACCTGTCAAAATCATGTATTGTGTGATCTATCGTTGGAGTCTCTTGAGCTTATTTAGTGCAAAGTTTTTCAAAACCTACTTATATAATTATTTAAAACAACACTTAGTCGTTAGCAATTTTGCGAAGCTTTTAAAACTCGATCGTCTTGCTTTCAAAGTTTGAATAAAACCCTAGTAAAGAGCTTTGTGTGTTTATCAACATTTCATGTTTTGATTCGATGAGTGTTTTGAGAAGTCTCTAAAGTCTCATGTGTACATTTGGTTTTGGAAATGACGATAGGCACATATAAAACCCGATTCTAGAAATAAAAACCACTATAAATTCCTAATGAGACCCTTCGAGCCTTTATTCCGTCTCTTTGTCAGCCATGAGCATCATTATAGCTCTTGTTTTATTTAAGTTTGTGAGATGAGAGTTTACTTATCATTGGTTTATTGAGATTGGCAATCGCAGGGTGGAAAATTAGTGAGCTATATATATATATAAAATAATAATAATAAAAAAAGAGAAAAAAATAGAAATAAAAAGAAATTTTAAGGGTGCTTATTCATAATATCATCTAGTTGTTAAAAATAAAAGCCTATTTATAAGGGCAAACGAGTGTAAGGAATTAACACTCATGTTTCTTAGGATCGGGCGTGTTTATTCAGTTTTGGGGTAAGAAATAGCCTTATTTATAAAAGGTTGAAAATAGCGATACATGGTTGTTTTGGGAGGAATGAGGAGCAGAATTTTGCTCTATGCTTAGATTTTGGATTGAGTGAGTTATTGATTGCTTTTGTTTGCAAGTTAGCCACACATCTTTATAAATGACATACCTTACCAAAGAGCCTACATTACAACCCTAGGAAGTCCTAATCCGATTCTTAATTAAATGTGCACACATATATGCGATGTACGAGTCTTTGAGCATAATAAACTAATAAGAAAAGCATCACACAATTCTTGAATTAATAACACTTGTCATTCATTCAAATTCAAGGTATTAGGAAGTAAAATCAATTATAACTCTACGATCCAAAATCATAGCATAGTTATGAAAGCTACTACAAGATGATATCGCGCATGCACATATTTAATGCAGAAGAATAATTGATAATAACAATGTTAATATTATCAATTGAAGGTTATCTCAACATATCCTTCGTATTTGTTAATATTGATAATCCAAAGCCTTTGAATTCATTACTGATATTTAGTTAAATATTTATTTTATTGAATATAACTCTTCATTTATTTGTATAAATGTTTATGTTGATTCGAGTGTATACACCTACCTTTTGAAAAAAATGAGCGAATGAGTGCGCCATAATATATTTCCCTTTTGTGAGGACGCATTCTTTTGATTTCAAGGTGAAAAGGTAACACGAGCTTAGTTTAAGAGTTTTTGACAAAAGTGTTTATATTTTCAAAACTAAGTTATATGCACAACATGAATCTTTGATCTAACTACTTTCACACTTTCTTGATTTTGATTCTTTCTTTTGTTCGAGGTGATTCGAACTTTTGTGTACCTACTTATAAAGATTTGTCCAAAATTTAAAAACTCGCCCGCAAGAGAACGGGATCGCGTGTAGGTTGGTAAGTTGAACCGAATCGTCTCTCAAGGAAAACTAGACTCGGAAGTTCATTTTGAGTTTGTTGTTCACGAATAAGAGAATAAAATAAAATTCTAATCTAAACACATAAAATCAAGAATCTAATTCAAACGAAGAATAATAAAAATCAAGGTTTTTTGAAAAGTTTTATGAATCAAGGATTCTAGTGTTGGATATCGGTGGTACCGTCGCGCAGCGGAAAACAAAATTTTTTAAATAATAGAAATTTTGAATCAAATTCAGTTAACGACGGCCCATTTTAATTTCAATTAACTCAAACAATGCTTTAAATTGCTTTACCAAGACTCAATTCGATTTCCAAAAACAAACGAGTATAATACGTTTCTATAAATCATATTTATACAATAATAATATATATTAATATATTAAACATATATATAACAATTATATATATATATATATATTAATATATTAATCATATATTTAAAATCATACATATTATATACCATAAACAATTTATACATATGTATATATATATATATATATATATATATATATATATATATATATATATATATATATATATATAACATATACAGTAGCATGCATTTTTATTAAATATATATAAATACCATCCGCATGCATATATATATATATATATATATATATATATATATATATATATATAATAAATAGAATACATGCAATAAAAACACAGCACACACATATATAATATATGTACACATAGCATGCATCATTAATATTATATATATATTATAAACCATGCATGCAAATATCATATACATATATATATATCTACATTACACAGACTGCACATTCATTTATATCATACACAGGCTACATATGTATATATACAAACTGCCATTTTACCTCACGGCACGGCGGAGGGAGGTCCTCGACGGTGCCCACTCCGGCTTGGCAGCGGCTGTACAGAACGACACACGCTAGAGGCGATGCTGCGGGCACGCTGGCGGCGGAACGGCACAGCGAAGGAGCAGCGTTTCTCGGCTACTAACTGGTGACGATGGTGCAGCATTTGAACGGCACGTCGGCAATTGGTCTACGGCTGCGGCGGCAGCAGCGCAAGCGGCCTGTACCTCTCGACAGAGGCGACGGCCCGACAGCAACCGGGTGGGGTTGCGGGCTATTCCTTTTGGCAGACGGGAGCGACGCGCTGGCGGCGATCGGACGGCAGGCTGCGAAGCGGAGATGACGGTGGCGAAGCGGTCGATCGCTTGACTCCGAAAATTGGTATCACATACCGAATTTCCAGACCTTCTCGCGACGAAGCACTAGATACGTCGAGAGCTCGAGAACGACGGAGAAAATGAGAACCGAAACTTTCGGTATGTCGGCGGCCGGCGGCAAGCGGCGGCGGCCGGAGGTGGATGGCTGTGAGAAGGTTTTGTCGCTAGGGTTTGTACAACCTATTTTAATTTCCGTCTCTTCTGTTTTTAAAAGCCGTGTATCCCTTATTCCTCTTCCTCCTTTTCTTTTTCATTAGTTTAAAGGGCTCAAGCCCAAACTTTTAATTTAATTAAACATAAGCTCAATAACAATGGGCTTGAAAAGGAAAAAAAGGCCCAAATGAAAAATCAAGCCTTTGTTTTATTATGTTTTAGAAAACAAGCCCAATTAAAAACAAAACCAAGTCTTTTTAATTAAAATAGTACCGGCCCATTTACATTAAAAGGCCCATTGGGCCGACCCGATTTTAAATCAAAGACCCCATTGGAATTAAATCATTTCTCTTAAACGATAATTTCGAAAAATATAACAATTATATTTTCGCGTCCAGAATAATTTTCTCGTATTTTTCTCAATTCATAATTACAATTACGAACCTTAGATTCAATCATATTGACATGTAACTTTGCTAAAATTAACAATTAATTTKTAGCTATCGTTTTCAATAATCAGGAAACACGTGGTGTGACCCTCAATGGTTCAGGTGTAAGCTAGCCGTGGGTTCACAACACACTGTGATTCTTACAACACATTGTTCTTATATGAACTCGTCCCTTAGAGTTCCTGATTAAATAAAACTCATTTTACTTAATCACTGGTCAAACCAGAACCCAACGAATTATGAGAGGCGCCTAGCAACAAC
>BMAC01000242.1:576399-647895 GCA_014905375.1 Phtheirospermum japonicum
GCATCATAATTCCCTAGATACAAATGAAGTGCCTGCAAGAACCTTGTGATATAGCTTATATGTACAGTACGATCCCTTCGCGATCTATGTCCCGATTGAACAAGAGGTATTGGTTCATCGAGACCTCTTTCTAGTTCAATAACTGTGTGTACGTTCTAGATTCAAGATAATCCGTTCGTGTGTGACTTAGAGAAACACATTTCTCCAAACACCCCACTATTAGCTCTGGCCAGAGACTCCGATCAATCTCATCGTCATAAGTCTATACCAATCATCAACACAATCAAAATCCATACAGTTCATCATACTTGGGGGGGGGTTGTTTGTTTGAAGATTAATTATTAAACTATCAAGCATGAATCGAAAAGCATAAGAACTAATTAAACTAAATTAAAACGAAAGGACTTAAAGACTTACTAATTAAACTATGATGATAAGCAGCGTTTTGGTGTCGAGATCTTGAATATAAGCTATCTAATCTATATAAGAACTAATCTAAAACTAAAGATTTAAAACTAAGAAATTTAAAGAGAAACTAAGAAAATAAACGGCACTCGTTGGGGTTGTCAGCCCCTAAGAGGCCTTAAAAACCTAGAAATATGATTGTGTATGTAAAAAAATGAAATACATAGGGTATTTATAGTTGTGGGAAGTCTTGTGTAGAAAGAAACCATTAAAACGTGTTTTCTGGGCAGTCGCGTTGATCGGGCATCGATCGACGCGTTTAGGATCGACGCTACAGAGAGTTCGTAAGCAGGTGCGTCGATCATGGTTTCTATAACGGTTATTGTGTCGACCGATGTAAACTGGTCAATGCGGGCGGACTGGCGCAGGCGCGGTCGACAGGTGTGCGCAGCGCTAGGCAGGCTTGGTCGGCAGTGCTCGGCAGGGCTGGTCGGCCAGGGATACTATAACGGTTCCAGATAGAAAACCATTATAGAATGTCGGCAGCTTCACATTCTTCAAATCGCGGCCCGTTTTCGCTGAAACTCTACTCGTTTGCCCATCCTCGACTATATTCAGGCCAAAACACTTCAAAATATCTAAAATAAACATAAAATTAATTAATTATAATTAAAATACGATAAAACAAGTTGGAGATAAGAAAATACGAAAATAAGCCTAATCTATCCAACTTTCACCGAAAACAATAATAAAAACAAACTAAAATACTAACTAAAATCAAGACAAATTCGTGTTAATCACGAGGACAAACAAACCAATAAATCGTGGGGTGGTTGATTCGTACGTTTTTGTTACGCTTTTGTACATATTTTGAGTCATGTTTGAGTCTTTTTACCGTCTTTTTTAGGTTAAGAGTAAGCTGTTTTGCATGATTTTGCATTCTTTGGCTTTTTGCTTAACTCTTTGACTTTTTAATCAATAATTGGTCCTTTTGGACCATTTTTCCTATTTTCTCTTTCAACTAAATTACTTAACAAAACTGGGAGATGAAGACAAAGGAATCATCACTCAAAATAGCCAAAAGAACACTTGTCTGATCGTATGAACTCCATGACCGAATGGATTGACCTTCGAATCATGCACCATTCGAATAAGAGATATGTCTGATCGGACAAGAAGACAGAAACATTTATCCAATCGGATATGTTACAAACACAGATTTTCAGGATTCGTCAGTTACGAAACAGCTTTTGGAGCTTTAAAACTCAAAAATTCTCAGAAGAAACATATCCTTTCATCCCTAGATTAGATCCTATACCATTAGAAGAGAGAATTGACAACTTTATTTACCTTTGACTTAAAGACCTTACGGCAGAAATCTGTAGAAGTTCGATTGGTTCGTGTTAGCCGCTGGAGTCGGAGGTTCGTGACAAGCTTCCAGAGTTCAGCAAGGTTCATCTCATCCGCGGAATAGCTGGAGTTAGCAAGGATTCATCGTAGTATCGTGATAGTGTTTTCTCGAAATTTAGTAAACTCTAAACCTTGATCTTGTTAATTAGTTTGGGTTTTATGTTCTATAATGATCTTGTGATATTATGTTTGGATATTTCGATTGAATCATTTATGGTTAAATTCTTATGAACGATTTTGTGAAGATTCATTTTGCGTTAATTAGTTGATCCGTATTATTGTGATTTGGATGTTTTGGTATGATTTATTATTGGTGAATGCATATTTTGTATTTGATGAAATGTTTACTTGGTGGATCAATTTTTAGTTCATAGTTGAATTCGTGAATCAATTAGACAACTCTTATGAAGAGGTTGACACCCTCGTAGCAAGCTTAGGTTGAAGTTTCGATTTATTGGAATCATTCCTTTAGTTCGATTAATTATTAATTAAGTTTGCGAATCAGTTACACAATTCTTGTGAAGAGATTGACAACCTAGTAGCAAGAATAGCTTCAAATCAAGTTTTCTAAAATTAAGTTCTTTCAAAGTTCTCAAAACGAAAACTCCCCATGATCGTGTGTTTAGAATTAGAATTCGTATTTTTATTATAATAAACATCGTTGATCCCGTATTTCCACTCCTCAGATAATCGACCCGGTTTAACTTGCTAGTCTACAAGTGACCCCGTTCTCTTGCGGGTGAACTAACTTGTTTTCAAACATAGACGCCATGGTTTAACTTGGATTTAATTTTGAAAACAAATGTTCGGATCGGAACTCTCCCCTTCTTATCCCTTGAGCTAGGGCATTGATCAAGAGCTCCTCGGACGCTAATGGCACATTCAGCTTGGCATCAGTAAAATATTTTATATATCCTCATAAACCCTTTCCTTCCTTTTGCTTGAAGCTGAATAATTCTAACGACATCTTCTGGTATTTTCTGCAACTAGTGAATTGGTAAAAATGCTGAGCTGAATTCGTCAAAATCGCTTATATATCAGGGTGGTAGCTGGAAATACCAGAGATGAGCTGATTTAGTAAAAGTCGTAGGGAAGAATCAACACATCACGATGTCTGAAAGATTATGTAGGGTGGCCACATTCTCAAAATGGCATAAGTGATCTCATGGATATGTCGTTTCATTGTATTCAAATCCTATAGATCGGTAAGAGGCTGGGAGGTCGTTCATCATGATGTTCTCTGTAAACAGTGTGCTTCACCACTGTCCTGCCACATTACCTGCCATCTTTTGATTGACTTTGATGACCTCTTTTTGTAATTTTTGCATTTGCTCAGTGAAATTCTGGTTACTCTTGCTCGAGGTATAACAATCTGAGCCATTAGAACTCTCCTGTTCTTCACGGACAGGGGCTCTGGTCATGCGTTGAGGGGTTCTAGCCATTTCTGCTTCTGGTGGCTGACTTGATTTGGGATGAGCTAGTGAGAATTCTGCAAATTTTTTCTCCACAGCTTCTGTCACCGCTTTTCCAAGGAGGTCGGACATTTTCTGCAAGAAGGAATCATGCACGGGCCTATCGTCTCTGTGTGAAGTCGTTCCCTGAGGAGGTTGTGATTTGTCTTGTCTGCTTGTGGCTGGTGGCTCTACTGCTTCTGAAGCTGCCATTGGTGTTGCAAAGATTGGCGTACCACCTAACTTTGCCACCAGATTTCACCTAAGTCCGTCCATTTCCTTCATTTTGGCCTCACGTCTTAACCCGGTCAGGCCTATTCCCACAGACGGCGCCAATTGTTTCACCTGGAAAATACCCATTTGAAGATCACCTTGTTCCTCCTTATTGATGGACTGACCTGCCCACAAAAACACGTTAGAAAGGACCACCGAAGGGGTTCCGGTGGAATCCTCTCCGAATCTTAAGTCAGTTAAGAGCTTACTGAATATGGGATTAAAAAAATGAGTGTGAAAGATGATGCTACCTCTGTTTCTCTTGGCTGGGATATTTATAACCCAGGTTAGTTAGGAGCCCTTCCGAGATCTCGGAAATAGGCCCGCGAATCTCGAACTGTTATTCAGATGATCCGAGCAGATTAAACTCTCTTTGGTTAACCTGAAATGGTCATAATTTCCTTCTGGCCCCTTATCTAGTCAGGGCGAGCTTCTATCTTATGCTTTAAGCCCAGATCGGGGCAAACTATTCTGAATAATTTACATCGCTTTTCCAAGATACTTCCCTGAGACCAACTTTAAAAGTTTTAGCCCTCTCGTGGCCCAAGGCGACCTATCTTCTAGGCTTTATGAAATGGGCTCGATCTATCCTTTCCTGACCCCATTGATCACATGAGCTCTCCTTACCCTAAACTTCCTCCCAATGGTACTTTGAGAGACTAGGCTCGTCTTTCCTGATCTATCATAGAAAAGCTTGGAACCTCTTCAGGTTGACCAAGATTAGGTAGTACAACTCATTATTCTTTTACCAGGGCCAAAGAATTAAAAAGACAAACTAGATGTGTTTCAGCAACCTTTAATCGTCGAATTGAATCAGTTGTGAACAGTTGGGTCTCCCTTGTACGATATATCTAAAACATAAAACTTCCAAATGTGAGCAGCCCTTATGTGGACAATTAGTGATTACCCTGCGTATTCTATGTTGTCCGGATAGTGTACGGCCGGTCGAACAACTTGTCCTTACCGTATGGAATGGTCAGACGCCTTCACTGTTAAGTGCAGCGGGAAGCAATCGTTGTTCGACAATAACTAGAAATTCCTTGGATGCGGTCACCATTTTCGAAAGGATAAATGACACTTTCGAAAAAGAAGATCTGTCAAGACTCCACCGCCGAACGTCCGCTTAGGGACATAAGTTTTGGTTGAGATAGAAAGATTGAGGCTTCTGAAAGTCAATGAATTAGATGCAACACTCATTATTGCACAAATATAAAGAACGTCTGGTTGGAGAAAATGAAGCATCTTTTGGGATTTTCCATATTGGAGGAAAAATCTAATTCGCCACAATTTAGATGTTATGCACATAGAGAATAATATGTTTGATAATATTTTCAACACGGTTATGAAAGTCAAATGGAAGACCAAAGACACGTCCAAATTAAGGGAAGAGTTGAATGAGTATTGTAATCATTCGGAGCTGGCGCCAGACGGATTGGGAAAGTGTCCTAAATCCTATTACACACTTGATAAGCCATCGAAAGATGCATTTTGTGATTGGGTTAAATCTCTTCGATTTCCAGTAAGGTACGCATCAAATTTGGGGCTTTGCATCGACAAGAAGGAATTTCTTTTGATTGGGATGAAAAGTCATGATTGTCGTGTATTCATGCAAAAGTTGATACCAATAGCCTTTCGTTAACTGATTCCTTTTAATATGTGGAAGGATATAACTGAATTGAGCCTATTTTTAAAGGATATCACATCAACAATAATTTGCACCGAAGATATGAGTCGTCTAGAACGTGCCATGCCATTAATATTCTATCAACTAGAACTGATCTTCCCTCCAAATTTTTTTGACTCAACGGATAATCTGCCCATTCATCTTGCGTATGAAGCGAGAATTGCTGGCCCAATGCAGCATAGATAGATGTACCCTCTCGAGACGTATCTTCGCAAACTAAAGAGCAGTGTGAAAAATAAAGCGAGCGTTGAAGAGTCGATAGCAAACGCACATCTGGTTGAAGAGGCATCAACTTTTAGTTTGTACTATTTTAAAGATCACGTTTTAACTAAAAGAACAAACTTGCCTAAAAATGATGACGGCTTGGATGGTGTAGATGGCGCTGATGAAATTCGCTCAGTGTTTAAAAAATATAGGGAGATATTTGGTACAAAGGTAAAAATATTGCTAACCAAACAAGAATATAACACAGCAAGGATATACGTGTTGCTAAATTGTGAGGAGGTCCAAGAATATGTTAGGTACGAATACTCTTTTCAATTTATACTGTAAATATGTGTATATATATATATTATATATATATATATATATATATATATATATGAATCGAACTTTTTTCGCGTTTAAAATAATGAAAAGCTCGTCCGCAAGAGAACGGAGCTATTGTAGGCGATAAGTTGCCTCGAGTCGAATCACAAGGAAGACTAATCGGAAACTATTTCGGTGTTTGATTTTACGTACATAGAAACGGAAATAAAAACTGAACTAGAATAAACTAAACACGCGATCAAATTGAGTTTGAGGTTTTATAACATCTAAAAGCAATAAAATTAAAAGCTTTAAAATCGATTAATGAAAAACGAGGGTCTAGTGCGCCAGAATCGTCTCCACGATCGGGGTTGTCACTCCCGATGGTTCTAAACGACCCTAGGCACACTAGACCGATAAAATTAGCCAACAAACATAATCATGATCAAATCATAATACCAATGCAAAGCATGAATATCATCATGATCATCATAAACTTAGCCACCAAGCATAAACATCATCATGATCAACTCCATAATATTAACGCAAGCAAATAAGCATTAAGCATCAAACGGTAAAAACGAACAACTAATCTAACAAATAATAACAACTAAACTACTCAACCAAATTAACATAAATTACCAACTAGGAAAAACGGTAAAAGGAAAACGACTAAATTAACGAAACTAAAGTACATAAAAACATCAAAGCCAAAGTTATTAAATCCAAATACATAAAGCAAATAAAAAGGTGCAGAAAAACCTATAATCTAGAAAGCAGCAGCCATCCATCGATCTTCAGCGATGAGAAATGAACTCGAACGACGGACGACGTAGAAACTACGAAACTACGAATTATTGAAATCTTATCTTGCATGAATCGAACGGTGGCATGAACCGAGGGCTCTCGACATTATCTGGACCTATCCCCCTCGTCCCAGACCTTTTAAAAATGAAGAAACCACTGGATTTATATAGAATTTCGAAAATAACTGCTCAAACTGCCGGAGCGTCGACGGTGTGTCAGTCGACGCGAGCCAGGCTGCACGCGTCAACAGGCAGTGCGTCGACTGACGGGCCTAGGATCGACGCTTCAGAACCTTTGCGTCGATGGTGCGTCAGTCGACGCGAGCCAGGCTGCACGCGTCGACAGGCAGTGCGTCGACTGACGGGCCTAGGATTGACGCTTCAGAACATTTGTGTCGACGGTGCGTCGACAGTGCGTCAGTAGACGCGGGCGTAGCGTCGATAGTGCGTCGACGGTGCGTCGACAGTGCGTCAGTCGACGTGGGCGTAGCGTCGACAGTGCGTCGACGGTGCGTCAGTGGACGCACCTGCATGGCTTCGGCTCGTCGCTCTTCCTGTTTTCCTATACTTGCAAGATGCAACCAACTTCAACCTGCAATAAAGGATAAAACCCGGTTAGAGTTCAGAAAAAGGCATTGATGATAAACTGGACAACAGAATCTGGAATAAAATTACCTCATCAGTTATGCAGTTAACATTGTAGAATAAAAATATTACTGATCAAACAACCTCACTAGTATGTGGACTTGGCACATAAATAAACCTACAAAAGAAAATTAAAACAAAGGTCAGTGGAATTAAAACAAAGTTTTTTTATCAAAAAAAGTGACCATTATGATGAAGAAAAGTATAATTTTCATTCATGGTTTTAAAGATGCAAAATCAGTATTTGTATGCAAAGCATATTCCAGGTTGCTTGCTCCCTTCACCATAAACAAAGTCAATAAGTTTCTCATTTCCCATCCTCATATTGCTGGTTCTTAAAATAAGTACCAAAATATATGGACAAACACACACCATTATTCCTCTTTTAAATAAATAAAACTTTGGGCCAAACACGTAATGAAGAGTTTAACTAAGCATAAAAATATATGGACAAACACACACCATTATTCGTAATTTCACCAACTCTTAGAGGCTATTTTTATAAACTAATCACATTTTCATATTTTTAGATTAAGATTTGTTGCTAATAACATTGAAGAGCGCAACACAAAAACAGACAGAAAAATACAACCTCAGAAAACACAATTCTTCAAAGGTAAAATATATATCATAATATACTATATATAGAAGTGATATAATAATGTACAATTTGTTTTGTGGCTTTTGCAGAGAGAAAAAGAAGCCAGAAAATTACAATAAGGGCAAAAAATGAACATAAAAATTTAAAGCCAGAGAAAAAGAAGCCAGAAATTTGCTGGGAAAAAAAATAATTTAAACTTAAAAACAAATCCTAATTGAGAACAGAGTGAGTGTGTGTGTGTAAATTAAAATATTGCACCTACTAAATTACAGGAAGTTAGGGTTCTTCCAGTATAGATTTACTAAATTCTAATTAAGCTATGAAATATAAGAAAGTTTTTAGACTTACAATATTTTTTGTTGTATAATCGGAGTGGCGGTGGCAGTCTGGACTATGGTGAAACGGCGGAGCCGTGGAAGAGCGCCGACGATGGAATGGTGGAGGCGAAGGCTCAACTTAGGGAATAAAAATTAAAACTACGAATGGGATGATGAAATTGAGTATGAGGAGTTCGAGAATCTGGATTTTATCTAGAGGAGCCGCGTAAGCAAGCTGATGGTGGTAGATGTGGAATGGCGGAGGCGGTGGTGGTGGCTGCGGAGGTGAAATGGAGAGGTCACAATTTGGGGTTAGGGATAGAAAGCTCCGCCTGCGGGTTAGATTGAATTAGGGCAAGCATCACAATGTATTTTCATATAAAATATTTATATTATATTATATATATTATATTATATTATATACTTAAAAGGACGGGCCGGGTCGGGGCAGGGCGGGTCAATAGTAATACCCGAACCCGCCCCGTTCTTGAGGCGGGCGGGTCCGCCCCGGCCCGTTTCCTTGACGGGGCAGGTCCATCAGCTCCCAAAACGTCTCGGGCCGGGCCGGGGTCATATTGCCATCCCTATATATAATTTGAATTTATTTGGGTTTTTAAGGTTTAAGATTTTCATATTGATTTGAAAATTATGATTTTTCAATTTTTATTATTTATATCGCAAATTAGAGTTCGAATCGCGATATATACACAAACTTGAATTATTTGATCTTTATGGTTGGTTTCACAACGATTGTGCTACTGATATGTTTTTTGCTGTTATAATGCATCAGGATTGGTTGTACTTCTTCTTATTCTTATTCTTTGCTCTTCTATAAGGGTATATTACTCGGAAACAAGATTTTTTTTTATTCTCTGATGTGGATGTGATTAAATATGTAGTCTGTTTAGATTCTATTTTTTGATCTACTTTATGATTAATGTGCATGAAATTTAAAATTAGAGTGCAAATCTAGTATACTATTGTGCACTTTCCATTAGCAAGACACGTCTGTGAAAAGATACGATTTCATATAAATTCTTTTTTTTTAGTACAATTTTAAGGTTTGGCATAACACTTTGTATATATTTTGTGTGCATGCATAATAAAGTGCAAAATAATACTTATTAATGTGCAAACATCACAGTTTGTATACATGTATTTTCCTGTCATTATTGTGTTGTTGTATATATAAGTAAATTATTTTTGTGGTGCTAAGTGATAGAGTGTGTGACATGCATTACTCTTATTTAATTTCTGTATAAAAAAAATCATAAGAAGAGGGTTGTGAAAATAAATTTATAGTAATGTGAAAAATAAGATGTACCAATGTGCAGAATAAATATAATTCCTTGCATTCAATGAGTTTAGTGGTTTTAGGTTTTAGGGTGTGTATGGTAGTATCAAATAAATGTACCATAATGTGCAAAATCTAGTATGTTATTGTGCAATGTATTACTTATTAATGTGCATCATATACAGTTTGTTTGCATGCAAATTTTCCTTGTTGTTTTTGCCTATATAATTGATTTTATTTTTGCAGAAAGATGCATTTTCAAAGTTTATAAAATTACACTATATGACACACTATGCCAATGTGGTTGCAAAAATTGAACCACAATTCTTGGAGATGACATGCACAACAGGGGTAGAAAATGTGGATTGTGGGTGTTTTCACCATGAGGCACTTGGAGGCATATATGGGTGCTGGATTGAAGGAAAATCTGGGTGTTTGGAATTAAGGCGTGAGATAAAAAGAATTTAATTGTATACGGAAGAAGTATTGCCACTCCTTGGTATGTGGAGAGACATATGAGTTGAAAAATGTGAACGTACAATTCGCGAAAGAGTACCTCCCAATTTACAAGGCATGAAAACATGAACAGAAAGCTGATTTGAAGAAATAATTTGCACTAGGCAGATTATTCCTTTGAGTTAGGTTTTTAATTTGTAAATATTTGTCAATTCTAATATTCTAGTTTTAAGTAATGTAAAAATTGGTATTGTAATTTGACTTAATTTGGAGTTGTTGGGTTTTGTAATAATCTTATTTTCAAAATATCACAACTTCAATTTTGTTATATAATGTTGTGTTGGAATTGACAATTAGGCAGTATGTTGTCCCCTTAGTTGCAAAAACATACTGGTGAATGGTCTTTTGTAGCATGGATAAGTTTTGTACCTGATTTTATATTCTAATCTGATGGAGAAGTTGTGTTTGCATCTTTAATTTTCGAATAATGTTCCTGGCATAACTTTAAATTTTGAATAATATTTTCGCATCTTTAATTTTTGTTTGTGCATATCTTACTTCATAAATGTGCATAACTTAATGTATGATTGTGCATATGCCATTGATAGATTTTTAGTTTTTTGATTTTTTTTTATTTTCAAAAGTTGCACTTGGTTGTGCAAAGTTATTGTATTGTCGCGCATATCCTACTGCATGATTGTGCATAACGTAATGCATTATTGTGCATGTGATATTTCACAACATTAGTCTCATGCCAATTACCATAACTGGGAGTCGATGACCACAAGGACCTGATAAGATGATCGACAACAAGTATAATAACGTTGATTTATAAAATTCATATGACAAAAACTCATTTGCCTTTTCAAACAATACTCAACACATATTGAGACATAAACATGCAAAACTAAGTGATCATTACAATCATAACTGATACCAAGTAAAATTTAGAGGTAAGAATACATAAGAAATCAGAAAATATTTTTACAACATTATAATAAAACAAATGTCTTTTTGAATTATTCAAAGACTCATACGTAAGAATCAAAGTTTTTCAGTAGCTATCAATGTATCTGCAAATGTGACACATTCCTTGTGGTTTGTCAATTCCAGTGAAAGGTGCAAACACCATATTGTACCTGTATCATAAGAAATTATATCAATATTAAATTATATTCAGTGATATATTATGCACAATTTATTTCACTATTATGCACAATTTAATGCACTATTATGCACAGATTAAAACATAATGGTGCAAAAATCAAATTACACATGCATTACCAGAATGACATCAAACGATAAAATGCATAGAACTGTTCAATTATATTGGACATATTGTGCAAAATCCAATGCATAACTGTGTACAGATTGAAACATAAATGTGCACAAGCCATAGCACCATCATCAGACATAACTTCAGTATTACGACATACATCAAAATCAGCAGTTCAAGTATAAGACTTATAAAACTGAATATAAGAGACATACTGTACACTATTTAATGTATTATTGTGCAAATATTAAAAATTAAATGTGTAAAAATCGAATATGTACCAAAGGAGTATTTTTTTAATCGAAAGATATCAAATTTGTATTCACCTTGGACAAATAATTATACATGTGGGCTGATAAGCCCAGGACACCCACTTACATAAAAAAATACATTTTCCAAGCAGGTGCAAATGAGGCAACCCAAAAACAAGGATGCCTAAACGCATCACGACTAAACCACTTAGAGGATATCTCCAAAGTCTGACACAAAGCAAAACAAAACCAAACAAAATAAAATACAAGCCCAAAAATGTATTGACGCCTTTACCTATCGTTTACAAAAAACAACACATAAAAAATAGCCTCAACGTCAGTAGTCATTATCAGCAGGGCCATGCCATAACATCTTTTTGCAAACCCACTTTTCACTGATTCTAAGAATATGAGACATACTGTGCAACTTTAATGCATTAATGTGCAAAAATCGCATTACACCTAAATAAACTGAAATGACATCAACGACAGTGCACACAGGAATGTTAAACCATATGAGAGATACTGTGCATAGTTTAATTCATTAACGTGCACATATTAAATGAAATAGAAGACCACTAATTCAAAATTATTTCGAAAATTAGATGAACTACTATAAATCTGAAATCGAAAATCAAGAACTCAGAAATAAAAAGTTGGCCTCCAAAATCGAAGATCCAATAATCATATGAACTACTATAACTCCAAAATCAATTGAAAATAAATATTATCTGATTCATGCTCAATCGTATCCATTGGGGTGCAACCAAATCAAAACTCATACAAACCAGAAAAAATCGAGTAGGGCCCTCCAAAATCGAAATTCATAGAAACCAAAAGAAATCAAAGGAGAAAGGGCCTTAAATTGTCAAAACTCATAGAAATCTGACAAGATTGAACATGAATCATCGTCTAAAATCTGGTTGTGGTTTTCAATTTCGAATACCCATAAATGAGGGTTCACCATTCCGCTGAAAGAAGGATCGATCTTTTTTTTTTTTTTTTTTTTTTTTGAGAATTATTTTGATTCTGATGGAAAAAGGAAAATAATTGAATGATGAGAGTAATGTAAGATACATTTTTGCTTAAACTCTTTTGATAGATTTTATTAAATTAGACCAATTAGATTACATTAGTTATAATGGCTAGAATTTATTCTCATTTCTCACACACGGACCCATTCTCATCGGAACCCAACCCTATATATATATATATATATATATATAATATATATAGGGTTGGGTTCAAATGAGAACCCGTCATTATATGTGAACCTAGGGACTCATCTTGACCATTAGATTGGATAATCTTGATGGTTGAGATCATGACATGTCAGCATGGTAATAATGTAAAAAATGCATTAATTAATTAAAAATGGTATTTTTGGACATATATCAACGTTTACAAAGAGCACTACATTGTTCTTTAGAAAGCAATAGATTAAGAAAAAAAAACACTACGATTGTATACAAAAAGTATCGCAAATTTCATATATAAACTGCAAATTCAAAAATTTGAAATGAAACTCAAATCTTCAACAAACCATAACTTTTTCAAATTTTATTCGTTTTGAATGAAATATATATCAAATTAATCACATTCTCAAGATCTACAATTTAAGATACATATTTCATGTTTTAAAATGTAATATATATATATATATATATATATAATTAAATTAAAAAAACTGGAGTGATTTTAGCACTACAGTACTGTGTAAAAAGCACAATGAACCTGGACATATAATTGCAGTGTGCAATATTAGATCTAAGGCCAGGATTAGTCCCTAGGTTCACATATAATGACGTAGTTCTCATTTGAACCCAATCCTATATATATATATATATATATATATATATATATATATATATATATATATATTATTTTATCACTCTAGTATTAAAATATTTATTAAGTTTTGTTTTGCTAATTTTGGTAAAAAAAAATATAATCAATCTATAAGGAAAAAAATGTTCGTGCAATTGAAAAAATTTTTATTTCTTCTTGCAATTTTTTAAAAATCATCATATTTACATATAATACGATATGATAATGATTACATTAATCATATTATCATATTTGCACATAAAGTATAATCAAATATCATTATTAATTTTGTTTATTTTAGTTTATAAAATTATGGAATATTCTTCTATTTAAGAAAAAATACAAGGTTATTAAAGTTTATATTTCTTATAATCATAGTTTGTTTCTTTTTCTAAATTACTTTTTTTTTTTACTTATTGAGTAGAAATACATAGAATTCATCTTGTAATAAAAACAAAATAAGAGAAAAGATCAATATTTCTGAATTTATAAAAATAATTAATTTTAAAATTGATTATCTAAAAAAACAATTAATTAAAGAATTGGTAACATAATATTATGTTTTTTTTTTCCGAATAGTTCATAATTTTAAAGATAATTTTGTACAATAAATATTATTATTGCAATTTGTACATTCTCCTATGTTCTGATAAATATTCGTATAGAAAAGACTTCTAATAATTCTAATACATTAACTAATTCTATTAAATCCACACAATTCTATAATATAGTTCCATAACATTCCATTAGAATCTAATGGAATTCCATGAAATTATCTATAAAATTTATAGAATTCCATAAGATAAATATTCAATCGAATTCCATGATATTTCATGTTGAGAATCACCCCGTAAAAATTTAGACTACAAAGTGAACATAAGCATGACATTTAATATAAAACATATAATATCATCAAATATGATGGTCAAAGTGTCTAACGAAAGCATGCAACAACAGAAAATGGCACGATCTAACTAAATGAGAACATGCCGCACATCTATTGTAGAACGTCACTAGTACAAAAACAGGATTCAAGAACAGGGATTTAAGAACGCCTCAGGTGGCGGCGTTCTTAAATGTCAGGCGGTGGCATTTTTGTAATAAAAGTGTCACATACGAGAACGTCTTTTTCAAAGACAATATGGTATACTGGATATCCAGAACGTCGTTAAAAAGACGTTCTCGTATGTTAGATATCCAGAACGTCGTTAAAAATGACGTTCTCGTATGTTAAATATCGAAAARGTCTTTAAAAACGACGTTCTCGTATGTTAAATATCYAGAACGTCTTTAAAAAGGACGTTCTTAAATGTTGTACTATTAAGAATACCTCTCTCAATGACGTTTTGGATTAAAATTCATCTTTAATTAATTAATATCAGAAAATTCATTTCTTCCCTCTTTCGTCTCCCCCGCTCGACCCGCTACTCCGAAAGAAACCTACCACTTCTCCCAATAACCGCCGGCCAATCTTCCAATCACCACCACCACCAGCTGTAATCAGAAACCGGAAGCTCTGATTCTCCCCAATCTCCTCCGACTCAACCCCCACCATTCCCAACAACCACCGACAACCCTCAACCTAAAATCGCCACCACAACCCGCCACCATCTACCTGCAATCGCCACCACCCGACAACCACTGACGCCAAATCTCTATCTAAGCACTCATAGTTCTGTTATTTAATACCGAACGCAGTAGACCGCCATCCAGATCCGCCCGCCATCCGGCAGATTCCAAAGCCTCCTCAATATCGCCGCCGTGGTGCACTATTCCTAGAGTTATCCAGTCTCCGCCGTGAGTTTTCAAGATCTGATGGAGAAGAATGAGCGCGAATTGCGCCGGCTGCGGAGGCTATGCCGCGTCGGATCGATGCAGAGCCAGAAATCCTCCGGTGGAGAATCTTATGATTTTTTCGACGGCACAGACTCGACGATGTGATACGGTGACTTGGGTTCTTGTTTTTTTAAATTATTATTTTAGTTTTCCATTTTGTCCTTTTGTGTATTCTGAATCTGGGAAATTTATAAGAAAATTTTGGGGATTTTGACTCTTATTAATATTAAACCCTAATTTCTATTTTTGGGGATTTTCATATGGCAGTATCTTAACTTGTTCTCTTTCTTTTTATCCT
Organism: Phtheirospermum japonicum; assembly: GCA_014905375.1. Taxonomy (NCBI): domain Eukaryota; kingdom Viridiplantae; phylum Streptophyta; class Magnoliopsida; order Lamiales; family Orobanchaceae; genus Phtheirospermum; species Phtheirospermum japonicum. The sequence continues at coordinate 591,758 of BMAC01000242.1, forward strand.
TGTTCCTTTTTCAAACATTTGTAGTGGGCTCTAAACAATCTCAAAAAACCAATTGTTACCACAAACTGGCTTCTTCAGTGTTGGAAGGAGTACCGTGTAGTTCCTCAGGAGCCTTACAAGGTTCTTCCATTTTCTGGATTAACAATATGTGTTAGTGGAATTCCTTCAGGTTGAATGCATGACGTTTGGTTTCTTTATTTTTGGCAATTAGATGAAAGGACACGTTTAATTTAGGATTGTCATTTTTTTTAAATGAACGCAAGGAAATGGAGAAGCTTGTTATGAAAAATGGTGGCAAATATTCTGCTGAACTAACTAAGAGATGCACACATTTAGTCTGTGATATATCCTTCGTTTTTCCTTTTTTTTTTTTAATGTTATTTTGGATATCAATTTATCTACTGGCGCAACTGTGTGTGCTTCTTCAGCATTATAGTATCCGAGGTCAGAATTTTGGTAACAGTTTTTTGATGACTTCTTGTTAGTTTCAGTCTTTTCACTCTTCTAACATCTATACTTGAAATCCTATGGAGATTCTTCACTTGATACCTTTCCGAACTAGCTCAAGGCACTGTAGAAGAAATCGTAATTTTTATCGTACACTTATATGATTGTGCATAATGACTAACTACAATTAACTTGCATGAAGCTGGTACTAATGTCCAATCTATGTACAAAGTACACACTACACTGAATAACTTCCTCCTCTATTTGCAGAGTGAGGAACTTTATTGTTATTTTGTCTTGCTCTCATATTAAGTGGTTGTTCATGTGGCTGAATTTTTGGTTTTACTCCTATGTAACCCTAGCATTTAAGTGTGAACCCATCATATTAAAGACACTACGTTTTCTAGACCAATAATTTCTATTTATATTATTTTTTTTTATGATCATATTACTTGGACTAATAATTTATTTGCCAAAGTGTTCATGTCTAATTGATATTGTTTTGGTATCTGTTTGACTAACTTGTGCTAGCTGCATAAACATCTTCGTTGCATTCAAGGTGGATATATTAGTTATATCACATGGAGATTTGATCCTATGTATTTCTCCACAGAAAGGGCTTCACACTTTAACTTGTTTTCCTTTGTAGGTGCCTAGATTTTCGTTTTCAAATTTACAAGACATGGATGCATTATTACTAGATTGGCAGTTAGATACGTAATTAACTTAGCAATTTGGTAGTTAATTACCTAGTGTAAAAATTTGATGTTGCGGTAAGCATTACAATAATGATTATTCAGTACAGATGCTAACTTACCTATTACCAAGTCATATATCGTGCTAACAAGTATTTGATAACTAATTTGGTCTMGCATGGTAAATGGTTCTGCAGTGAAACYAATGAAGTAAGGAGCCTTGCAGCTTTAGGAGTAATTTATATTGTCAAAACGACATGGCTTGAAGAATGCACTTTCAAAAAGAAGGAAGTTCCTGTACTTCAGAGCCACATTGCTTACGATTTACTTCTTCCAAAAGGTGCACAAAATATTTAGCCCTTGGAAAAGGCATGTGTTTGGATTTTGAAACTATTGATTGTGTTGAATATGGTTTTGACTTTTGGATCTCCATTCAGCCCTTCTAATGGTTTTATTTCTTTACCCTATTCATAGATCCTATAACTTTCAATAAAACAAGTGAAACTAGCATGACTCGTTCGAAACAGGGGAAATCCTCCATTTCTCAGACTGTGGACGACGTCTTGGTGGCCAAAAGTTCTCAATTTGATGTGTCATTTGGTAAGAGTAAAGAATTCATTGCAACAAGCAGCGCCCTGTTTAATTAGATTGATATATTTATTTCTCACTCTATTTCTTGTATCGTTGTTTTCGATTGTCTATGCCATACTGGACACCATTAGTTATTTATATGACGCTAAAAATAGTATTGAAAAACAATCTGCATGGTAAACGTCTTCACCAAGAAGCTCCCTCGTTTGAAGAGGTATGTGAGTTCTAAACTAACTTCTCTTAGTGCTAGTTTCACACGTCACTATAAGCAATATCTTTTCTTAAGATACTTTGAATAAGCCTAATATCGTGACGAAAATGGCACGTCAATTTTTATGTCATCGGTTTTAAGCTAAGTACCTAGATATGTACTTTAATTAGAGTACTGGATGTTGGCCTTTAGTTGTGTTTGGATGCCAAGATAACCATTTGGGATCAAAATCACGTTTTTGCATGCACTTTGATAAACCTATCCTAAAAACTAAAATCTAATTTTCTCAGAGCTTCATCAACGTGCTATCTCCGGGTCACAATCTAATCCTGGTATTAATTCAAATGCAAATGATCAAATGCATTTCGAAGTAGTTAGTGCTAATCTGAATTTAATTCATTTATTAATTCAGCTAGCACTAGTGATGACTCTTTCGCAACGGTTATAGCAGAACTTGAGGAAATTCTCCACATTATAGAACATAAAAAACGTTGAATATATTGGTTGGTCTTGAACTCAAGGAGGAGGAAGAAGACTTTGTTGCTTTCGAGGTTCGTGATACTACAACATATATTCATATGATTCAGTTATGCTTGTTGCTAATTAAGTATTTTTTGTGATTGTAGCAATCGCTGCCTCTTGTACAAAATATCCTCAAATTCGTAAATTCTGAAGACATGTAAATGAATATATTAAATTTCTTCCCTGTATCAATATTTGTATTATGAGATGAACTACCACTTCACATATAGTAGAAATTTAATATATTAAAAAATTTCACTGCTAGCTTGTTAAGAATATTGTAGATTGCATTAAAAGTTTTTTCCTCGGAAATACTAAAGAAAGTGAACGTGTGCCAATGTCTTAATTTCTCAACTTACAATGGCATTTTATTGATTGGTGATGTTTCATATTTGGTGTCAATACAGGGTATAGGATTACAAGCTGCTACAAAAATTATAAAGTGTCGTCAGGAATCTCATTTTGAGAAGGTAAGTAGTAAGTTTTTGAGGCATATTATATATTAGTTGGTCTCTCTTTTTTTTTCTTTTTTTTTTACATATTCAGTTGTTCTTATTGTCCATATTTTCCTCCACAGTTTGATGATACCAGGAAAAATTTAAATTGGCCTCAGGTTAGTTGGTCTCGACTGGTATTGCTGTTTTCCGAAGCTTTATATTATTGTGGTAGATTCTTGAACAAGAAATTGGTATGTTGTCTCTAATATATTTTGAATTACTTTACAGAACTGGGAAGAGACGATAGTCAAGTAGCAAGAACAGTTGAGTGAGGGCAAGTTAAAATTACTGTAAGTCTATATTCTTTCTTTCCTTTTTTTCTTATTGCATTTTGTTTTATTTTTCTGCTGCATTTTTTTAAGGTAAAGCGCTATTGAATAAAGGTTTAATCAATTGAAAACTTCTTCTTTTTTTGTTTTGGTTTTGGTTCAACTCAGTTCAACACGTACACTATGCTTTTGTTAAATATGGTTTTAACTTTCAATTTTTTGTAAGGATCTCTTGAGAAATGGCGGAAGAAATGAGTAACCAGTCGAGGTATTAGAAATTGTCAAGTGATCAAACGTCATTGGACGACATTAAATTCAGCGAGCTTAATCAGCCCATTGATGTGTTCCACAGGTAATTCCGCTCTCCATAGCTCTGTTTATTTATATGCCTGTGTATAGATAGCCTCTCTGACTATTGATATGCCTCTCTGACTATGTTGTTACATATGCAATTTATATGTAGCTATATTTATGGATTATTAACATTGGAAGACTTTATAAAGGAATGTGTGTTATTGAATTATGCTAGAAAGAGGCTGACTCGAATAATGTGTGTGCGATGTAATTCCTTGCGGAGCAATTTTTGTTATAACTTTAAAACTTAAAAAACTTGTTCATAATTAATGCCTTATTTGGTTGCCAATTTTTATTTTATGATATAACTTTTTTTTCCTGTATATGTTTTTTCTTATTCGGTTTATTTTCTCCATATTTTGTTTCACTACTGTGTCCCCTGTCTAATTAAAAAATAGATTTATATTGAGTGCTTAGTTGAATATATATGTCGCATAAATTAAAGAAATACTTACCCCAATTTATTCTTATGTGAAGATGCATAGAGTTAGTAGAATATAATTTGATAAGGTTGATTTGGAATCGTAACGAGAATATTAGCATAACTATTATTGTTGAAATTATATGAGAATTTTGATTTATTTCTGGATTATTGATTCTGAAACTCGAAGTTATAAGTTGAAATTTGATATTTTTATATCATGAATATGAATTCTTCATATTAAATCTGGTATTAAGTACCTTATTTTCTATATGCCTTAATCACTCAGGTACTATTTTGCAATTAGTTCTAAACTTGTTCACCAGGCAGCCCGCTGAATTTTGGTTGAACCTGTCCGCGCCGAAGGTTCCAGACGGCAGCGGGGTAGAATTGGGAATTTACAAGGCGCAGTTGCAGGCGAGTAATCCGGTGCCACAACAGCAGCCTCACGTGAAGAAGAGCAGGGGTGGGCCCCGCTCTCGGAGTATCGAGGGGTCACCTTCTACCGGAGAACTGGAAGATGGGAATCCCATATCTGGTTCGTCTATATAGATTATCTCTCTCTCTCACACACACTGCGGAATAATATGTTTTTAGCACTGTATAGTATATATGGTGCATGCATGTGTGTGTTGTGTGTTTCTGGTGCTTTGCTAAGGATAGATGGAACGATGTTGTACATTAATGGTGCAGTAGTATTATACTTTTAGCAGTCAACAAATAGTATTATTGTTTTTCTAAGTTTATTTTTCTCTAAGAGCATCTTCATATTTGGTAATTGTGTATTATTGTGATTAATGTCATGTGTTGTTTGATCTTTAGATTATATAAATGAAATGTGTTTTGTGAATTAAATAGGTAATAAGATTGTATGAGCAGGCCTGGAAAAGTAAATCTGGAATTAAATCTGATGTATTTGTTGGCCTGCTTTCATTTAATTTTTTTTAAAATTTTTTATTACTTTATAGAACGGTTATTCAAAAAGCCGTTTTGGAAAGTATACTTTCAAGAACGCCTGTTTTTAGAGGCGTTCTCGAAAGTATACTTTCCAAAATGTCCCTTTTTCAGACGTTCTCGAAAGTGTACTTTCCAAAACGTCCATTTCTTAGGCGTTCTCGAAAGTACATTTTCCAAAACGTCCTTTTTTAAGATGTTCTGGAAAATATACTTTCGAGAACGTCCATTTTTAGGCGTTCTCGAAAGTCTACTTTTAAGAACGCCTAAAAAATGGTCGTTCTGGAAAGTATATTTTTCAGAACGTCTTAAAAAAGGACGTTCTGGAAAGTACACTTCCAGAACGGGCAAAACCTGCAAAACTGACTTTCTAGAACGGCTGAAATTATTTTTAAGAACGTCTCTGAAAAACGTTCTTGAAAGTCTGACATTCAAGAACGCCCTGCTGAGGCGTTCTTAAATGTCAGACTTTCAAGAACAGCTCCATATAGAACGCCTCAGTAGGGCGTTCTTAATCTGCAGAAACAGGCGTTCTTAAAAGCTGTTTCTGCACCATCAACGAAAACATGCAATGACATCAACACTCCAAATCAACCCTAAAATATATTCAAGCTTGAATTCTATCTTTGAATTTGATGGCAACATCAAATGGGTTAGAAACTTGTAGTAGTCTTTATGTATAAAATGGTGATTATGTCTAGTTATATACAAAATCCAACGTCTATCACCGTATCTAACAATAGCCTTATTCTCATTATCACGATTCGTTGAAACAATGAATGATGTCCAGAAAGCCTATGGAATAACCTATTTATTACAAAAGAATACATGTTAAGATAATAAAAAATGTATGTATTAAGTTAAAAAAGAATTAAGCATGGGCTACGACTTTGCCATGGTTGATGTGTATCCTCATAATCTTCACTTCAAAGGTAGGTTCATCAAGATCATTATCTAGATCTATGCCATAGTGTAGCATTCTGGCAACACCCTTTTCATCTATAATTATACCAAACATGTGATGTTCGTTATTTATAAAAGTAATTGTGAAATCCTCAATCATGAAATTATCAAGTTCGAATTGTTGTCATCCATTTTCGAAGGGAGCCTATTGCAAATACAAACATTAACAGAAAAACAACAATAACAAATCTAAAAAATCTATTACCAAATCATAACAATTGAAAATAAAACCAACCGATTGACCATTAACATAACTTGTCTAATAACTTAACAACTAAAAACAAGACAACAAGTTTGACCTAACAAAAAAAAAAAAAAAAACATATTAAATATTAAGTGAAACAAACTTATTCTCCTTGAACTTTAACCTTGACATCCTAGGTGATGACATCCTAGGTGACATTGCGAGTATTACGTAAAGTAAAGTGAAGATCCTGAAAATTATAGAAATATGTGCAATCTTTTTGGGAATATGCTGCAAATTTCACATGAAAAAACACTTTAATACAAATCGAATGGTCTATTTGAAGTACATATTGAACATGTAACCAAATACGATGTCATAAATTTCATATGAATAATTAAATACGAACTGAGGCTTGAACTTGGTTTTAATTTCAACATGCAACCGAATCCTATGTTGCCCAATAAAATTCATCGCCTTTAACTTCAACCTGGAGTTAATTTCAATTAAAAAGTAAACATTCAAAATAAAATCCGATGGATTACTATTTTGATGATGTATAAAAAAATGCACCGGGTAAGAGAATCTTCTTCTTAAAGGTAGAGATCAAGCTATACTTGTGATCGATCTGAAGAATTTGTGATTAGATTGAGTGTTAAAAAAATTTCTTTTTAGAATTCTTATTTCTATTCTGAGTATTGGAGGTGATGAATGTTTAATTAGGTTAGTAAATAAATAATATGGGATACTTTGGATTTATAAAGGGTTAGAATACGAGTACCCCACATAAATAAAATATACTAGTTTAACACCCGTGTATTACACGGGATTTATAAAAAACTAAATATAAAAAATATTTGTAAAAATTATAAAATCTTAAATTTAAAATAATAAATTGAAAGGATGTGTATCTCAACCCGTGCCTTGTTCAATTTATTAATTATTATAATTATTGATTAATATTTATTTTAATGTTCAGATTAATTTATTAATAATTATATTTGCACACTAATAAAAATTCAAAAGATGTCACATTTTCAACCCATATCTAGTTTATATTAATTAATTATTATTAATTCATTTTTTTATTTTTATATTTAAACTAATTTTGTTAGTAATTATAGTTACATATTTTTGAAAAATTCAAAATAACCCTCAAGCCTCCTCGCATTGTGTCATTGTGTAATAAATATTAATTAATTATTATATAATTTTATTTTCTTATATTTAGATTGAGTTCATTACTAATATTCTTTTACATAATTATTGCAAATATACCATAATTTACCTATAAAAAATATTTAGAATTTCAAAATTAAATTATTTCAACTTTTATTATAAATACAATTTATTAATTATTTTCATATATAAGTTTTTTTTTGTAATTAATTTATTTCATATTTAATTTGTCTTTTAATTAAAACAACTAATATAGATTTTTTTCTACTAATTATATATGACTTATTTATATTTTTATATTAGGAGTATAAAAGAAAATTATTGAATTAGACAAAATATAATAAAAAAAAACTATTAAGTTAGGCTAAATATAATAAAATGAAAATATTAAATTAGGTATATATTAGGCTCGGATGACACATAAGCAAACGAAGCACCAAGATTTTTTTATTATCCAAACGAAACATACGAATAAGACACATAAATTTGGAGGGTTTTGAATTAATATATACTTGTTTAACACCCGTGTATTACACGAAACTTATCAAAAGATAAATATAAAAAACATTTGTGATAATTAATGAATTTTAAATCTAAAATAAAAAATAAAAATAATTATTCCAAACCCGTAGTACATGTCTAATCTATTTATTAATTATTATAAATATTAAATTTTTTTTATTTGATGTTTAAATTAAATTCATTAAATCCTAGTTACATACTTGCAAAAATTCAAAAGGCGTCACATTCTAAACCCGTGTCTAATATCTATTTTATTAATAATTATTATTAAATTATTTTATATATTAATGTTTAGGATAAATTCGTTATTAATTATTAGTTACATACTTTGAGATATTCAAAAGTTATCATACTTTCAACCCGTGTCGCATTGTACTGATGTCTAATGAATGTTTATTAATTATTAGTGTTATACTGTTTCAACCCGTCGCATTGTACTGATGTCTAATGAATGTTTATTAATTATTAGTATATAATTTAATATTTTTATGTTTAGATTGAATAAATTACTAATATTTAGTTACATACTTAGATTATTGTAAATAACTCATATTTTACCTATATAGAATATTTGGAACTACAAAAATAAAATTATTTTAAATTATATTATCAATAAAATTTATTTAATTATTGTCATAATAAAGTTTTTTTAATTAAAATTATTTCATATGTAGTTTTTATTTTAATTAAAATAACTAATTTAGATCTTATCTACTTATTATATATGATTTATTTCTATTTTTATATTAAGGGAATCAAAGCAAAGTATTGAATAAGGAAAAATATAATTAAAAAAAAATTAAATTAGGTAAGATACAATAAAAATAAAATAGGTAAATATTAGGATCGGATGACACATAGGCAAACGAAGCACCAAAATTTTTTATTTATCAAACGAAGCATACGAAACAGACACATAGGTTATGAAGATTTTGCATTAATATATAGGGGTGATTATTCTAACCATAAAAGATTTTTTGATATGGAGGAAATTTGGTTATAAGCATTTTATTATTTCTTATATCTATTTATTTTATGTGATAATTCTACATATGAAACAAAAAAGGTAAAATATATATATATATATATATATATATATATATATATATATATATATATATATTAATAAATACCAATGCAAAACAGAACAAAAAAATTATTATTCTTACCATAAGTAATTTTTGAATATTGAGTGAGTTTGTTAACAATATAAGCGTTTGCTTGTTTCTTCAATCTATTTATTTTATTCTACAATTCCATATATTAAATAAAAAAAAGGCCAAATATATCTTGTTTTATTAATCAATACAAAATATAATATATCAATTAACATCAGAAAAAAGAAAAGAAGAGAGGGCCTCGATGAATAATCCATTACATAGTTATTAGATCATCGTAAACAACAATGTTTATTTCAAGATGGAAAACTACAAAACTTATAATTTCTAACAAAGTGTACTAATATAAAATAAATACTTTGAAGTAGATAAACGAAGAATCATGAGGTGGGTAAATAAGATTGGAAGCACAATGGTTGTGAACTTGCAAGTTGATACCAATCACAAAATCATCTATAACATCACGAATTGATATTGTAGAGGAATCTTTCGCTAATTCAACGGAGCAATCAGTTAAACCAAAACTAAACGTTGCATTGGTTTCATTAACCATATTAGTGCCATGAATATGTTTCATCCAAAAAACCATAGGATTAGGTTATGAAAAGGAACATACAAATACAAATGTAATAAATTATATATCAATTGTTGTGAGTGGAGACTATATAATTGATACAAAAAGATGGCTAACCTAAAACTGATTTCCCAATATGAGTTTGGGATTTGTCAAATGAAATGCTGTGTAAACGAAGGGTTTCCACAATCCAAATAAAACCCATCATTTGAGGATACATGAATATATTAACAAATTCTTTCTTTAGAACAAATTTCAAAAAATTGTTCACATTAAACACTAAGACGCCATGATACATGAAGACTTTTATATATATATATATATATATATATATATATATATATATATATATATATATATATACTAGTTTAACACCCGTGCATTACATGGGATTTATAAAAAATTGAATATAAAAAATATTTGTGAAAATTACAAAGTTTTAGATTTAAATTAAAAAATTGAAAGTATGTGTTTTCAACCCGTGCCCTGTTCAATTTATTAATTATTATAATTATTAATTAATATTATATTTTAATATTTAAAGTAAATTCATTAATAATTATATTTACATACTTATAAAAATTCAAAAGATGTCACATTCCCAACCCGTCTTTAATCTATATTAATTAATTATTATTAACCCATTTTATATTTTAATGTTTAGATTAATTTTATTAATAATTATAATTACATACTTTTAAAATTTCAAAAGGTTTCATACTCTCGAGCCTTCCCGCATTTTGCAATTATCTATAAATATAATTAATTATATATATATATATATATATATATATATATATATATATATATATATATATATATATATATATATATATTTAGATTGAATTCATCACTAATATTTAGTTACATACTCCAATTATTGCAAATATATCATAATTTACCTATATAGGATATTTAGAATTTCAACAATAAATTATTTCGACTTTTATTATAAATACAATTTATTTAACTACTTCATATGTAATTTGTCTTTTAATTAAATAATTAATTTAGATTTTCTTCCACTAATTATATATAATTATTTATATTTTTATATTAAGAGTATAAAAGAAAATTATTGAATTAGACAAAATATGATAAAATAAAACTATTAAGTTAGGATAAATATAATAAAATAAAATACTCAATTAGGCAAGATAAAATAAATAAATAATATTAAATTAGGTATATATTAAGCTCGAATGATACCTAAGCAACTGAAGCACCATAATCTTTTATTATCCAAGCGAAACATACAAAGTAGACACATAGATTAAGAGAATTTTGCATTAATATATTCTTGTTTAACGCCCGTGTATTAAACGGGACTTATCAAAAGATAAATATAAAAAATATTTATGATAATTACTGAATTTTAAATCTAAAATAAAAAATTAAAATAATGTATTATTAACCTGTGCCTTGTACATGTCTAATCTATTTATTAAGTATTATAAATATTAAATAATTTTATATTTGATGTTTAAATTAAATTCATTAGTAATTTAGTTACATACTTATAAAAGTTCAAAAGACGTCACATTCTAAACCCGTGTCTAATATCTATTTTCTTAATTATTATTAAATAATTGTATATAGTAATGTTTAGAATAAACTCGTTAATAATTATTAGTTACATATTTTGAGATATTCAAAAGATGTCATACTCTCAACCTGTGTCGCATTGTAATTGTGTCTAARCAATATTTATCAATTATTAGTAATTACTTTATGTTTAGATTGAATACATTACTAATATTTAGTTGCATACTTAAATTATTGTAAATAACTCATGTTTTACCTATATAAAATATTTGAAACTCCTAAAATAAAATTATTTTAAATTATATTATCAATAAAACTTATTTAATTATTTTCATAATAATATTTTTTATAATTAAAATTATTTCATATGTCCACCCATTCAGGATAACACTCCCACCAATATATAACTTATTGAATACTCATATTTTTTATAATCCTGGGTTGATTCAGGATAACACTCCCACCAACATCATCAGTCCACTACCCAAACTAGATTTCCCCAGATTTGATGGTTCCTATCCTAGGTCATGGATCCTGAAGTGTCATGGATATTTTAAGCTTATACCTAATATCCCTGACCACCAAAAGGTAACCCTAGCCTCTATGCATTTTGAGGGTAAGGCAACTCAATGGTACCAACAGTTTTCTATGAAGCAATTTGACCTCACTTGGTCCCAATTTTTAGAGGTTATTTCAGCCAGATTTGAAGAGATAAAAGAGTCCAAGATCATTTCTGAGTTCAACAAGTTAAGGCAAACTCACTCATATGCAGATTATGTGGAAAAATTTGAAGAATTAAGAGCTTGTATGCTCTTATGCAATAATTGGACTTATTCAGAAGAATATTTTATTGCAAGTTTCATAAGTGGTTTGAGTGAAGAATTGCAAGCATTTATGCAGATGTTTGAACCCAAGTCCTTGCAGCAAACCATTGAACTTGGGCAAAGGCAAATACATACCCTAGAAGCTCTATCCAAGAAACTCAGATCCCAAACCAAACCCAACATCCCTTTCATTTCTAAGAGGGGTGATCCCAGCAATATACCCAAACCACCCCAAAATACCACAAAACCTCAGTTTAAGCTACTCACTGCCTCAGAAATGACAGCCAGAAGAGAGAAAGGACTCTGCTATAATTGTGATGAGCCTTTCACTAGTGGACACAGGTGCAGGAATAGGATCTCATACATGGTAATGACTGAGGAGGAGGAACTACATTACATACAGAGAAGGGATGAAGAGCAGGTGGAAACTGAATCTATGGAGGAGATTCAAATGACCTTGAATTCAATATCTGGTGAAGGAGGGGTGACTACTATGAGGTTGAATGGTTCTGTGAATGGTGAGAGGTTGCACATACTCATTGATACTGGTAGCACCTTGAGTTTCATACAGGAATCCACAGCCAGGAGACTAGGGTGTACCTTGGACAGGGCTAAACCTATTATGGTTAAGGTTGCAAATGGCCAAAGGATGATCAGCTCCAACAGAGTGGATGGTTTTAAGTGGAAGATGCAGGGACACTCCTTCTCTTTTTCACCAAGGGTTCTAGCTAATGAGGGCTGTGATTTAATATTAGGTGGTGATTGGTTGAAATCATGCACTCCTATTGAATTTGACTATGATCACATGACCTTCACTGTCAACCTCAAGGGAAAAAGGGTCAAAATCCAAGCTATCACTAACCCCTCTGAATGCCAGCTGATCTGAGGTCCTACACTATATAAAATGGTGCACCAGGAGATACCTAATCAGATAGAGGAAATGTATTGGAACAAGATGAAACCAGAAGTTGAACATAATGGTGGAAAGCTAGAAGACCTACTACAGGAGTTTCAAGATGTGTTTGAAGAGCCTAAAGGGTTGCTGATTAGAGTAGATTTGTCCTTGTTTTTATTAGAATTTTAGTACATTTTTCTATTTGTTTTTGGTGTAAGTTGGACGATTTAAGCTTAATCTCGTATTTTTATAATTCCAGCTTATTTTACCGCATTTTGATCGTAATTGATGCAAGTAAGTGATATTTCATTGTTTTTCACCTTACAGCTAAGTAACCGGAAGAGTTTAACAAATAATAGACGAGGTTCGATGTTCAAGAAGTGAAGAACAAGCTTTCCGGTGAAACGAGTAGTAAAAGATCGAGAATTGGAGACAGACGCGCAGTCGCGTCGACTGACGCGACTGTCGACGCCCCGTCGACGTGAGCCATGATCCGCGTCAGTCGACGCAGCGTCGATGCAACTTGATGAAGCGTTGATGTCGACGCACCACTGTCGACGCAACTTACTGAAGCGTCGATGCCGACGCACCCCGTCGACGCACCTGCCCAGCCGGCGCGCACACCTGCCGACCAAGTCTGCCGAGTCCTGCCGAGCACCAGCACGCGTCAGTCGACGCTACATCGACGCACCGTCGACGCGACGGCCCAGAATTCGGATTTTAGGGTTTCTTATGCGCCAAGTCATGCAAAATCTATATAAACCCTCTATATTTCGGATTTTAAAAAGAAGACACGAACCCCCAGGGTATTTTAGCTTACAATAACAATAATCCCACATCTCATAACGAGATTTGAAGATGGAGATCAAGGATCAAAGAACAACGCATCCAAAACATCGAATTCGCGTTCGGGATTCAATCTTTGCCCAAGATCAACGTGCAACTCCGGAATAGCTGGAGCTTTTCATTGCTTTTAGTAGTTACAATAAGTTCTCTAAACTCTTAGTTAATTTAGTAGTTAACTCCTAGTTTAATTGTTAGTTTAATTCTTAGTTAATCTCTTAGTTAATTCTAGTTTAATTAGTTTAATCGTTTTATGCTTGGATATTGGATATTGGTTAATTTAGTTTATTTATGCGAGTTGATTTATGCTTAGTTATTCGTTAATCTTAGACTCTTATGATTCGTTGCTTAGTGGTAATTTCTTATGCTCATGCTCTTAGATTCATTAATTAGTTTTGATCTATGGTTGCGTATTATTGATAGTTTAAATTATTGCTCGTAGTTGATAATCTAGTTTAGAATAATTAGTTCAATTATCCTTGGTTTAATTACTGCTTTAATTTATAATGATCAATTCAAAATCTTTTAAAACCCCAATTGTACATGTATTTTATTCTAGTTCATAATTTGAGAAAAATATCGAAAAGACCGAATAGTTGTTTCCTCGAGAGATACGACTCGAGTCAAACTCATCACCCTACAGTTACCTCGTACACTTACGAGCAAACTGACGTGTTTTAAATTAATTTATTAAAAAGGGGTGCACAAAAGTTTGAGTCAAAAAATTTGGCGCCGTTGCCGGGGAAGCAACGAGTAGGAATTAAAGATGTTTTTCGTTTTATTTTCTTTTTGATTTATTAGTTTATTTTTATTTTCTTACTTGGTCTTTGCCATTTGGTACGTTGATGTATTGTTGAGTTTATGCAAGTAAGGCGATCACTTCAACGCGACCTTGTACCATTCATTGACAACATCCACCGTTCAAATCCACCGAGACAAAGACCCATTTTTATACACGAGGACGATTCCTCAACAGCAACTGATTTCGCTTGTGATCAAGTTTCCGACATTATGTTAGAAACAAATCCGATTCGAAACGGCGATTCACCACCGAGATCACCACCACGCCCCATTATTGCAAGACAAGATGCGGGGAGAAATGAAGGAGTCGACCAGCAGCAAAACGTAATCGGTCACCAATCCAACATGGCGAATATGAGGCACAACGAAGAGATGAACAACAATGCTATTCACCAACACAACATCGAGAACGTGGCAATTATTTTCTGCAGCATAACACGTATACTAACAATCAAGGGCACGTGAATGATTGGTTGGAGAATCAAGATCATGGTTACGAGCAAAATAATTTCGGAAGGAGATACGAGCGCAAGCACCATTACGCGCATGACGACCACTATGAGAGAGCTAATGACCGAGTTAGGGAACCAAGGGGAGATCGAGCACCTCGACAACGAGATTTGGCACGCCCGAAGGTTGTGCTTTATGGGTCTGCTATTGTACTTGGCCCGACTGCAAGGGAATTAGAGATTAAACCGCATCAAATTAATTTACTTCCGACTTTTCACGAAAATGTCCACGAAGACCCTTTAGCATTTTTGAACTACTTTATCGATGAAGTGGGCAGATTTGTAGGTCATGGCCTAAACCGGGAGGAGATGCAAATGATTTGTTTCCCCTATAGCATGAAAGACAAGGCAAA
This sequence comes from Phtheirospermum japonicum, assembly GCA_014905375.1. Classification (NCBI taxonomy): domain Eukaryota; kingdom Viridiplantae; phylum Streptophyta; class Magnoliopsida; order Lamiales; family Orobanchaceae; genus Phtheirospermum; species Phtheirospermum japonicum. The sequence continues at coordinate 607,029 of BMAC01000242.1, forward strand.
GGCATGGTTACTATCCTTAGAACCAAGGTCATTAACTGATTGGGAGATGATAAGCGAGAAGTTCCTAAATCAATACTATTCGGTACAAACAACGGGGCAAATTCGGAGGCAGATTGCTAACTTCGAACAAGTGGAGGGAGAATTATTTCATGAAACATGGGAGCGCTACAAATCACTTTTACAAGCATGGCCCATCATAGCTATTCCCCCGAGATAATTAATCCATTTTTCTTTGATGGTTTGTCGCCCATGGGGAAGAGCCAAGTTGAAATAGCAGCAAGAGGAGATTTTGGTGATTTAACGGCCCGCGAGGCAAAACGAGTATTGGAGAAATTGAGTGAAAAATCTAGAGAAACCAACTCTCGGTCTCGTAAATTGAAAGTTAATGAGATTTCCATCCCTGATCCTGACTTAGATGATTGGCAAATTAGTCAAAGCAAAGTGCGAAGAGATATTTGAGGAGAAATTGGCAGCTTGGAAGGCCGAGCGGGCAAGCCAAGGCCTCTTCGAAGAAGACTAATGCGATGTGTCACCAATGCGGATCCCCCGAACATTTAGCCGATATGTGCCCGTTCAACAACGAACAACGAGGGGACGTCAACGCCATCCAGCACTATTCGAATCAACAACATTCGGGGCAGAGACCACCACACATGCAAACACCTGCTACAGTTCAGTCGACTGATCAACTTTTAGTCTGGCAACAAAACCAAGTTGGCCAAAACTATTCGGAACCGAGACGGCCTCACACATGTTCAGGAGGAAATGAAGGGAGTTCGAGACGATATGAAAGAATTGAGAACGATGATGGCTGAAATGGCCAAAAGCACTCTTGAAAATTCGTCAGGACTAAGAAGATTGGAGATAATGGTAGGACAATTGGCAACTGACATGGCATCATTGAAGAAGGAGAAAAATACTCTTCCAAGCCAAACGGAACAAGCCTCGGCTATTCATGTGCTGAGAAGCGGGAAAGAAGTGGATAACTGCATCGAGCTAGGAAAGGAGGGAGACAAGGAAGAGACCGAGACCCAACCTCCGGGAGCAGTGAAGAACAAGAAATCGACAGCAAATGAAGACCCCATTGATTCCTTGAATTCGCCGCCCAAGAAGTTGACTGTTTATGATCATGTTCCCTTCCCAAGTCGCCTACGTCCAGCAAAGGAAAATAAAAGATTCATGGAGCTATATAATTTATTGAAAGATGTCAATATTAACCTCCCCCTGATTGAGGTGATAAAGACAATGCCAGCATTTGTGAAGTTTTTCAAGGATGTAGCATCAAAGGAAAGGCATTTGGCTACGAGTCAACATGTGGCTTTGATAAGAGATGTTGGTGATATATTTAAGAAACCATTGCCACCCAAAGAGAAGGACCCCAGGAGTTTTTGCGTAACTATTTCTCTCAGGAATGGACTAACGGCAAGAGATATGATCGATCTTGGCGCTAACATAAATTTGATGCCCCACTCAATTTACAAGGAGTTTGACCTAGGACCGCTGAAACCAACCACGATGAAATTACAATTGGCAGATAGAACGATAAGGCTACCCTTGGGGATTGTGGAGGATGTCTTAGTACAAGTAGACAAGCTAGTAGTGTCGGTCGATTTTGTCATCATGGATGTTGGTGACGTACAAAGCGAGAACCGAGAACACACCATTTTGTTAGGACGTCCGTTCATGTCTACAACGCATACGGTGATCGATGTAAACGAGGGAAGAGTGACCATGTCCGTATTAGGCGAAATGGTGACGTTTTCACTTCAAGATTTTCACAAGAGCCCTGAATTGTTTGTTAAGAACGATTGTTCTACTATTGACTTAGTAGATTCTTGCGCGAATGCTCTTGAGCATCGGCACGATTGAAGAGTTTGATAATGTAGAGGCATCTGATGATGGATTGCCCGAGCGGTTTGACATGCCTAAAAACGAGACAAAAGTGGAGTTGAGACCACAACGAGATCGTTCAAAGTTTGTGCCAATAGAAGAGACGAAGCCACCGCATTATCATTCAAGATGTGTTTCCCTCGACCCCTACAAGAATTTTAAACGTACAAAGAAAAAGGGCGAGGCTAATAGCAAGGATTGGACAAAGAAGAAGAAGGAGTCGAACGAAGTTTTTAACGAGAAGTTCAAGGTTGGTCAACTAGTGCTGTATAATTCCGATCGTAAGTTTGATACAACCAAGTTTGAAGTCGCATGGAGTGGACCATTTTTAATAAAGGAGATGGATGAGTATGTAGTCGCCACTATTTACGATGAGAGTGCAAACACGGGATTCCAAGTCCACAAGCATCGACTTAAGCCTTATTTCAAGGATTATAAGAAGAATCGTGATCGTACCAAGAAGGAGTTCGTGGACCCACCCCGAGCTAGAAATTGATCGAACAATTGCGTCGAGCATATGACGTTAAATGTTGCGCTTCTTGGGAGGCAACCCAAGCATTGGTTAGTTTTTGTTTTATTTTCTTTATTTTCTTTTATTTTATTTCTGTCTTTTTATATTGTGTCAATTGCCGTGGTACATTTATGTCTGTGTTGATGTGCAGAAAATACGATAAACCGCTTATTCTGGACAACGGTTATATAACGGATCAACCACTGAACCTACCGCTTACCGCAGCAATCATGGATTACGATGATTTCGTCGATCGAGGTCGCAATCCGACCCAAGTTAGCCGCAGCCCGGCAACCTTTTGATGAGCTGCAGCCCAGCCATTTACGATGTTGGCCGCAATCCGGCCATTTCCAAATCCAATAAGACGTGCCACCGGGCACTTGCGCGTCGCAATTGATCACAATCATGTTTTATTTGTTTGTTTTTGTTTATAGGTTTGTTCGAGACAATCTAGTCACACGATCTAAGACGAAGGATAATTGCACATGCGTTTTTAGAGAGACTCGGCCATCGAATTTTTAGGGATGTTTTCTTATCCCCCATACTCTTATTTTCTTTAATATTTAAGACAATCAGGAGATTACCATGTTTTTAGGAAGGGGGGTGGTTGAGTATGGTTAGTGCAATTTGATGTCTTTTGTTTTGAAACGCATATTTTTGATGTGATTGATCGCTATTTCTACGCTTATTTGTGTTTGTATGGCATGCCTGTCGAAGTTGACTATGTATGATTATTTTTTTTCGTCTTTGAGCGTGCATAAGTGCATAATTTTTCAAAATTTATTATTATATATCGTAAAATGGTACTTGGACGCAATCGATTTCACGAAACCTTAAAAGCAGCGTCAATTCAAAATTTTTCATGCAAAAAGCCAGTGGTAGCCTGAGTGTTTATCATTTTTGCATGTGCTTGAATGAGTTTCAGTCTTGATATCTCTTTGAAATCGCTATGTGCAGTCGACTTTGAACATGACGTTAAGGCACAGAAAAAACCCTATTTCCAGCCATATCCATAAATTTTAGCCACTATAAATTTCGAATGAGCCAATCATAGCCAAATATCTATGCCTATAGCCATGAGTGTTTTTGAGACAATCCTACAAACCAATAAAGCGTGGGGTAGGAGTTCGTTATTTTTATTGGTTATTAGAGTTTTGGAATTCTTATTAGGAATTTATAATTTTATTAATTTTTGTAATAAAAGACCACCATCCGGAAAAAGAAAAAAAAAATAATAAAGACCCCATAAAAAGAATAAAAGGGGGATAAAATAAAAAAATAATAATAATAAAAGAAGAAAATGAAGGATGGTGAGTCTAGTTGGATCGTGTTAAGTCATTGCCTATGCGCTTGTAAAGGCTTGAGTTTAATTGTTTATTTTATGAAGCCTTATATTTAAAAGGCAAAAGAGTTATGATTAAGTGGTTTGAGCTTTCAGTCGGTTTTATGGTTTGCGAGTTGGGAAATAGCCTATATTTTAAGGCTACGTTATGAGAGTTAAGTGAGGTTTTTATTTTTGAGCGAGGTGAAGCAATTTGCTTCTCGATTAGATTAGGTTGAGTGAGCGATTATCCACATGACTTATAAATTCCACACCCGTCCAAAGAGCCTTACACTACAACCCGTAAAGACCTTTTCTGATTCTTAGTTTTGATAGCACACTTAATTTGCGATTGAGAAGAGATTGATTTTCGGTGCTTAATTATTGTGCATGTAATTGTATGATTTGAGTGTATACACGTCCCATGCAGAAAATACTTGAGTGCTTTTGAGCGTACTTATATATATTATCCTTCGTGAGGAAGCATGATTTTATTTTGGAGCGACAATGTAATAAGGGTTGAGTGTTTGACGTTGTGTGAATTGTACCTATATTTTCAAAATTATCTATGTAGCAACGCACGACTTTTTGCTTGAACTGATTTTCATTCTAGTTATACTTTGAAATCATCGTTTGTTCGAGGACGAACAAACCAATAAAGCGTGGGGTAGTTGATTAGAGTAGATTTGTCCTTGTTTTTATTAGAATTTTAGTACGTTTTTCAATTTGTTTTTGGTGTAAGTTGGACGATTTAAGCTTAATCTCGTATTTTTATAATTCCAGCTTATTTTACCGCATTGTGATCGTAATTGATGCAAGTAGGTGATATTTCGTTGTTTTTCACCTTACATCTAAGTAACCGGAAGAGTTTAACGCGTAATAGACGAGGTTCGATGTTCAAGAAGTGAAGAACAAGATTTCCGGTGAAACGAGTAGCAAAAGATCGAGAATTGGAGACAGACGCGCAGTCGCGTCGACTAACGCGACCGTCGATGCCCCGTCGACGTGAGCCATGATCCGCGTCAGTCGACGCAGCATCGACGCACTGTCGACGCACCACTGTCGATGCAACTTGCTGAAGCGTCGATGTCGACGCACCCCATCGACGCACCTGCCCAACCGATGTGCACACTTGCTGACCAAGTCTGCCGAGTCCTGCCGAGCACCAACATGCGTCAGTCGACGCTACGTCGACGCGACGGCCCGAAATTCGGATTTTAGGGTTTCTTATGCGCCAAGTCATGCAAAATCTATATAAACCCTCTATATTTCAGATTTTAAAAAGAAGACACGACCCCCCAGGGTATTTTAGCTTACAATAACAATAATCCCACATCTCATAATGAGATTTGAAGACGGAGATCAAGAATCGAAGAACAACGCGTCTAAGACATCGAATTCGCGTTCGGGATTCAATCTTCGCCCAAGATCAACGTGCAACTCCGGAATAGCTGGAGCTTTTCATTTCTTTTAGTAGTTACAATAAGTTCTCTAAACTCTTAGTTAATTTAGTAGTTAATTCCTAGTTTAATTATTAGTTTAATTCTTAGTTAATCTCTTAGTTAATTCTAGTTTAATCGTTTTATGCTTGGATATTGGATATTGGTTAATCTAGTTTATTTATGCGAGTTGATTTATGCTTAGTTATTCGTTAATCTTAGACTCTTATGATTTGTTGCTTAGTGGTAATTTCTTATGCTCATGCTCTTAGATTCGTTAATTAGTTTTGATCTATGGTTGCGTATTATTGATAGTTTAAATTATTACTCGTAGTTGATAATCTAGTTTAGAATAATTAGTTCAATTATCCTTAGTTTAATTACTGCTTTAATTTATAATTATCAATTCAAAATCTTTTAAAACCCCAATTGTACATGTATTTTATTCTAGTTCGTAATTTGAGAAAAACATCGATAAGACCGAATAGTTGTTTGCTCGAGAGATACGACTCGAGTCAAACTCATCACCCTACAGTTACCTCGTACACTTGCGAGCAAACTGACGTGTTTTAAATTAATTTATTAAAAAGGGGTGCACAAAAGTTTGAGTCAGTTGCCACCTGTCAGGGGAGTTGAACATCAGATTGTGTTAAGAGAGGGAAGTAATCCAAAACACCAATACCCCTACAGGGTATCTCACAGCCAGAAGAATGAAATTTAAAAGATTGTGAAAGAATTACTAGAGTCTGGGGTCATTCAGAACAGTAACAGTCCTTTTGCCTCCCTAGTATTACTAGTCAAAAAGAAAGATGCTACATGGAGGATGTGTGTGGATTACAGATATCTCAAAAGCCTTACTATCAAGCATGATTACCCTATTCCAGTTATTGATGAGTTATTGGATGAGTTACAAGGTGCTAAACTGTTTTCAAAGATTGATCTGAGGTCAGGGTATTTTCAGATTTTGATGAGGCCTGAGGATAGATACCTAACAGCTTTCAACACTCATAATGGGCAATATGAGTTCCTAGTTATGCCTTTTGGGCTGTGTAATGCCCCAGCTACTTTCCAGTCACTAATGAACCAAGTTTTTCAGCCTGTGTTGAGGAAATCAGTGTTGGTTTTCTTTGATGATATTCTCATATGAAGTAGGAACAAGGAGGATCACTACAGGGATGTGAGGGAAGTATTAGAACTACTCAGGAAACATGCCCTTTTTGCAAAGAAGAGCAAATATCAGTTTTGACAGAAGCAGATTGAATATTTAGGCCACATAATTTCTAAAGAGGGAGTAGCAACTGATCCTAGCAAGATCACTAGCATGGTAAACTGGCCTACACCTACCAACATCAAACAGCTCTGGGGACTTTTGGGTCTTACTAGTTATTACAGGAGATTTATACAGGGTTATGGACTGATTAGTAAACCATTGACCAATTTACTCAAGAAAGGAGGTTTTATTTGGTCCAAGGAGGCTGAAGTTTCTTTCAATCATCTTAAGGAGGCTATGGTTACAGCACCTATACTAGCCCTCCCAGATTTTTCAAAACCTTTCATCTTAGAAACAGATGCTAGTGGTAGTGGTTTGGGGGCAGTCCCAATGTAGGAGGGCAGGCCCATAGCTTTCATGAGTAAATCTTTATGCATGAAAAATCAAGGGCTATCCATTTATGAGAAGGAATTTATGGCTGTGCTGATGGCCATCCAAAAGTGGAGGCATTATCTACAGGGGTACAAATTTATCATCAAGACTGACCAACAAGCTCTTAAGCACTTGTTGGATAAGAGGATTAGGAACCCAATGCAACAGAAATGGATCACCAAGTTATTAGGGTTTAACTATGAGATATTATATAAAAAAGGGGTAGAAAACAAGGTGGCTGATGCCCTTTCCAGGCAGTATCACTCTGAAGAGTTCAATTCAGCTATTTCAGTGGTCACTCCAACTAGGTTGCAACAAGTGACAGATATGAAGGGGATCCATTCTTCACCAAAGTTTTGTTAGCAAAATCAGTAGATCCCCAATCATACCCAGAATTTGCAGATGAGGGAGGTATAATTAAATTCAAAGGGAGGATAGGAGTGGGACATAACACTAATCTCAGGGAGACCATACTTACTGAAATACATAACTCTGCCTATGGGGGGCACTCTGGTATACTAGGCACCTATAAGAGAGCTAGTAGGTTGTTTTATTGGCCTCAGTTGAGGAAAGAAGTTGAATCATGGGTCAAGCAGTGTGATGTATGTGCTAGGAGCAAATCAGAAGGGGGTGCCTACCCTGGCCTGCTACAACCTCTTCCCATTCCTCACCAAGCCTGGACTCACATTTCTATTGATTTTTTAGCGGGTTTACCTAAATCCTTTGGGAAAGATATGATCTTAGTGGTGTTGACAGGTTCACCAAATATGGTCATTTCCTAGCTTTGTCTCATCCCTACACAGCTATAACTGTAGCTAAGTTATTTCTGGACTTCATCTACAAATTACATGGACTACCCCTACATATAGTGACTGACAAGGACAAAGTATTCACTAGTGCATTTTGGAGAGAGTTTTTCAAAATTTCTGGCACTCAACTGGACTTCACCTTAGCCTATCACCCTCAGACAGATGGACAGACAAAGAGGGTGAACCAATGTTTGGAGAACTACCTAAGGTGCATGGTTCAACAGAATCCTAGGGCTTGGACAAAATGGTTATCCTTGGCTGAATATTGGTACAACACTAATTATCACACCAGTCTAAAGACAACCCCTTTTCAGGCCCTTATATGGCTACCAACCCCCATCCACATTCTTGGAGACTCAAATTGTCACACAGAACCAAGATACAGCCGAATTTATCAAAGACAGACAGAAACAAATACAAGACCTCAAACAGAACCTAATGCAAGCTCAACAGCGTATGAAATTTTTTACAGATAAAAAGAGAAAAGAGAGTTCTTTTGAGGTAGGCGACTGGGTATACTTAAAACTCTAACCTTTTCGGCAAAACTCAGTGGTTCTCAGAAAGAATTTGAAACTCTCAGCTAAATTTTATGGGACTTTTCAAATATTAGAGAGGGTCGGAGAGGTGGCTTACCGCTTGAAATTACCGGAGAGCGCCCAGATCCATCCCGTGTTCCACGTGTCTCTTCTGAAAAAGAAGATTAGCCCCACAGTGCTTCCCGCCCCACTCTCTGAATTATCGGAGACAAGTGAGAATGGGGAATTTTTGGTTCGTCCTACGGAAACGATTGCACAGAGGTTAGTACAGAGAAAAAGAGAAATCGTTCGAGAATTCTTAATCAATTGTTGCAATCTTGGGGATGGTGACTTAACTTGGTAGGATGAGAGTTATTTGCGCAAGAAATTTCCAAAGTTTGATCCTTTGGGACAAGGATCAAAAAATGGGGAAGGTATTGTCATGAATTCATGGTTTTCGGATTCGCCGGAGAAGAAGGGAAAGGGATTAGGGTTTGGAACGATCGATTTAGATGCAATTTGAATAGAAACGGTGGTTTCTAAGTGCTTGACGGGTCGGATCGATTCTGACGGGCCGACACTTATGGATTTGAGGACTCTGGACAGGTCGAGTGAAGTGAAGTAGTTGGGCCGCTGATTGTTCGCTTAACGGGCCGATTAAATTGTTGTTGGGCCAATATTAATTTTAGGCCTTATGATGTTTTGTAACCCTTGTCTTTAGCTTACAAGTGTCATGTTTTAATTGGTACTATTTCCTTAATGGGTGGATCAAGCTTAGATGCTTTTGGTCCCCCCCTCTTATGTATTTATGTGTGTTTTCACTATGAGGAAAAAGAACAAGAATTACATCTGAAAATTCACTCTCTCCCTCAACATTCTACTCCTCCTATCACTATACATTTCATTCTGCAAAATTACTCATATTGCTACAACCGAAAATTACAAGAAAATTTCCAGATAATACCAAAACATTATACATACTAAGCCCAGTCATTACAGACGCCCTCCCTTTCGATCGATACACAGTTGAGGAGGCCGATCACGAACGCTATATGTGTGAGAGCGGTCCTGGTTAGGGAATTTTAAGATGGAGCCTTGCGTATGGGTAGCAAGAGGGTGCTTATGCCCCGACGGTGGGGCCTTATGGGGAACGGCCCAGCCCAATAGGGACAGCACACCCCCCACTTCAAGCTCACCTCTGTATCGATTGAATCACTCGTTGGGTTTAGTCGGTGGAACTGGTGAACCACGCGAGCTGGTTAGATGTGTGGGACAAAGGTCTTGTAGTACCCCCTTTTATTGATCGATCCTTTTCTTCGCTTCGGTAGTGAATCACCTACTCAAAAATAAAAAAAGGGTGCCCATGAACACCTTATTTGAGACGACTAAGGTAGGTGGGTGACTCTTTCATGGTGGAAGGGGAGAAGGGGCCTAAGCACGGAAGATGCCGTCCACTTGAGTAGCAAAGGTAAGCGGTTAGGTTGACTTTCTTTTCCAGGCGGACATACGGTTCCCGCGGAAGATCAAGTTGGTGAGCCGTGTGAAGGGAAACCTTCCCGCACGGTTCGGAGAGCACTGAATTAGAATGAGAGGTTCACCACCACATCATTGCATGCAAGGGGAGCTCGCTCGATTCGTATATTGGTCCTACTCGTAACTCACTTTTGACCCCGTGTTCGATAGCCCGACCGTAGTGATGTTAATTGTGGTTACATTCATAAGTAGCTTGGTCCATCTTTATTCTATTTTATATATATCTGTGGATCCACATAGCCCTCGATTTACGTGTTATTTATCCATTTCTACTTTTTTATGCCAATGTTGGTGACTGGAGATAACTCTCTTCAATTATTCTTGGGATGGGTGGGATTAGGTCTTGCTTCATATTTGTTAATTACACGACTTCAGGCAGATAAATCAGCTATCAAAGCTATGATTGTCAATCGAGTAGGTGATTTTGGATTAGCTCCTGGGATTTCGGGTTGTTTTACTCTCTGTCAAATAGTAGACTTTACAACCATTTTTGCTATTGCTATTGCCCCCAGAAATTCTTGGATTTCTTGCAATATGAGATTGAATGCCATAATTCTGATTTGTATTTTACTTATTGGTGTTGTTGGGAAATTTGCACAGATAGGATCACATACTTGGTCACCCGATGCTATGGAGGGTCCCACTCCAGTATCCGCTTTGATTCATGCACCTACTATGGTAACAATTGCCATTTTCATGATAGAAAGGTGCTCCCCTTTATTTGATACCCGCCTACAACTTTGATTGTTATTACTTTTGCAGGAGCGATGACGTCATTCCTTGCGGCAACCACTGGAATATTACAGAACGATCTAAAGAGGGTCATWGCTTATTCAACTTGCAGTCAATTAGGCTATATGATCTTTGCTTGCGGCATCTCTAACTATTCGGTTAGCGTCTTTCACTTAATGAATCACGCATTTCTCAAAGCCTTACTATTCCTGAGTGCAGGTTCGCTGATTCATGCCATGTTAGATGAGCAAGATATGCGAAAGATGGGGGGCTTGCCTCCTCGTTCCCTTTTACCTATMCCATGATGCTCATGGGCAGCTTATCCCTAATTGGATTTCCTTTTCTAACTYGATTTTATTCCAAAGATGTGATCTTAGAGCTCGCTTACACTAAGTATACCATCAGTGGGAACTTTGCTTTKTGGTTGGGAAGTGTCTCTGTCCTTTTCACTTCTTATTACTCTTTTCGTTCACTTTTTCTAAGATTTCTATTACCAACTAATTCATTTGGGCGAGACATCTTACGGTGTCATGATGCGCCCATTCCTATGGCCATTACTTTAATACTTCTGGCTCTCAGGAGTCTCTTTGTAGGATACTTTGCCAAAGTGTGACCTGTTAGCCCATAAGTAAGTACTGTGATGAAGCGGCTCTTGCTCACCCGACACGATCGTACAAGGTCATAATTCACCCAACACGATCATCCGGGGTGAACAAGAATTGGGGATCGGATGCGGGCGAAATTCCCGCCAATGGCTGAGATGTTCAGTCGACTCCCTCCCCCTTTGTGGGGGTCCGGACCCCTAACAGTGAGCAGAAAAGGGGGGAGGAAAGAAGCTCTGGTGAACCATCATAATTAGTGAACAAGTGTAAGCTTCGCTGCCCGATATTATGGAGTACTGACCACACCGAGGGACAGGCCCTGAAGCGAAGGACGGGAACGAGCGGAATCAATGTGTTCCAATTTCTGGCCTTGCACCGACCATCTAATGGAACATGGACTAAACGGACATTGCCTGAAAGGACTATGTCGAAAGCACCCCCCCTACCCCCCACAAGGTACATCTTGCGCCTATGGGCCGCTATAACTATCCAAGAAGACAATCAAAACTGTAAGGATAAAGAAACTGACCCGGTGGACTACCGAGCTACAAGTACTACGACACAGAAGCAGGATTCTCTAAAAATCCAAGGTTGCGGTTGGACAAGAGGGCCCACTTAGAGACTTGGGATCTCAAAAGGAAATGCGAAGGTTGCAACAAGACGGTTGGCCGATAGGCGAAAGAGAATCAACTAGTTTTGTTATGATCTGAGTATGCTCATTATAGGGAATACCTTAACCCTGGGAACCGGGGCCTGTCTATCCTTCATTTACAGTCGACGTTTCGGATTTGTCTATCGACATCTGAATGTTTCGATCTGGTTCGATTCATGATCGCATCTGCAAACCTTATCCCGTGGGCCTTAGCGGACTTCATTCTTCACCCGGTCCTTAGTAGCCTTTCCAAAGGTAAGCGGTTAGGTTGACTTTGAAAAGGTTCCTAGTAAACAACACGTTAAAGAAAGCTTCTTCCTTGTCACCACTCCCACTACCAATGAGAGGACTTAAATCAGCCTACTTGAGAATGGCTCCTTGACCTTGCTTTCAACCGGCTTGGTATTGGCAACTCAAATGGGAGAGCTAGAAGGAAAAGCAGGAACTAGATTCCAAATGTACTACTCTTTTCTTAAAGAGATTGTGCACTAAAAAATAGGCTTAAGTACGGATCCACTTCAACTTATGGTGATGGTTTAAGAAAGCCTCTTCTTCAGTAAGCACTCAAGTGCACCGAAAAGTCATCTTTCGTGGTCCTGTAATGGTTTCACTTTGGTTGCTTACCCATGCTTTTGTCGTGCATGCCCGTAACATGAACATTACACATGCAATTGTTGTAGACATGTACATTTATTGAAATCTCGAGAAAGAGATTTCTCAAGAAGGAGAACTAAGAAAAGTCTTTCAAAGAAAGGTACCAGAAGCAGAGAAAAAGGTGAGTGCAAGGGCAGGATAGAGACCTTTTATACACTGCTGTAGGGTAGTACACCCATATTCCCCAGCAGGTGCCGTGTAGGGTTTAAAAAAGAAGGAAAACTTCGATGGCGATCAATGAATTTGATTGCCTCGTAGCCCAGTTTCACCACTCTTTAGCTAGTTAGACGGTTAGGAGGCACACCGAGACTAGTGTTGATTAGCCGAGGTAAAAGACAAAGGCCTGTCTCGTAGGTGTATTATTCTACATTTTCCCAAAAGAACATTCATTCATTTTGAAAGTGTATCGTGAAAGTGTTCCATGAGGGATTGGATCTCTAGATTGGACGAATTCCACTTTTGGGGTTAGAAAAAGGAGCTGCTGAATGACAGCTTTTAAATGTCTTTCCCTCTTTCTGTCGATCAGTTCAAAAAAAATGAAAACTAATCACTCAAAAAGTCATAAACTACTCCTTTCTTCTCTGGATAGAATAATGTTAGATCGACTGGCTCACTCTTTCTGGGAAAAGGAGATCTCTTATGAGAATTTTGAGTTGTCATATTGGTATCTCTCAAATATGAAGGAAATAGGCTCTAAATGAATATGCTTTCATCTATACTTAGCGTAGAATCTGCTCCTTTGCTTATCGTATCTCTTTGGGATCAATAGAACTAGGTCCCTTCCCACACTACTGTGTGTCGAAGTACTATAAAATAGATAAAGAGAAAAAGTCAAGTACTCATTAAATGTGTTAAGTATATAGCTAGACTCATTGGGAAATCTTCCAGATGATCCCGAATGATGTATTTGATTTCCTGATGAAGGCTTGAGGCTCGAGAGACCTGCAGAATGAACCCAGGGACGTCCTAGAAGAAATTTATATGTTTCAGAGATGTTCAGCACTTGAAATTCCACCTCGAAAGTGTAAGGCTTCCACTAGTAAATCGATGTCACCGAGAATCTGCCTCTTCGACCCATCAAAGGCACGAATTGTAATGTCGCTGGGGCGGATGGTTCACTAAAAAATTCCTAACTTCATAATAGTGACCAATGGACATACATTGATGGCTGAGCTATTATCGATCAGCACTCTTGCTACCACCATTTCATTGCACATTACTTGGATATGTAAGGCCTTATTGTGTCCCGTACCCTCAGGTGAGAGCTCATCATCTTAAAATGCTCAAGTTTTCCATTCTCATATGAGGTCGGAAAAGGAAAATTCTATCATGCCTAGTTGATCACCGACATCGAATGCAATCTTTTAAGCATAGCCTCCTCGATCACGGGCATAGAGTGGATGAGATCTTATGAGTTCCCACTATCGAATCATCTCATTTCCTATTTCGGGCATTGAAAGCTGAAATCAAAAGACATCAAGGCCTAAGTCAGACCAATGATGATCTTCTCTTAAAATAGCAATAATATCTGGTGGAGGACTCTACACCCAGTAAGGTCGACACAGTCAGTTAACACTATAAAAAAACAGTAGTTTCACGAGTGGAAAACCGAGGGAAACCATTCCCTCGGTAATCTTCGAGGGAAATCCCGAAGGATAAAAGTTTCCCTCAGTTTTTCCCGAGGGCAACAACTCCCCTCGGAAAATCCCTTTAAAAAAACGGTGCAATATTTGCCGCCCTAATTATCGAAGGATTTTGAGAAAAAACAACCCTCGAAAAAACGAGGGGACGAGAATATCCTCGGTTTTTTTAACAAAACAAATAATAATAATAATTTACAAAAAAACCGAGGGGAACTATTTCTCCTCGTAAAAGACCGCGGGCTAGGCACTCCCCTTGGTTTGTTTAAAAAATAAAAAATAAAATAATTTAAAAAAATTCCAAGGGCAAGGGGTGGCCCTCAGAATTTTCCAAGGGGAAACACCTCCTCTCGGAAACCTTTAATTAAAAATAATCGAAAGAAATAAAAAAAAAAGAAAAATTAGAATAAAATGATATTAAGTTAATTTTTATTCCATTTTTCAGATTTATTGTTTGGAAATTGATTTTAAAACCACCCCACATGCCTAAGATAATAGGATTTGTTTCATTTTTACGATTTTTTTTTATTTTTTTCTGAGCGGATTCATGCCCCCTCGGTAATTTTCGCCTTTTTTTTTTTTGTTTTTAATTTAATATAAAGAAAAAAATCTCAAAAATATCATAAGATAATTAAAAAAATCTAATTTAGAATTATTTTTCAAACAATAAATCTGATAAATGGAAAAACAAATAAGTTTTAGAATCAATTAAATAAAAATGACATGTATAATTAATTTACAAACAATAAGTCTGAAAAACAATTTTTTAATAATTAATTAATTAATATTTTAAAGAAGGTCATATATATTTTAAAATAATTAAACAATTTGAAAACTAAAAACTAGTCACATTAATATAAAAAAGACTATTAATTTCTAAACAAACTAATTAAGCATCAAGGAAGGGGCAAACAAATAGTTCATTGCCTTCAGATATTTTTGGAGCTGCCTTTTTCTAGTTATATTTCTTGTGATGCCTGGTACAGTTTATATATATGTTTGTGTACGACCATTGATTTGGATTAGTTTCAATATAAGGTATTTTTTAAAGTGATTAATATTTAAAAATAATAATTAAAAAAATGGAAAAACTGAGGGGAATATGGCCCTCGGAATTTTCCGAGGGCATTAAGCCCTCGATTTTTCTGAGGGCAAACTCCCCTCGGTTTTTTCGACGGTAATATGCCCTCAGTTTTTACGAGGGCACTCTACCCTCGGTTTTTTCGAGGGCAATAGCCCCTCGGTTTTTCCTCGGTTTCTCTGAGGGCAAACGGGGGGAAATAACTGAGGGGATTAACCTCGGAATTCCCGTCGGTAAAATATTATGAGAGAAACTTACCCTCGAAAAAATTTACCGAGGATGGATTTTTCGATGAACATTTTCCCTCGATTTCTCAAAAAATCGAGGGAATTTTCACTAATACCGAGGAAAAAATCCCTTGAAAAACTGTTTTTTTTTTTTGTTGTGTAAGAAGCTGCTCTCCCACCCAATCGGCCAAAGCATTGGCTAATTTGTTCACCCTTTATACAGACCAGCTGTGGTAGGACATCAGGAGTTGCTACTAAATGATTGGCGTCCGACCCTCGTGGTTCCGGGATGCCGAGACGCACCCCTCCCCGCCTTGTTCGTAAATTCTTGGGATTTGTTTTTATGTTTTACTAACTTTTCTATTTTTTCTTGAATTTATTCAATTTTTTACTTAAATTAAAAAACAAAATAGAAAACGCGTACTAAACGATCGAAGCCCGACCCTCATGGTTACGGGATGCCAAGACGCACCCCTCCCCGCTCCGTTCGTAAATTCTTGGGATTTGTTTTTATTTTTTACTAAATTGTTTATTTTTTTAAATTTTCTTCAGCAATAGGTCTCAGACTGCAATCTGTAGACGACTTTTGACTATGAAAAGCTTTCAAGACCTGAGATGAATCTTTCTTCATACATACAAAGAGAAGATAGTTGTAGAGAAAAAGCCAGGTCAGAACCTTTCCTAAGTGTAAGTGCATGAGCCTCCGACATGTCCACCGAAAAAAGGGCGTAAATAGACCCTATTCCAGTTATGAGTAGCCCAGTCAGATCTATACCCACCACTCCAATGTTTTCTTTTTGATAACCTGGTTAGAGAACCGCATCAACATGAATTTTAAAAGAACCCATCTCAGGCGGATGCCAATTCAGCTCAACTTCTCCTTGGTGGGACTAGATCGAAAGGGCAGGGGGTACTTCGGCTGCCTTGTATCAGTTGAAGAGAGGGGGGTGGTAGGCTTAGTTGGGCTCGAACCTACAATATTACCATTATGAGCGGTACGTTTAAACCAATTAAACTATAAGCCCTTACGGATCTCTACATGCAATTCGCTCACTTAGGGAAGAGCGGATGGAAAGAGGAGGCCTTTGCTCTATCTGCTTCTTCCTCTTCCCAGGAATGAACAATTGGATAAATATAATGATATTTCTATTTTTTTTATTATTGTTTATATATAGGTATAGAATATTATATGTCTATTATTATTATAAAATAAATAATATAATTTAAGCAAGCGGCCCTTTCGCGACTCAAACAGCTGGTACACTTTCTAGCTTGCAACGGCTTAAACGGGCGAGGGCTCTCTATTTGCTTGCAATGCCGGTTATTCGCCTTTCTAAAGGGTTTTTATGAACGCAATTTAAAGAAAATCATTATAAATAAAGTAATAAAAAGTACATAAGGAATGAGAAAGAAAAACTTGGTTACGGGAAACGAAGGTTAGGCCGACTACTTTAGTAGAGATAGACCTAAAAAAGTTTATTCATCCTTTCTGTCAATGTTGCCGATTCCCAGAATACCTCGTGTATGCAGTTGTCCAACTACTTCTTCTTCCGACTTCTTTAGCCACTTCCGCATCTGTCGTATTCGACAAAGCTTGCTTCGTGGCCGAGCATTTAACAATGCCAGCAGCCTGGTGAGAGCTGGCTGTCTAGGGACAAGTTAAGGCAGGGCCTGATGGACTTGCCTCTCATAAGATTGGGTGAGGGCATCAGAAAGGGTCTCATAAACTGGGCCTTTGGGCACTTGCTAGTCAGTCCTACTCTTCTTCCCCACCGAGCGCATGCTACGATTTTTTGAACTGTSTTTGTGAACATGAAGAGATGGGATTGAGTTTTCACGCTTTCACTAAGGGACAAAGTATGCCGTCCTTTCGTACCTTTCTGACTRTCTATCCTTCTTTTTGATAGGACAGGTAAGACTGATTTTCTATTTTCCCACAGTTTCTCTTTCTGGGTATTCCAACTTTTGAGTTAAAGGGCTCTTAGGAAGTGAATCAGACTACGCTTGAAAATCTACCTCTTATTTTCTCGAAAAATGGAGAGAGAGACTGATTTCACTAAGGAAAGGAACTAAACTAATAGACGAGGAGGAATAAATTATGGACAAATTTCTGACATTCAAGCATACTATAGATGTTCCAGAACTGCTATAGTAGAAACGATAACTAAGTGAAAGGCGGAGTGATCATATCTGCAGTTCTTGTTGACAACTCTGATCCTACAGAAGAAGCTGGTAGTGGAGGATTTCTAGTCTTTCCTAAAGCAAGCATTATACTAGATATATGATAAGACCAATGCCACCTTCGACAGGGAAAGGAAAACCCAAACCACAGAATGAAGAGCATTTTCTCAGTATCAATGACTCACTTATAGGCAAAATAAAAAGAGTAAACTTGGTCTGGTCATCGCTATTGGTTCTCTTTATAGATCCATTAACTAAAAGAGAATGATTATTGGAAGTGACTTCGCAGGCGTGTGTACTTACTTAGTTACAACTTCTTCCAACTCTTAAAGGCGAGGTTTAAGCTTTCCAGCAGTCCAAGCAGATGCGAGTGAAATAGCTGCTCCCGTTCCGACAAGAGAAGGAATGATTTTTCACTTTTATGACGCCTGGAGCCATGTGTAGCCTGTGCGAAGGAAGCCTAGACTGCAGATGGATTACTACATTCAATCCTTGAAGATGGCACTTAGGAGGGATGGGATCGAATCCTTCCTAAAAGAAAGAATTGCCCTTCATCTCTTGAGCTCAGTAGGATATACTTGATCCAACTCTCAGTTAGCATTCAAATGCAACTATATGATTTTCACATTAGTTCAATGTAGGTGTAGGTAAGGATGTGCTCTAAGGGGGAAAAGGAATTTTCTATTCCTATCCCGAATCTATAACTCTTTACGCGTCTCATTCAAGTGTGTCAAAGCTAGATCGACTAGTTGGACTTTCCTCCTTCCTTTAGTCTCTTTCCTGTTGAAGCGCTTAATCCAATAGTAAATAACCTTAGAAGCGTCTGTCTCATGCCAAATGTCTTAGAGAATAGTAGTTCGCATCGATCTAGTTTCAGCCTTCGTAGGAGTCATTTTTATACCTAGTGTAAATAGCGGTACCTCTAGTCCCAATATAAATGGATCTGCAGTTGCACTCTCACCAGTCTTTCCCTCTGACAGATCGGTAGTACAAAGAGACATAAATCTAGGGAAGAGAGAGTATAAGCATCTCCTTCAAGCGATGCACTCACATCTCGCAAAGGCGAGAAAGAATATGTGCTTAGCTCAACCAAAAAAAGGGCTGGAGAGCCTAAGGAAGAACTTTCATACCCAGTCTAAAGATCTCACAGTTTGACCATTTCTRCTATTGTTGAGGGCTAATGTGCCTAAGCAGCATAGCAGGGATAAGGGGGCACTTCACTGGAAGGATAGTTGGTTGTTCTCACCTACTACTAAGCCAGACAGGGTAAAGGGCTAGCTAGCATAAGCGAGTTCGTTTAATAACCTTTCCAGCTGTATCAAATAAGCCAAAAAGGAGTCTTGAAAATGGATATCTCAGAAGTTTTCTATGAACAAATTTCTATCTATGGTAGGATTTGCTCCTTTGTCCATGCATGAGAGCGTGGGTAGGTAAAGAAGTAAGTGAAGCAAGGGCGTTAAGGCTAGGATTTTTCATCTCACTTCTCCCTATGACAGATCATCTCACCTTTTGAGTCCCTAGAAGGCAAATTCAAAACTGACTCTATATGGCATCGAGCTTCTTCTGACCCCACTATAGTGTCAAATCAAGAAGGAAGTACGTCGACTCCCATTCAGCATAGAAAGAGAATGGAGCGAAGTGGGCTGTGTAATCAATTGCATTTTGCCTCTTATTGAACAACGATTTAATTAGGTAAGTAAGGAGGCTACCTAACATAGAGGTGAATGTAGCCCTGATTGTGATTTCTTCCTTGGGCAGGCCTGCCTTGTTGTGATAGGGGGAGTGATAGAACACAGGGAAAGTAGTAGTTGGACGAGGTGCTTAAATAGTCATTATTCGGGTGAAGGGAAGGAAGCATAAGCCAAGACAGCTTAGCTAATGATTGGTCATTGTTACCGAGTTCATTCCAACGACTACGACCGAGCCTTTTTTCTTTCCATTCTTCAAGCGACAAAACCCAAAGTTCAAGCTTTTTACTAATATGTTCACCCCTGAATGAGATAGGAGCGTATGGCCCAGCTTTGAATGACAAGGGGGTGGGACCCCCAACAAGAAGAGTCTGTTGATGTTAAGCTTTTTTATTTTAGATGAATCCTCAAGAGAGGAATGAGATTCTTTCACCAAGCCAAGTGGGATTCAAGTAAACAAGAAGGTAAGCTTCTCTATCCTAGCTTTTTCCATCGCTTTTTCGGGCAGCAAATTTCTAGCTTCCTCTGCTGCACTAAGAGTACCAGTTACTCGAGAAAGACTGAATCTCATTCAAGTGAAGAAGATCGGGAAACCCTCTACGCGAATGCCTAGCCTCTCTTCCTCCCCTTTTCGATTTTAGTACTGGACCTCGTAAATGGTCCTTTAGAAAATAAAAGGCATTTTCTTACATTTCGTGAGTGATTAGCGGAGCATTGAGTTCCTTTTTTGAATTGTAATGGCTTAAAGAACCTGATTTTCTTCAACCCCCAGAAAATAAAAAAATGTGAGAGGTACGTTCTTTGCAACGAATGAAACTTCGTCAACAACAACTTTCACTTGTTAGGAGTAGGGGATGAAAAGAGCTCTTTGTATAGGTTGGGTTTTATGGGCTTTGATGGGGAAAACTGCTTTTTTGGTCCATTATGTTGTCCACTTTCCAATTTTGGACCAAGATATTGTCCAGTATCAAAACACATACACGGAGTTGGCAAAATAATCAAAAAAGGTCCAAAATTATCATGTTCGGGCCGAATTGCTGACGTGGCAAGATTATTTATTTTCTTATTATTTTTTATTTATTTTTAAATGTTAAATGGAAGAAAAAATTCATTTTTGTCCTAAAGCCAGAAAATTTACACCTTGTATGAAAAAAATGAAAAATGACTTTTTCACAGACCCAAACTCAACGAAGTTGGGAACAATCAATCGCTACACACCCAAACTAAACTCTCTCTCTCTCTCTCTCAAACACAGACCAGAAAACACATGGCTGTAGAACTTGGTCTGTCGGACACTCCAATCTCCACCGTCCAACCCTCCACCGCCATCCCCTCTTAGGCCCTCCCCCCCTCAACCGCCCCTCCGCCGCCAATCCCCCTAAACGGAAGCGCCGCCCCAGCATCCGACTCGGAGAGATCGGCGGCGATTCTCATTACGAATCTCAAAATAGCCGCCCCAGCAAGACCTGGCGGTTCCACAAAGACCCATCTTTGGCGGCAAAAACGTCCAAAACCCGGCCCCTCAGCAACCTCGTCAACGGTATCGACGATCCAATTGGGGATTTTTCTCACCGCAACAAGTCCAAAAGTAACAACAAGCCCATAAAGAGAGTTCGCACCAATTGGGATAAATCTGAGACCGCCGCCATTAGTAACAACAAGCCCACAATCTCTAAATAAATCTCTTCTTCAGTCCCAATTCATCATATATTCTTTGCTAGAATTCGCCTCTGTAATTAGATTTATTTTTGGAAAGTCATCCATTGCCAGCGGTGGATATCCAATATCATAAAACAGGCCTGCATAATCTTGTATATACAAATTATTAACTTTAATTATCAGTAATCCAATTAATGAATCTCTGAATAAATCTCTTCTAAATTATCAGTAAATTTTCTGGCTTTAAGGACAAAAATGAATTTTTCCTCCATTTAACATTTAAAAATAAATAAAAAATGATAAAAAAATAAATAATCCTACCACGTCAGCAATTCGTCCAGAACATGATAATTTTGGACCTTTTTTGATTATTTTTCCAACTTCGTGTATGTGTTTTGATACTGGACAATATCTTGGTCCAAAATTGGAAAGTGGACACCATAATGGACCAAAAAAACAATTTCCCCGTCTTTGATGCTTACCATATTATTATGAAAAGGGGAAGGTTTGATAAAGGAGCTTTTCAGCCCTATTGTTGGATTCTTGGTCCGCAGCCCCGCCCTATAGAATGAATAAGGAGAGGTTTATCGATGACCGAGCCACTCTTCTCCTGTGGATCCTTACCTCATCCCTTTGTCACTTAACTTAAAGGGAGAAGTAGCGAAAGCGAGTCTAAAGGCCAAAGAGTCATCTTTGAAGCCACAAATTAGTCTTTACTCATAGTAGAGTGTAAGGCAGGTTTGGGTATAGCAGGACTTGAACCTGCGACCATTAGGTTAAAAGCCCAATGCTCTACCAAGTGAGCTATATACCCCAAGAAAAGATGAAGTAGGAAATAAGGATTAGTGCGGAAAAGAGGGTGGCCCAATTTCCCTTCTTCTCATCATATTAAAGGAGCACAGCTCTGTATGAGGCTCGTACTATAGATCAAGTGAAGAAAACCTAAGGGCGCGCGTTAGCACTCCTGCAAGAAAACGGCCTAGCTAACGCGCCCCTTATTGAAAATTCAAAGAAAGCCTTGATATGAGAAAGATGCGCTCAAGCTTACTAAGCAAACGTAGGCTTGGGCTCGAAGGTCGACCTTAATCAATAAGCCCCTTTTATTAGGTTGGGTGCTTATCTCCACTCATTGAAGATTCTATCTACAAAAGAAGGTCAACAGGGGATACTCAAATTGCTCTCACTGACACCATTTATGAGAAGGTGAGGTTGTCTTTCTCTCCATCCACTCAACTGCTCAAGCGCAATGCTTAGTTCCGATTATACGAAGGTAGAATACCTGTTCGAAGGTCCAGTACAGTAGGTAGGCGTGTTCGTTTTGGCTCCCGAGCGAGAACGAGAAATAGGCGATGCACCATCCTTGTTGCTACCTACGTTTTCCTTGACTTGAAAGATTATCCAATTGAATCCACACTCAAAGGAGGACCACAAGCTCAAGGCTCGGTGAAAAAGAAAGTATCAGCATTAAGAAACTTCTTGGGGTTATCATTGAAAGTTAGATCCCAACATTCATTTCTTCATTCATATTCATAGCTGAGTCTACTAAAAGAGGGACCAGTCTCATCGTGGTGATTAGAGGAAACCTATGATCTTTCACCTCTAATGTGACACATTCTCCCCAGTTATATGATCAAGGGGGTCAGTCGGCTAGAGAGCGAGGCTATTCTTCTTCCGTGGAGACAAAGCCATCCCTTCTACTGACCGAACCCTCAACTTGGAAGTCTTCGTCAACATGTTATGAAGCTCCAGGATTCAGCGGGTCACCATTAGTTGAATTACAAAGGCAAAGATCTGGTCAAGGGAAAGCGCAGTGCGCCTGGTGCAAATGGCTTTCTTTTTTCATGATATACCAATCAGAATGGAGGGTCCTCCCTACGTACATGATTGATAGAATCACTACGTAGGGAGGGCGGGCAACTTGATGCGGTGGAGGCATGAGTGCAGTTCGATCTTGTGGTGTATTCGTTTGTAGTGAGTAGGGCCTCTTTCTCGTTGATCTCAGTTCGCCTCCGCTCTATTGAAAAGTCGGAATTCCTACGGCGGTTTTGTCAACGAATGAATCTCTGGGCAGATTGACTAAGCTAACCTACCATTAAGGAGGCTCTTCCATAATTGGGTTCTCCGCTTTAGTGTGATTGACAAAGGAGAGGCGGGTGGGGGGGAGAAGCTGCGGTCGAACTCTAATTCTGGAAAGAAGTCGGGGCCCTCTTTTCAAGTATACCAGATAGAAGATGATAGAAGGTCAACTATCATTGTCTTGCACAAGACAGTGCTCTTTCACTTCGAGTTCCTTCCTTCGTAGCCAAATATGATGATACGCTTTGGCATTCTTACCTACCAAATAAAAGGCCTGCTAGGTAACTGAAATCGCTCAGGTCAGTGGAGACTCATTCACTCACATACTCCTTATCTATTTAATAGTCTCTTCCATCTACTGGATTCAAAAGTCAACCCGCCACGTTGGGCTGTAAGATAGAGCTATTGTACTAGTTGACTTGTAAGAAAGAGCTTCCGTAACAGCTGGAAGACTCTTGTATGTATGGTAACCCTCTCTTCCGCTACAGGTGGTCTGTTGCACAAAATGGCTGACAGAAGCAAGGTTTCTTAGCGCGCTTTTCAAGCGCTTAGCTTCTGCTAGCGGCGGGGCGGCAAGGCCATGTTCTTCAGTTGAAATCCTGAGACAAGAAGGTACAAACGAAGTGACGTGACCCTTTCGAAGATAGGGGTAGCTTTCTTATGGTAGTAATTGCGAACATCTCTTCTCTTCTCTTAGCGTGCACAGATTGATAACATGCCGCCTTAGGCACATCTCTTAGTGATCGCGCGTCGTTACGCAATAAAATTAATATTACTATTTTTCCTTAACTTTCCTCCACTAACTAGTAGAAGCGGTAAGTAAGGGTCGATCCCACGAGGAGTGTGGATTAACTTATGATTATTTGTATTAAAATAATAAAGGGGGTAAAGAAGATGAACTAACTAATGAGAACTAAGAATAAAATAAAGAGCAAAGTAAATAAACTCAAACAAACGAAACACGTAGAGAATTTATAAGAGATTAATAATAATGAGAAAACTCAAGTCCAAATTCAGTTTCCACCCTC
This sequence comes from Phtheirospermum japonicum, assembly GCA_014905375.1. Lineage (NCBI taxonomy): Eukaryota > Viridiplantae > Streptophyta > Magnoliopsida > Lamiales > Orobanchaceae > Phtheirospermum > Phtheirospermum japonicum. Next base: position 630,909 of record BMAC01000242.1, read on the forward strand.
TATTGATTCATTTAACCAATTGTAATATCATAATTCACGTTTTATATGAAACTAAAAGCCCTAAATAGCAATAAGCATTGCTACTCCCCTTACCGAATATTTTATCAAAACAAGCTCTTCAATTAAACCTAATTAATGAACAACCTAGAATAAGATCTCTATATTTAATCTAATAACTGCATAAAACGCTAGGCAAATAGGCTAATCTAAGCAATAAACTCATAAGCTCGGTTTAATACACTTATGTTGATAGCGGTCGAACTCTAATTCTGGAAAGAAGTCGGGGCCCTTTTTTCAAGTATACCAGATAGAATATGATAGAAGGTCAACTATCATTTTCTTGCAGATGACAGTGCTCTTTCACTTCGAGTTCCTTCCTTCGTAGCCAAATATGATGATACGCTTTGGCATTCTTACCTACCAAATAAAAGGCCTGCTAGGTACTGAAATCGCTCAGGTCAGTGGGGACTCATTCACTCACATACTCCTTATCTATTTAATAGTCTCTTCCATCTACTAGATTCAAAAGGCGACCCACCGCGTCGGGCTGTAAGATAGAGCTATTGTACTACTTGACTTGTAAGAAAGAGCTTCCGTAAGAGCTGGAAGACTCTTGTATGTATGGTAACCCTCTCTTCCGCTACAGGTGGGTTGTTGCACAAAATGGCTGACAGAAGCAAGGTTTCTTAGCACGCTTTTCAAGCGTTTACCTTCTTCTAGCGGTGGGGCGGCAAGGCCATGTTCTTCAGTTGAAATCCTGAGACTAGAAGGTACACACGAAGTGACGGTCCCCTTTCAAAGATAGGGGTAGCTTTCTTATGGTAGTAATTGTGAACATCTCTCCTCTTCTCTTAGCGTGCACAGATTGATAACATGCCGCCTTAGGCACATCTCTTAGTGATCGCGCGTCGTTACGCGATAAAATTAATATTACTATTTTTCCTTAAKTTTCCTCCACTAACTAGTAGAAGCGGTAAGTAAGGGTCGATCCCACGAGGAGTGTGGATTAACTTATGATTATTTGTATTAAAATAATAAAGGGGGTAAAGAAGATGAACTAACTAATGAGAACTAAGAATAAAATAAAGAGCAAAGTAAATAAACTCAAACAAATGAAACACGTAGAGAATTAATAAGAGATTAATAATAATGAGAAAACTCCGGTCCAAATTAAGTTTCCACCCTCGATTGATTCATTTAACCAATTATAATATCATAATTCACGTTTTATATGAAACTAAAAGCCCTAAATAGCAATAAGCATTGCTACTCCCCTTACCGAATATTTTATCAAAACAAGCTCTTCAATTAAACCTAATTAATGAACAACCTAGAATAAGCTCTCTATATTTAATCCAGTAACTGCATAAAACGCTAGGCAAATATGCTAATCTAAGCAATAAACTCATAAGCTCGGTTTAATACACTTATGTTGTGTTACCCGTAATGATGCGCGACCATTAGTTGCTACAATTATATAGAAACAACGACAATTACACTGGAAGCATCCCTATTTCTAGCAATTGATAACCAACCCTTAATTTAGCTGATCAATCCAAATCAGAAGTTAAGCAATCATGTCATGTAAATAAAATAACACAAACAATCTCATATGAAGAACGAAATAGATATTACGGAAATTTATTAGAACATAATCTCACAAAGGTTTCAACATCACAAGGACTGGAATAAATAAACTACTCACTCATGGTGTTCACGAGTTCATAAAAGAAAAATAGAAAAACAAACATAGTTCTTGAGTAGGGAAGTGGAAAGAAGTGTAGATCTTAAGTCTTGAATCTTCAATCTCTTGATGGATGGATGAATTAGGATCTTCTTGATGCCTTAGGCTGAAGTTCCACTGGAAAGTGGCATGGTTTCCCAAATATGAGTCGATATGGAGACATCCCAATAGGTGTCTTATAAGCTGTCATATACGCCCAAAGTGCTTCCTTGAGTTTGATGCTCCAATCCTTTCGGTTTACATTAAGGGTCTTCTCCAAGATAGACTTGATTTCTCAATTTGAAGTCTCAGCTTACCCGTTCATCTGCGGATGGTACGCTGTGGAAAGCCTATGCACTACACCATATTTCCGAAGCAGTGCTTTTACCGTCTTGTTATAAAAATGAGTTCTGTGATCGCTTATCATTGCCCGAGGGATTCCAAATCTTGAGAAAATTTGAGATTTAATAAAATGTAAAACCACCTTTGAGTCATTTGATTGAGTGGCATTCGCTTCCACCCATATTGAGACGTAATCCATCACCGGTAATATGTAGAGATTTTAGAAAAAGAGTGGAAAGGCCCCCATAAAATCAATACCCCACAAGTCAAAATTTTCACAAACCATTATAGGATTTTGGGGCATTTAATTTCTCCTCGAGATATTCCCCGTTCTTTGACAACTATCACACGACTTACAAAACTCATGCGCATCTCAAAAAAGAGCGGCCAGTAGAAACCACTATCGAGCACCTTGTGGGCAGTTCTCTTGGATCCAAAGTATCCCCCGCAAGCATAAGTATGACAAAAAGATAAAAGAGAGTGGAACTCAGAATTGGGAATGCATCTTAGAATTACTTGATCGGCGCATTGCTTCCAAAGATAAAGATCATCCCACACATAGTATTTAGCATCACTCCTTAGTTTATCCCTTCATGCTTTAACCATCCCTGTTGGAAAAACATGAGCAACTAGAAAATTCACCAAATCAGCGTACCAAGGTTCCGAGGTTGCTGGGAGTTCAACCGCAAGCAACTGTTCACCTGGAAAACTCTCGTTGAGTTGCAGCTCATCCTCCACATGCGTTAGTCGACTCAGATGGTCCACCATGATGTTCTTGTCTCCCTTCTTATCCTTGATTTCCAAATTAAACTCTTCGAGCAACAATATCCATCGTATGAGTCTCGGTTTTGTCACCTTCTTCATAAAGAGATGTCGATGAGCTGCATAATCAGTAAACACCACCACTTTTGTGCCCACGATGTATGATCAGAGTTTCTCAAGGGCGAAAACAACGGCTAGGAGCTCTTTCTCAGTGCTCGTGTAATTTCCTTGGGCGGGATTCAACGTTCTCAAAGCATTGTAAATCACATGGGCCACCTTATCAATTCGTTGCCCCATCACATCTCCCATAGAATAATCACTGGCGTCGCACATGATTTCGAATGGGAGGTCCCACTTTGGCGGCTGGATAATAGAAGAAGTGGTCAGCCGATTCTTCAGTGTGTCATAGGCCTTCTTGCAATCTTCATCAATGCTGAACTCCACATCCTTTTGCAAAAGCCTACACAATGGGGATTTTATCTTCGAGAAATCCTTAATGAATATCCGGTTAAACCCTGCATGACCAAGAAAAGAATGAACCTGCACGCTTGCGTGGTAAGGCAAAGCAGTTATGATATCAATTTTAGATTTATCGACTCTAATACCCTTCAATGAGACAATGTGTCCTAAAACTATACCTTGTTAAACCATAAAATGACATTTTTCCCATTTCAACCAAGGTTCGTTTCAACATATCACTTCAAAATTAATGAAAGATTTTAAAGACATACCTCAATTGAGCTGCCATAAATGCTGAAATTGTCCATAAACACTTCGATGATTTCACCAACATATTCCAAAAAAATACTTACCATACATCTCTGGAACATGGCAGTGCATTGCATAGTCCGAATGGCATACGACGATAAGCGAAAGTGCCAAAGAGGCACGTGAAGGTAGTCTTCTCTTAGTCCTCGAGGGATATGGGGATTTGAAAATATCCCGAGAAACCATCCAAGAAACAGTATAAAAAATTGCCCGCTAACCTCTCGAGCATTTGATCAATGAACGGCAAGGGAAAATGATCTTTGCGGGTCATGGCATTCAGCTTACGGTAGTTGATACAAACACTCCATCCAGTTTTCACTCGAGTGGGAACTAAGTCGCCCTCTTGATTTTCAACAATGGTTACCCCTGATTTCTTCGAAACAACTTGAGTTGGACTCACCCATCGGCTATCAGAGACTAGATAGATCACCCCCACGTCCAGCAACTTGAGGATTTATTTCTTCACCACCTCCATCATGGGTGGATTCAGACGTCGTTTAGGCTCCCTAGATGGTCTGGAACCTTCCTCGATCAAGATGTGATGCATGCATATGGATTGACTTATTCCTCGCAAGTCCGCTATCGTCCACCCAATCGCTTGTTTGTTGTCCTTGAATACTTGTATCAAGGACTCCTGGACAGTGTCTAAGCGTGATGATATGATCACAGGCAATGTATCGTTCTCTCCCAAGAATATGTATTTCAAGTGTTCCGGTAAGGACTTGAGTTCGAGATTCAGTGCTTGTACAGTCAATGGCTTAACCTTCAGTTGCGACTCGGGAAATTTGATAAAGTTAAAAGAATGTCTACTCAATTCCGGCTTGAGTGTTTTCAAAGCCGAGATCATCTCATGCACCTCATTCTTCCAGCTTAGTTATGTTATCTGGTGACTCAATAGTAGAGAATCCTCCCCCAAACTCAGTGTGAGGGTCGTCTCAAGCTCATCTCTATTGTGCACCTCTAGAATTTCCTGCACTAAAGAGTCAAAACAATCAAGTGCATAAACAGAGTTATCACAATTAGGGAATTTCATAGCGTCAAAAATATTAAAATGAAGGATGTGACCATTGAACTTGGCATAGATCCTTGAGGAATTTGGCATAACGAGGGATTTGATTTATCGCGTCGGTGAGGGGAATAGTGATCTCCATTTTCTTGAAAATAACTCGTACATTCTTCTCCGAATCCTCCTTAGCTTAGCGCTTAGTCCTTGATGGAAACGGCAGTGGCTCAGCTCGGGTAAGTAAAACAATGGAATCATGAAAGTCATTCATTGGTTTAGGCACACTATTATAAATGTGTATCTGCTCCGTTTCTCCCTTCTCTTTCTCGTTTTCATTCTCCGGTTCAGGTGTTGGATTCTCCGAGTCTTCCAGTTGCTTACCACTCCGTAACGTAATGGCACTCACATTTTTCGGATTTTCTTCAGTTTTAGGAGGCAATCGGCCACCTCCTCACACATCCAGCCGACTTATGTGGTCCGCCATTTAACTCACTTGAGTCTCTAAATTCTTTATACTGGACCGAGTGTCGTGCTGGTACTCATCCACCTTCTACTGAAGCTTTAAGGTATTCGATGCCAGACTTTCATCATCTCCTCGAGTGATGGGGATGAGTCTTCTGCTTGAGGCCGTTTATTATATTGTCTCGGGAAATTCTGCCCTCTTTGAAAATTTTGAGGTGGTCGCTGGTTTTGATCGCCGAATGAATTCCCTTGCTGGTTTCGATATCTAAAATTTGGATAGTCTCTCCATCCTGGGTTGTAAGTATTATAATAAGGATCGTACTTCCTCTCTTGCCCATTACAAGTTCCCACCACATTACCATGGGTGTCAATCTCAACATGGAGTCGTGGGAAATCATCAGTGATGTGTTCTGTTGTCTCACAAAGAACACATGGTCGAGCCTTAGGAAGTCCCCCCATAGCCAATTTACTGATCAAAAAATTTAAATCATTTATTTGAGCCTGCAGCGAACCAGTGCCTATCTCATTAACTGACTTCAACAAAGCATCACGACTACCGAATTGTTGGGCGTTTGCTACCATGTTCGATATCAACTCTTTTGCTGTCGTAAGCGTCTTATTCATAAGCATGCCTCCACTGGATGCTTCTATCATATTCATGTCCATGAGACATAGACACTCATAAAAGTACTGAATCAACAACTGCTCACCCATTTGATGTTGAGGACAACTAGCGACGAGTCTCTTGAACCTCTCCCAATATTTATGTAATGTCTCTCCTTTTGACTGCCTTGCTGCAAAAATGTCCTTCTGAAGGTTTGCCACTCACGAGGCGGGGAAGTACCTCTATAAAAATATTTTTTCTAATGCTGCCCACGTGGTGACGGATACCAATGGAAAGTAGGAGAGCCAATATTAGTCTAGATCCTTTAATGAAAATGGAAATGCCCTTAGTTTGATTTGCTCATCAGTCACTCCGGCGGGCTTCATGCTCGTGCATATGACATGTAATTCTTTTAAGTGCTTGTGCGGATCTTCGCCACCTATCCCATGAAATGTCGGTAGATGATGGATTAAGCCTGATCTCAGTTCGAATGTGACATCATTCACGGTTGGAAATGTGATGCAAAGTTATTGCTGTGGGAGATCAGGATTGGCTAGCTCTGTCAACGTATTTTCTGCAGCTCCTGCCATTGTTACGTTCTCTCTAAGTGGATTTCGAATATCCTCTTCCTCTTCACTTTCACTTGAAGACTCGTTGTACAAGTAATTCAGTAATATTTGCTTCGTATCCAATGCTTCCTTTTTTTCTCTAAACTTCTTTCTCAACTTGTGGTCTCTCTTGGTGATCTCTTGATAGTAGTTCAAATCTTTGTTTCCAGATGATCTCAAGTTCATTCACCTGAATGAAATACCAACAAGAATTTCAACTCGTTCTAACTAAAAATACTAACATACGTAAAAATAAAAATTTAAATGCGTCACTCCCCGGCAACGGCGCCAAGACTTGACAGCGCATCGTTATGCGAAAAAATTAATATTACTATTTCCCTTATTCTTCCACTAACTAGTAGAAGCGGTAAGTAAGGGTCGATGCCACGAGGAGTGTGGATTATCTTGTGATTATTCTTATTAAAATAATAAAGGGGGTAAAGAAGATGATCTAACTAATGAGAACTAAGAAAGAAATAAAGATCAAAGTAAATAAACTCAAACAAACGAAACACGTAGAGAATTAATAATAATGAGTAAACTCCAGTCCAAGTTCAATCTCAACCCTTGATCAATTCATTAACCAATTGAAATATCATAATTCACTTTTCATATGAAACTAAAAGCCCAAAATAGCAATAAGCTCGGCTACTCGAATTTGCCTATACCGAATATTTAATCAAAGCAAGCTCTTCAATTAAACCTAATTAATGAACAACCTAGAATAAGCTCTCTAGATTTAATCCAATAAGATCATTAAACGCTAGGCAAATAGGCTAATCTAATCAATAAACTCATGGTTTAATACACTTATGTTGTGTTACCTCTAATGATGAGCGACCATTAGTTGCTACAATGAAATAGAAACCATGACAATTAGAAGGGAAGCAGCTCTATTTCTAGCAATTGACAACCAACCCCTAATCTAGGTGGCCAATCTAAGTCAGAAAGTAAGTAATCATGTCATGTAAATAGAATAACACAAATAATCTCATATGAAGAACGAAATAGATAATACGGAAATTAATTAGAACATAATCTCACAAAGGTTTCAATGTCATAAGGACTGGAATAAATAAACTACTCACTCATGGTGTTCATGTATTTATAAAAGAAAATTAGAAAAACAAACATAGTTCTTGKGTAGGAAGGTGGAAAGAAGTGTAGATCTTGAATCTTGTATCTTCAATCTCTTGATGGATGGATGGATGAATTGGACTCCTCTTGATGCCTTAGAACCCTAGGTATGTGAATAATCCCATTTCTGCTGAAGTATGGAAGGTATTTATAAGTTTCCAAGACTTGCAGAAGAAATTTCCTTCCAAATATATGATTTTGGGCTCGTTAGTGGTAGGGTTAGCAGTTAGGTTAACCGTTAATGCTATCATTAATCCGTCATCGATCGTCTCTATCCGTCCTTAATGGTAGCGCTAACAGTAAGGGCTACCATTAAGCTTACCATTACTAGTCTCTTAAGCCTCCTAACGGTTTATCTAACGGTAAGTGTACCATTACCCCCGCCGTTAAACCTCTTTGTTGTCTCTTAACGGTTGAGTTAACGGTCATGCTAGCGTTAATCTCACCGTTAGCGCATCCTGGGAGCTCTCTGTTGTCTCCTAGCGGTTAGAACAACGGTGATAGGGCCTCTAGGAGCTTGGCGGTAGGATTTAGCGGTAAGAGCAACCGCTAAGATGACCGCTAACTGGAAAATTTGCTATTTTTCCACCGAAGTCAATCCACAAACCATCCAACAATCATCATCACATCAATCGAGCATTAAATACTGAAAAATAGATGAAAAATAGAAAATTCGTGCTTGTCCACTTACAAGAACAAATAAGCGAGATATAAATATATATGACAATGTTAAATGCTCAAAGATGTATTTTAAACCATTAATTACCACACAGTTTCTCGCATATCAACAAGCAATTCTTTAGTGGTTGCACCGAAAGGTACGTATGGTAGAGGTTGGTTGAAGATGATGTTACACGGTGTTCAGAACCAGTCTTGAAGTGAATGAATTAGAAAGAACGAAGAAGTAAGGAAATGAGACGAATCTTTCTTGAACTATATCATAAATAGATCCTCTCCTCTACACCAATTACGATTTTTTCACTATTCCTCTCGCATATCGTCGTAACGCCCTTAATTCTAGGTTTTGAAAAAGACTTTTCATGTCGTTACCATTTAGGTTCGATTTGGATCCCTCTGTTGTTTCCTTTTCCTTCCGCACCTTCTCCTCGAAATGAGAAAGAAGATGGTACACTTGAATTATATTATTTAAGTGCTTATTGCTTTCAAGAAATCCTACTTCTACAGTTGGTGTGTCACCGGGTTATTCAAATAAGTCTTATTTTATGTGGTTTTCCCATGTTACAACTTTCGTACCAATTCGGTTGATCCGGAATGGGTCGGTTAATCATTCTATTAGGGAGCCTATTTTTGACTCTTCTGTGTGGTATTCATTCTTGTTCGGCTCTTGGAATCACATCTAACAGTGGTTGGAACAGATTGCAAAATCCAACCACTTCACCTACTTCATTGCCCCCAACCCTTTCTCGTACCTCTATTGAAACAGAATGGTTTCATGTTCTTTCATCGATTGGTTATTCCTCTCCCTTCGTATCTCTTTTTCCAATTTCGGTCTCGATTAGTTCACAAGATTAAATGGCCAATTCCCCTCCGGACCCTCGATTCGGTTGTTTTCCAAGAATGTTGAGCCGGGTATGTAAGCCATGTATCTGGGAGGAACTTTTAAAAAAAAAAGAAGGGCTTTCGGTTTTTTTCACCCTCTTTTGGTCTTGCAGCTATTTTATAAATAATTATGTTGTTTATGTGTCATCCAAAACTAATATCTAACTAATTTAATATATTCCCATGTCATAATAATCCTAATAACATAAGTAATAATAATAAATTTAATATTTTTCTTTTATTATATATATTATCAAGATATTAAAATTTTAATATTTCATTTTATTATATATATATTCTAATAATTCAGTTTCTTATATGTCATTTGAGTCTAATATCTACTTAATTCAAAAAAAATTATTATATTGGTTGCTTATGTGTTGTCTGAGTCTAATATATTTTTTTTAATCAATCGAGAGTAAAATATATAAATAAAAAGAGAGTACAAATGAACCATAACCAAGGTCAACTTGCTAAAATCACGTTTAGCAAGAACTCGAGAAAACCAAATAAAAGGCCAAAAACCAGCCAAAATCAAAATGAACATCAACACTAATAAACCAGTCTAAAATATTCGTTCTGAATCCTATCATTGTCAATGAAATCAGCAAGTTCAAGAGGAGTAATATTCTCCAAATAAAAGCAATGATCAAGCCTCGTGAGTCCATCAACCACCTTTTTACCTTTTCGGAAAATATGCAACACCCTAAACTCTATTTGGCCAACAAAGTAAAGAGCATGTTGCCAACGACCCATCCACTTCCAAGGAATTGATTTCCCCAATTGCTTCTCTAATGATTCCACCTTAAAGAAGGAGTTTGACTTAATCCAAAGTCTCTACCATCCTCTTGAATAGGCTATTTCAATAGCCATCATTGCAACAACCAATTCCACCTTAAAACATTGAAAAATGTTACTGTCGATGACAAACATCCCAAGACGAATCTCCAATAAGTGCAAAAAATTCCAGCCCCCAAGCTACGCCCTGGAGCACCCAACGCACTCCCATCCGTTATTAAATTTTGTCCAGCTTAGAAGAGGACGGTGACAATGTACTTAAATGAGTCAACAAGGGGAACAAGGATTATTCGTAACTCTCCACCGCTTAAGAGTAAGCGAATCCAAAAGGGTGTTATTCATGCAAGCAGAATCAAGGACCAATGATTCTAAAATAAGACATTGTACTTATACCTAGCCATGATTCTGGAAATGCCGGTTGTCAGTTTTCCAAAATGGGGAACCGTAATCAAAACCATGGCCTTACGATTCCAGCTCCTTCATGGTTCTTGTTCCAGTTTTCACCAGAGTCGTCTATTATTTTTAAATTTTTACATAATTTAAATCTTACATAATATTTTCTTGATTATATATATAATTATATATAATTTATTATATTATTTATAAATATATTAAATTGTATAATATATATATAATATATATAATATATATATTATTTTATAATTAGAAATATATATATATATATATATATATATTTAATATATAAAAGCACAAGAAATAAAAGAACCATTAGTTTAACTGACGTTCTAGCCGCCAGTTCCGAACTGGTTCCGGAACTGCTTGTTTCAAGGTTTTATAAAGCCTTGAACTGTTGACCAAGGTTGCGGTTTTTGAACCGTTGATCACACTTACGGTTATGATTTTGAGTGTTCCGGGCCATTTAGCTAGTTTATTATACTAGCATGAAGGCATGCTGAAATGAGAGTGTTTGATCCCTGTACAAGATTATTATGTATGTTCCACACGACCCCAACCATCAAAATGATACTTATTCTTGAAAGAAATTTCACTTGCACGTTGAATCATTGCCCAAAGGCAAAGATAAGGAACTCATTAAAACTATGATAATTGGGTAAATTGATTATGCATCAACTCTACAATCCAAGACCAAATCATTTGAATGAACTCGCAACCTCAAGAAATATGATTGATTATCTCAGCATCCCGTAAGCAAAGGGGGCAGGCCGTAGGAACCATCACTCCATGAATTACCTCAGAAACTGCCAATCGAGATAAGATAACTTGCCACATCGTATAGAATGATGAATTTGGAATTTACTAGTTCAAACTCAACTTCCACGTGAAACCAAGAGAGGCGAAGGCCGGACATGAGCATAAATAGATTTAGACAAAAGAGATCCATCGGGGCTGCACAACCAAACAAATTATCACTCGTGTTGGGCACAATATCTCAACAAATAATATATTGGATAATGGTTATTTAATGAACCACAAAATCAGCCATAAAGTACTAATAATCATCATAATAAAAGTCACTAGTAAGATCACCTAAACTATCCCGATGATGAGGGGGCATCCCAAAAGTTTATCGGTGATGATATAACCAATCCAATTATCCAACCAAAACTATACCGACGACTCCCTCCCAGAGTCCATCTTGAGTTTTTGCAAATACCCCGAAGCATCTTATGGGCTCTAAGCTAAATATATGAAGAAATATATGAGGTTGGAGCCTTCCATACGCTCTAATGATTCTACCCTAAAGAGTAAGGAAAATTGACATATCCTCCGTAAGAATGCGTCAAGCAAGCTTCACTAAGAAATCCGTATTAACTGAAATGAGAGTTTCAACCCAGTCCGCCTTCCTACATAGGGGTACAACAACGATCCCACGACACCATATAAGTTCCAACCTTCTCAATATCCCTGAACAAAAAAAAAACTCTTCATTTATTATTCCATATACCAAAGAAAACTGATAGACCATCAATAAATCATCATCGAGTGAACAAAAGAATTTGTAATAACTGAGTTAACTAATCAAACAAACCCATCCATAAATAACATACTCCCCTTCCATTTGTTGAATTTACCCAAAATGCATTCATAAATAACCTAAAAATCTATTTTGACGGGAGCACCTCGAACAAGAGGGACACCAAGATATGTGAATGGGACAGATCCCATCGGTATGACAATGGCATGTGGAATGTGTCATTTAAGGGTTTTAGATGCCAAGGGTCTGATCACCATCATAGATCTTTTCGGGCTCAAAACCTAACTCGAAGAGACACTATAATCCTCCAAAATCTTGTGAAAACTAGAGCAATTTGAAGTCTTTGACAATGCGGAAATAAGAATGTCGTCTATGTAAAGTAGACATGAGGGGAACTTAATACCATAAGCAATAAATGAGGCAATGTCTCGAGTATCCATAGCTCCTTTAAGCAACCAGCAAGCACATCCTCTACAACACACAATAATAAAGGGGATAACTGGTCACCTTTATTAACACCACGAGAGCATGAAAAATAGCCATGACGATTGCAATTTGTTAAAATTGAAAGCCTCACCAAACTAAGTGCAAAAGACTCTCAATTCACAAATCGACTGTCAAAACCTACCACCACCAACACCCACAACAAAAGATCATATCTAATTGTATTAAATGCCTTTTGTATGTCCATCTTACTTGCAATGTTGGCAGCCGCTCTCAAATTAAGTAGACAAAGCCCCTCTAATGCCAAGGTAATGAAATCGTGCATGTGTTTATCAAGTATAAATCCAAATTAAGTATCTTGAATAATTCGTTGAATATACCACCAGACTGATCTGCCAATATACGAGTAATAATTTTATAGAAAAAATTACCCATCGCAATAGAGACAAAAATCTTCAATCTGCACATTCATCATCTTAGAGATAAGCGCCATGAAGGTCAAATTAAGTCTTTCTAGGAAATGCCCCGAAAGAAAGAAGCTCCAGACAGCATCACAAGCATAAAACCCCATAATTTCCCAATAATGACCATAAAACCCCCCACCAAAGCCATTGAGCCTCGATGCGCTATTGGAACTCAGATGTTTTTCTACTTCAAAAATATCTAAATTTGTCGACAACCTACAAAGTTTATCGTTGTCCTCCATCGTTACCACATTATCCATCACATGACAACACTTTCCACATTAACATTAGTTGGCACCGAGAAAAGATATTTTTAATACTCAATCAAACGAGTTCAAGAATTAATGTTGTCCGTACAAATTTCCCATCGATATGAAGACTATGCATACTATTTTTACAGTGTTTATCTCGTAAGGACCAGTGGAAAAAAGCCAAGTTCTGATCCCCATCATTCAACCACTTAACATGAGAATTCTGACAAACAAATTCACCTTGCTACTGTAGAAAGGTGCTAAGGTAGTTATGGGCATCAATATATCTTATTGTATTATCCTCCATGAGGCTCTCAATAGTAATAAAAGCTTGTCTTTTATCAATTGCTAGATGCGTAGCGTCTAAGTTGCAGTAAACGTCTCTAAAAAACTCAAAGTTACAAGCCTTCATATCCTCTTTAACAAAAAAAGAAGATGTTCCCGTGATATAAGATGACCAAGAATTAACAACCATGTTCATGAAGTCCGGATGCGAAAGCCACATAGACTGAAAAAGAAATGGAGAGGGATCTCTTGACGTAATCTCCGTACTCGTAAACATGATGGGATGATGATTCGAGAATGTTCGGGGCAGCACCATGCCCAAAAAATGTCATCCACAACAAACAAAAAAGGGCTTGCGCCAAGAAATGATAAAACTTTGCCAATCGTCGTCCAAAAGAGAAATTATTAACCCAATTAAATGGATAGCCCGTTATATTAATTTTGTTAAAGTCCAGATCTTTAATAAACTCCCAAAAATCTTGACAAGAAGCAGCTCCGGGGGGATTACCCTTCATCTTTCGAAAGCACCCATAATGGCATTAAAGTCCCCTAATAAAATTGAATCAATGAACCCCATATTTTAAATATCTCCTCAAAGTCATTGATGTTGCATATGATGGTTATAAGCATATAAAAACCCACATGAAATTTACAAACACCCATATTCACCTTCAAAACCACCACCTGGTCCGTATTAAGAACAACAACTGAAGATAACACTTGAAAAGAAGAGAGAATCTAATTAGTTGTTTAGGCTCAATAAAAGAAAATACTATTGTTTTAAAAAATATTGATGATGATTATTAGAGAAAACTTAGTTAAAATAACACAACCATAAATATAGAAAAATATTATTTATATATTACAAATAAAATCTCTTGATATATTAAAAACTATTTTTTATTTTCTCGAATAATGATAATGCTGGATCTGAATATCAATAAACATAAATACGCTTATATTTTCTTATATAACTGATTGCATATCTTCTAGATACCCGAAATAATAAATTGTCTAAATATTTATGCACGTATAAAGATTAATACAGATTGTAGAATGTAGATTCAGTTGTGTTATCCTAACCACCTAAATTTTATCATAGCACAAAAAATAGAATTTTCAGTTTAAAAAAAACTCACACACACAACATAACATCAATAAACAAATCCCACCAAAAGTAAATATATTTGAAGCAGCGTGTTGAGGGAAAACAATATGATGGGGAAAACTGAACATTTAGTAAGAAAAAGAGAACATGATAACAACATTAAATAAGGTAATTCTTAAATTATTTTCAAATAGAGGTTTTTTAATTATGCTAAAAGGATCAAAGAATTTCTATTACCTGCATATTCTACCAATTTTGGAAACCCACATTTGACAACTAAATAAATTAATATGAGTTATATATATTGTTATATGTTTTTAAAAGTTAACTAGGAGATATGTGCATAATTTGTTTTTTACCTTTTATTAATCATCCTTTGATTTGTTTAGCCTAACATATGGAAGTCTGCAAATTATCATACCTGAGACAAAATAATATTAGTTAGTATATATTCATCATCAAGTACCATTAAAACAGTACAAATCTATATGTATATATAGCCATTATTTGGAGCGTTTAACTTATCTTTTATTTTTGGTAGTTTTTTTCCCTTTGATGATCAACAAATCTTCATTTTCTTTTTTCTAAACCTGAGGTAAACACAAATAGACTAATCAGTTGTGTGATTAAAAATCTATAATTAAGAAAGATTATTTTTTCAATAACATCTTGACACACATAGTAAAACTGTAGAATGGAAATTTAAAGGACCATAATACTTAGAGTTTGTTTCATTCATTTTTTTCCTACTTTCTTTAATGTTTTTTTAATCTTATTTTTCCTACCTTTTGTGTGTGGGGCTATTAATTCATACATTTAAACTGTCGCCTACACAGATATAAACCCGTTGATCGACCTACCCGTCGATGACTTGGTCGATGAAACTCTTTGTTGGCGTCGATTGAAACTCGTCGATCGACCACTTGGTCGACAAAAGTCTTTGTCCACGTCAATTGAAACACGTCGGTCGACCACTTGGCCGACGCAATCTTGGAGAACCCGTCGATTGACCCCGTCGATCGATGCACGGTCAACGCCGACACTGGAAATGAATTAATTGACGATCCTAGGGTTCCAAGGCATCAAGAGGAGTCCAATTCATCCATCCATCAAGAGATTGAAGATTCAAGATCTACACTTCTTTTCCCCTTCTTACTCAAGAACTATGTTTGTTTTTCTATTTCTATTTTATAATTTCATGAACACCATGAGTGAGTAGTTTATTTATTCCAGTCCTTGTGACGTTGAAACCTTCGTGAGATTATATTCTAATCAATTCCCGTAATATCTATTTCGTTCTTCATATGAGATTATTTGTGTTATTCTATTTACATGAAATGATTGCTTAATTTCTGATTTGGATTGATCACCTAAATTAGGGGTTGGTTGTCAATTGCTAGAAATAGGGATGCTTCCCGTGTAATTGTCGTGGTTTTTATTTCCCTTGTAGCAACTAATGGTCGTGCATCATTAGGGGTAACACAACATAAGTGTATTGAACCTAGCTTATGAGTTTATTGCTTGGATTAGCCTATTTGGTTAGCGTTTAATGCTGTTATTGGATTAAATCTAGAGAGCTTATTCTAGGTTGTTCATTAATTAGGTTTAATTGAAGAGCTTGTTTTGATTAAGTATTCAGTAAGGGCAAATTCGAGTAGCAAAGCTTGTTGCTATTTTGGGCTTTTAGTTTCATATGAAGAGTGATTTATGGTATTACAAGTGGTTAGATGAATCGATCGAGGGTGGAAAATGAACTTGGATTGGAGTTTTCTCATTATTGATAAATCCATATTAATTCTCTTACGTGTTTCGTTTGCTTGAGTTTATTTATTTTGTTTCTTTATTTTCATATCTAGTTGCTTCATCATCTTTTACCCTCTTTGATTATTTAGTTAAATACGAACAATCACAACTTAATCCTCACTCCTCGTGGGACCGACCCTTACTTATCGCTTCTACTAGTTAGTGGAGGAAAGTCAAGGAAAAATAATTACATTAAACTTATCGTGTAATGACGCGCGGTCACATATATATATACTCACAACAAAGCAACTTCAAACATCTTTTTAGCTCAGCATAAATAAACATACCCATTTTTTCATAATATCAATATGTGATAACTATCAACTGATATGATGTATCATTACATATGCAATAACTAAATTAATAGCATTATAATGAACAAGCTAAGAAGTTGGAAGAACATATGATTACATATGTAATAACTATAAACATAATTACATATGGATTAACAATAATTAGTAATTCACTATTCTAATTTTCAACTAAAAAAAATCATATATTAAAACCAACCAACCCAAGTCTCACAAACTTAAACACACATGAGAAACTAAAAATACTATGAGTTTTCGACGAAATTTTACTGAATATATGATGTACTACCTTGACTGCTTATGCACCGCAAGTGGAAATAAATAGTGTGCAAATTGGAGAAGTTATGGGTATGACCGATTCTTTAAACTTATACGGGAAAATGTAGAGATTTAGATAGATGCAAATAACTAGTATCACTACCCTAATTAGATAAGAAGCTACCAAAAATAACTGATGTTTAAGCGCCAAAAAAAAAAAAAAGACTCGCCATTTTTTTTAGACACGACTGAAATATTTTTATTTTAGGGATAGGTTTATTTATTTATCAACATATTTATGTTCAACTAAATTCAGAAAAAAAAGGAAATAGAGTTTCC
>BMAC01000242.1:647920-666362 GCA_014905375.1 Phtheirospermum japonicum
TATATATAGAGAGAGAGAGAGAGAGAGAGAGAGAGAGAGAGAGAGAAAATAACTTATAGTAATTGTAATTGAGTGGATGAAGGATTTTAATTACAACATGCAATATATTATTCTCTTAATTAATTACCCAAAAATTATTTTAGAACATATTTATAAGGAAAACACTTATGTTAGGCCAGATAGACGGATCATGACCCGTTAGTTCATTTGACTCGATACTATAATGTATTGGTATTTGTACTATGATATATTAGTTTTTTACTCGAATGTATTGGTTTTTCATAAATCTTTGACCCGTGATATGGTGTATTGGTTTTTATAGTCGTGATATGGTGTATTGGTTTTTATACTGTGATGTATATTGGTACTCTGATGTATTGGTTTTTCACTATAATGTATTTGCTTTTGTACTATAATGTATTGGTATGAATTTTTGTGGCCTAGTGGATGACCCGTTACTCCAGCCTGACAAGAGTGCTGCCGGTGATTGATTTCGAAGGCGGATAGCAGGAACTTTATAGTTAAAATCGAATCAATATTGTTTAATGATATATTATAAAAGTTAAACGTTTATATCCGTGTAGGCGACAGTGTAAAAGACAGCTAATAATCGGATCAGGTTCAGGTAATTACTGTCGGCGACTGTGTAGCGCCGCCATTGCACTTTGGATGAGTGTCTGACGGAGAAGACGGATGAGCTCCGTTTTTGTCTTGCTACTACGGTAAAAAGAAAAAAAAAATAGACAACAAGAACAGGCGGCTTGTCACTTGGAGAAGAAAGCCAAATTCTAGGTCTTTCCTTGGGTAATACTTGTTGGGCTCAATAATTATTTTGTTGGGACAATTCCCGTTTACTCCAATAGAAAAACATTTATTCCCAAAAAATTCATTGAAAAGTATTGATTCCCATTTACTCATTCAACTTCTCATTTAATCAAATTAATACATAAAAGTACAAATTTATCCTTACTAACCTCAAATAAGATTCATGTTAATGCCATACTACCATGTTAATTATTGGCTCTGATCGAATTCCATACTACATTCATAAAATATTGCATACTACGTTGTGGAATTTTATTGAATTCCATACTACGTTGTGGAGTTCTGATTCATAAAATTCCGATTCATACTATTGTATTTCATACTACATTCATAAAACTTCATACTACGTTGTGGAATTCCAATCCATAAAATTCCGATTCATACTACGAATTCCATGCTACATTCATAAAATTCCATACTGCATTTTAGAATTACAATTCATAAAAGAATTCCAATTCCAATTTCATACTACATTCGTATAATTTCATACTACGAATTCCATACTACATTCATTAAATTCCATACGACATTCATAAAATTCCATACTACATTCATAATTTTACACTACATCGTTCAAAATTATATTAAGTTATGCAATTTTATACTATATTGTTAAGTTTCATATTAAGTTATACAATATCAGATTCTAATGCTCACGCAACACAAGTAAAAAAGTAGAGCAGCAGTCATGGTTCATTTGCCGCCTCTGCACAATTCTTATTCTAAATTCCATACTCGCTCGCCCATTAATTCTTCTGATATTACACAAACAACAAATCTTTGGAAAAAAATTAAATAAATAAGGCGGAATAGAAAAAAAAACCCAAAGAATAACAATAAATTTCATTACACACCCAATAAACAACAGTTGAAAAATTGGAGCAACATCCATGGCTAATCCGCCACCTCCATCCAGTCCAATCGTCCAACCCTAGTGGTGGAGTTTTCACATCTGGGGATGGGCCATTACAGATCTGGGATTGGAGGAGATTTGAGATTTGGGGTTGGGTCCGACTTCTGAGACGACAACCGTGCCTCAGCTACTCATGGTGATTTTGTTTTGTCGGCTATCCTCTCTCGCCGGCCGGCCCGACAGGAAGAAGTAAATCTGGACGAGATGAAATTCGAGGAGTTCGCGGCGGAGGTGTTTACGGAGGTCGTCGATTGGGTGCGAGGATGGAGGTTCTGAAGAGGGTTCTGGTATGTCAATTCGCCATACTCGGCCACCAGTGCATGAGATGTGTGGTGTTTGTGGAGAAGATGAGGGGAATGGAGATAGAGAAAGAGATGCGCTTGGGCCGTCCTATTCTATACCAGACAAAATTGGGAGAAGTATATATTAATTTTAGGTCAATTAGGGTAATATAGTAATTTAGAGTATGTTTTGGATTATACGGTATATGTATTACTTAAATGAGAATAAATATAAGTATTAGAATCATATGGTAATCAGTAGTTTAGAATCGGTAGTAAATGGGAATTTTCCCTATTTTGTTTGAGCTTTTGAACGACCCAATTAATGGCAGCACGTAAATGCTCATAATCTCTCTTTATCGTCAAAGGCACATGGCCTCTGTTGGGATCAATTTCCTTGAGCCTTGGGCTTATATATATATATATATATATATATATATATATATATATATATATACCTTCGGCTATTACCGGCTGGCAATGCTTGGCCCAAGATTGGATTGGTTTGAAAACAACGAGAAAAAGTTTTGTATTCATTTTCAGAATATTAATGCTAGATAAAAAAATATCGGTGTATATTCTTTCAATAAAAAAATTCAAAAAAAGAGGCAATTACAAATTATTCGAGAATTTCTTCTTTTTAATATTTTCCATTTTTCGAATCTGTTAGCATTATATATAAATATATATATATATATATATATATATATATATATACTAGTTTAACACCCGTGTATTACACGGGATTTATAAAAAACCAAATACAAAAAATATTTGTAAAAATTATTAAGTTTTTAATTCAAAATAAAAAATTGAAAGGATTTGTTCCCATGCCCTCTTCAATTAATTAATTGTTATAATTATTAGTTAATATTATATTTTAATATTTATATTAAATTCATTAATAATTATATTTTCATACTTATAAAAATTCAAAAGATTTTACATTATCCATCCGTCTCTAATCTATTAATTAAATATCATTAACTAATTTTATATTTTTATATTTAAATTAATTTTGTTAATAATTATAGTGACAAAAACTTTGAAAAATTCAAAAGGTATCATACTCTTAAGCATTGTGTCATTGTCTAATAAATATTAATTAATTATTACTATATAATTTTATATTTTTATATTTAAATTGAATTCATTACTAATATTTAGTTACAAACTCCAATTATTGTAAATATAGCATAATTTACCTATACATAATATTTAAAATTTTAAAAGTAAATTATTTCAAGTTTTATTATAAATAAAAATTATTTAATTATTTTCATAAATAAATTTTTTTGTAATTAAAATTATTTCATATGCAACTTATCTTTTAATTAAAATAATTAATTTAGATTTTTTCTACTAATTATATATGGCTTATTTATATTTTTATATTATGAGTATAATAGAAAATCATTGAATTAGAAAAAATATAATAAGAGAAAATTATTAAGTTAGGCTAAAGATAATAAAAACAAAATATTAAATTAGGCAAGATACAATAAAATTAAAATATTAAATTAGGTATATATTTGACTCGGATGACACATAAGCAATTGAAGCACTAAAATTTTTTATTATCCAAGCGAAGCATACGAATTAGACATATAGATTATGAAGACTTTGCATTAATATATACTTGTTTAACACCAGTGTATTACACGGAACTTATCAAAAGATAAATATAAAAAACACTTGTGATATTTACATAATTTTAAATTTAAAATAAAAAATTCAAATAATGTATTTTCAACCCGTGCCATATACATGTTTTATCTATTTATTAATTATTATAAATATTAAATAGTTTTTTATTTGATGTTTAAGTTAAATTCATTAATAATCTTAGTTGCATACTTACAAAAATTCAAAAGGTGTCACATTCTAAACCCATGTCTAATATCTATTTTATTAATTATTATTATTAAATCATTTTATATATTAATATTTAGAATAAAATCGTTAATAATTATTAGTTACATACTTTGAGATATTAAAAAGATGTCATACTCTCAACCCGTGTCACATTGTACTGGTATCTAATCAATATTTATTAATTATTAGTATATAATTTAATATTTTTATGTTTATATTGAATACATTACTAATAATTAGTTACATACTTAGAGAATTGTAAATAACTTATATTTTACCTATATAGAATATTTGAAACACAAAATATAAAATTATTTTAAATTCTATTATCAATAAAATTTATTTAATTATTTTCATAATAAAAAATTTTATTGTATTAAAAATTATTACATATGTAGTTTGTCTTTTAATTAAAATAACTAATTTAGATCTTATCTACTAATTATACATGACTTATTTATATTTTTATATTATGAGAATCAAAGGAAAGAATTAAATAAGGAGAAATATAATAAAATAATTAGGTAAGATATAATAAAAAGAAAAATATTTAATTAGGTAATATTAGGTTCGAATAACACATAAGCAAACGAAGCACCAGAATCTTTTATTTGCCAAACGAAGCATACGAAGCAGATACATAGATTATGATGTTTTGCATTAATATATAGGGGTGATATATATATATATATATCACCCATATATATTAATGCAAAATCCTCCTAACCTACGTGCCTGCTTCGTATGATTCGTTTGACAAATAAAATATTTTGGTGCTTCGCTTGCTTATGTTTCATCCGAACCTAATATTTACCTAATAGAATACTTTTTTTTATTGTATCTTACCTAATTTTAATTTTTTTTATTATATTTTTCCTTTATTCAATACTTTCCTTTGATTTTCATAATATAAAAATAGAAATAAATTATATATAATTAGTAGATAAGATCTAAATTAGTTATTTTAATTAAAATAAAAACTACATATGAAATAATTTTAATTAAAAAAAACTTTATTATGAAAATAATTAAATAAGTTTTATTGATAATATAATATAAAATAATTTTATTTTTATAGTTTTAAATATTCTATATAGGTAAAATATGAGTTATTTACAATAATCTAAATATGTAACTAAATATTAGTAATGTATTCAATATAAATATAAAAATATTAAATTATATACTAATAATTAATAAACATTGATTAGACAACAGTACAATGCGACACGGGTGAGAGTATGATATCTTTTGAATCTCAAAGTATCTAACTAATAATTACTAACGAATTTATTCTAAACATTAGTATATAAAATAATTTAATCATAATAATTATTAATAAAATAGGTATTAGACACGAGTTTAGAATGTGATGCCTTTGAATTTTTGTAAGTATGTAACTAAGATTTAATGAATTTAACTTGAACATTAAATACAAAATTATTTAATATTTATAATAATGAATAAATATATTAGACATGTACAAGGTACGAGTTGGAAATAATTATTTTAGTTTTTTTACTTTAGATTTTAAATTCAGTAATCATCACAAATATCTTTTATATTTATCTTTTGATAAGTCTCGTGTAATACACTGGTGTTAAACAAGTATATGTTAATGCAAAATCCTTCTAATCTACGTGTCTGTTTTATATGTTTCACTGTCATCCTAGCCTAATATATACCTAATTTAATAATTTTCTTTTACTATATCTTGCCTAATTTAATATTTTCTTTTTATTATATTTAGCCTAACTTAATAGTTTTCTTTTTATTATATTTTATCTAATTCAATAATTTTCTTTTATACTCCTAATATCAAAATATAAATAAGTCATGTATAATTAGTAGAAACAAATCTAGATTATTATTTTAATTAAAAGAAAATTTACATATGAAATAACTTTAATTACAAAAAAAAAAAATTATATATGAAAAAGATTACTAAATTGTATTTATAATAAGAGTTTTGAAATTTTAAATATTATGTATAGGTAAATTATGATATATTTGAAATAATTGGAGTATGTAACTAAATATTAGTAATGAACTCAATCTAAATATAAGAAAATAAAATTATATAATAATTAACTAATATTTATTAGACAATGACACAATGATATATGGCTTGAGAGTATGACACCTTTTGAATTTTTCAAAGTATGTAACTATAATTACTAATAAAATTAATTTAAACATAAAAATATAAATGAGTTAATGATAATTAATTGATATAGATTAGAGACGGGTTGGAAATGTGACATCTTTTGAATTTTTATAAGTATACAAATATAATTATTAATTAATTTAATATGAACATTAAAACATAATATTAATCAATAATTATAATAATTAATAAATTGAACAAGGCACGGGTTGAGATACACATCCTTTCATTTTTTTATTTTTTATTTAAAACTTTGTAATTTTCACAAATACTTTTTATATTTAGTTTTTTATAAATCCCGTGTAACGGGTGTTAAACTAGTATATATACATATATGTATGTGTGTGTGTGTATATATATATATATATATATATATATATACCTTACTATTAAAGTTCACATGTATAAAATGGAGATGACATATCACCTGTACAAAATGGAGGCGACATATTTCATCGTTGGATTGGAGATAAAACATGATTAAAAAATCAAGAAGTCAAAATTAGAATCCATATATTAATGTTGATATTGTTAAATTCTTAACAAAAATAAATTCACGAAATCAGCACTCAATCTGAAAAATAAACACCTACCATTCCATTTTGATTTTTTCGGCTTTGAATAGTATAAACAACTTCTGCAATGGCTTCTTCTTCTTTACTCGAAGAGCTCGATTCTGTGAAACGAAAGAACATCTCTCTGTTCGTCGAAAATTTCAAGCTTTCTGATAAGCTGACTGTGCTCCGGGAGAAGATCAGCTATCTGTATCGCCTCCTGGAGAGGAAAAGACAGAAGAAACGCCACTATAAGCGAGAGTGGGCTGAGCTGCATCAACTGAATCGCCAGTTGCAGGAAGAGAAAGCTGACTTGACGGAGTCGGTGAACCGGTTGACTATTGCCGCCGGCGAAGCTCATGCCATATCTGAGTGATCTGACAAGTATCGCCAGCGCTACCATGAAACTAAGCGTGAGCTGTGGCGTGTGCGCCGTGTTTTGGCTTCTGACCGGAGGGCCTCTTCCTCGCATGGCTAAATATCTCTGAGATTTTGTTGAATTCTTTGTTCTTCTGTTTTATTTCCTGCATTGTTAATCAATTTCGCCAGCCTGTGTAGAAGGCGTAGGTGATTTCTTTTGTATTGCCAGAATGTTATGATAAATGCAAGAGTATTTTCTCCGAAAATTTTCAATTGATTCTTGTTTTTGTTCCATCAAATCAAGCGAAGTAGGGTTTTTCGTGTTTTTAGCCAATCCAGGCTTTTGAACTTACCGTCATGTCTGGAGAATTGGGGCATTCACCTTTGGCCAGATCCGTATCGACTCAAGTTGAGCATCTTATGCACAACTGCCTTAAGCCACCCCTAACTTAGGTTAATAGCCAGGTCAGGCTTTCACGAGTATCCAGACTTAGCCAATACTGGCTTAAACTGACGATCAAGTCAGGAAGATGGGGGCATCCGCCCTTAGCCAATCCTGGCTTAAACTGACTATCAGGTCAGGAAGATGGGGCATCCGCCCTTAGCCAATCCTGGCTTAAACTGACAATCAGGCCAAGAAGATGGGGCATCCACCCTTGGCCAATCTTGGCTTAAACTGACAATCAGGCCAGGAAGATGGGGCATCTGCCCTTGGCCAAACCTGGTTTAAACTGACAATCAGGTCAGGAAGATGGGACATCCGCCCTTAGCCAATCCTGGCTTAAAGAAATTTGCGATTTGGCAAACAAGAATAAACCTGCATTATTATAAATAAACTTTGCAAAATTAAATTACACATAAAATTTACATAAATTAGAAATGTTCCATGCTCGGGGTATCTCAACCCCATCCATTTCTTCCAATTTGTAAGCACCACCAGCCAAGATTTGTGTGACCCGGAATGGCCCTTGCCATGTAGCATCCAGCTTTCCTTTAGCTTTTCCCAAATAAGCTCTTCTTAAGACCAGATCTCGTACCTGGAAATGCCTCTTGACCACAGATTTATCATATGCTGCTTTGATTCTTCCCTTAATATGTTCCATCCTTACAGCAGCTCTATTCTTTTTTTCCTCCACCAAATCAAGGGAATCCTGAATCAATAGCTCATTTTGCTCCTCCGCGAAGTTTTGGACTCTATGGGTTTCCATACTGATCTCGGCGGGGACCACAGCATCCATACCGTAAACCAGACTAAATGGTGTTTCCCCCGTGCTCTCCTTAGGATTAGTTTTGTATGCTCACAGAGTTGAACTGATCTCGTCGACCCATCTGCCTCCTTCCTTCTCCATACATGTTTTAATTCCTTGTACGAGGATACGGCTGTTCACTTTAACTTGTCCATTGGCTTGCGTATGGTAGACAGACGTGAAGTGCTGATTAATTTTCATTTTAACACACCAGGCCTTGATTCTGGCGCCCATGAACTGGGTGCCGTTATCTTTAACCAAGATTCTAGGAATGCCAAACCGACAGACTACATTCTTCCACAAAAATCTAATCACCGCATCCTTCGTAATTTCTGCTAAGGCTTCAGCTTCTACCCACTTGCTGAAATCATCGATGGCTAATATCAAAAACTTCTTTTGGGCAGGGGCTTTGGGGAAAGGACCAACTAGGTCAATTCCCCATTTGGCAAATGGGCAAGGAGAGCTCATCGTCATGAGCTCTTCCGCAGGCTTGTTTATTAAAGGCGAGTTTTTCTGACATTTTTCACAAGCCCTAACAAAATTCTCCGCTTCCCTTCTCAGTTGTGGCCAAAAGTAACCTGCTCGCAAAAGCATCCATGTGATTTCCACAGCATCCCTCATGGACTTCTCTAAGAACATGAGTACCTTCTTCTGGGCTTAGACATCATAAAAGGGGCTTCCTGAACCCCCTCCTAAACAGGTCTCCATTAATCAAACAAAATCGTGCAGACCTGGTTTTTATCTTCACCGCTTCTTTCTTTCCCTCTAGCAACTCTCCCTTATCTAGATATGTTCTGATGGGGAAGATCCAGTTCATTTTCTCAAATACCGAGCACACCTGCTCTGTCCCGAATTCCTTATCTGCCACTAAGAAAGTGATCACCCTTTCCTAGTAATCCACAGCTGAGCTGGCTACCTTAGCCAGATAGTCTGCTCTCCCATTCTCTTCTTTGGGAATATGAAGGACCTACAAAGCCTTCATATCCTTGGCTTGTACCTAAACTGGGCTAGGTACCTGTGCATGCTTTCTTCCCTGGTCTCAAAGTCTCCACTTATTTGTCTGTAGACAAGCTGTGAATCCACTTTCGCACATACCTGCTCTGCTCCTAAGTCTTTTGCCATTTGAACTCCTCTCAGGAGGGCCTCATATTCGGCTGCGTTATTGGGCAGAACGTAGTTCATTCGTATCACGTACTCAGTTTCCACATCTACCGGGTCAATTAACACTATTTCTCCGCAGCCCTGATTTTCTACTGAGCCGTCCGTAAAGATTATCCATTCTTTTTTGTCTTCGAAAGAGCTGGTCATTTCTTGCATAAAGTCAGCCAGTGCTTGGGCTTTGATGGCTGTTCTGGTCTCAAATACAATATCGTACTCGCTGAGTTTGATTATCCACTTGACCAGTCTTCCTGACGCTTCTGGCTTGTCCATTATGGCCTTCAATGGTAAGTTGGTTCGTACTACTATATTGTGTGAGAGAAAATCGCAGCTTGCGAGCTGTGCCAACCAGAGCTAACATCGCTCGTTCCACTTTTACATAACTGAATCTTTGCATCGTGCAATAACTTGCTCCAATAGTAGATCGGCCTCTGTACCTTGCCCTCTTCCCTAAGCAGGACAGAACTGACAGCTCGCTGCCCGACAGACAAGTAAAAAATTAGAGGCTCTCCTTGAATCGGCTTTGTGAGTAAGGACATGTTAGCCAGATGTTCCTTTAGCATTCTAAACGCATCCTCGCACTCACTGCTCCACTGAAATTTAGCTTTCTTTTGCAGGGCTTGAAAAAGTGGCAAGCTCTTCTCAACTGATCTCGAAACGAATCTACTCAAGGCATTGATTCGACCAGCCAGACATTGCATCTCTTTGACGTTTCTGGTTCCTACATTTCCATGATAGCTCGTACTTTTTCTGGATTGGCCTCGATCCCCTTTTCTGTGACCATGTAGCCAATGAATTTTCCAGCTCTTACCCTAAACATATATTTCTTGGGGTTGAGCTTCATTCTATATTTCCTCAGGGTATCAAAGGTCTCCTTCAGGTCGCTCACATGCGAAGTTGCCTTCACACTTTTCACCAACATGTCGTCCACATAAACCTCCATGTTCCACCTGAGTTGATGCTTGAACATCTTGTCCACCAATCGATGGTATGTGGCGCCCGCATTTTTAAACCCGAATGGCATGACCACATAGCAATACGTTCCTTTCGGAGTTATAAAACTGTAACGCTTTTGGTCCTACTTTGCCAATCGGATTTGGTGATAACCCTGCGAGGCATCCATCATACTCAGGAGCTCACAACCCGAAGTAGAATCGACCAGCTGGTCTATCCTTGGCAACGGATAATGGTCCTTGGGACAAGCCTTGTTAAGGTCGCGAAAGTCTATGCACATCTGCCAATCCTCCTCTGTCTTTGGCACCAAGACTGCTGATTTGCATATTTTTGTACGTATTTTTGTTACCGTTTTTGCATCACGTTGCGTGTGTTTCGCTTGCTTTTAGGTATTTTAGGAGTTGAGTTGGCCATTTTTTGTTATTTCTTGGTTTTCTTAGTTTTTGTACGTTTCTTATTAGTTTTTGTAGTTTCTTTTACTCTTTCGTTTTTCTTGGCCACAGGACGTCTAAGCGGGGCCCACGCTCATTTGGTACCGTTTTCACTCGACTCAGGATCGTATGGACAGGCAAGGATTCACAGCAAACGAGGTTCGATAAACCGGCAGACGTGAAGAGAACGAGGAATCGAGTCGAGTGCAGCAATCCAGTCGACCGACTGGAAGTTCAGTCGATCGACTGGAACCCCAAGATCGACTGGATTCCAGGGACTTTGGCCGTTTTGGACAGCGCAGTCGATCGACTGCCGACATGACCGATCGAATGCCTGTCGATCGACTCCTTTACAGTCGATCGACTGAAAAGCAGATTTTTCAGTGCTTCTGGACGATTTTGCCCCTGCGAGAAGGATATAGCCACTAACGTCTTTTCATTCCAAAAAAAACTTGCAGAAGGAATTTTCTTCACCAGAGAAGCTCCTTCAAACCTTGGAAAACATTCCCCTTTGCAATGGATCAATAAAAAAATTCTAGATAATTAGTTAAGTAGTTAGTTTCTTTAGTTAGTTGTTAGATCCTTATTAGCAAGCAGCTCAAGTTGATGTAGCCATTGTTGACGATCAAGCTTTCCTTTTCAAGCTTTTGTGGAATCAAGCATTTGGTAGTATTTCTCTATTTATCTTGTTTTGTTTTCATGATATTGCTGTAATCTTTGTTTTGGTGTGTGGATCATAGTTTAGTTGTCGTTTAGATTCTTAGATTTCCTTTCTTTTCATTTTGTAGCTTTTGAGCTTTTGAACTTATGCTTTTAAGTTGCTTGCTTGTTTAGACCAATTTCTCAACTTTTTAGAGGCTTTTATAAAATCTTCCTTCTTAAAGCTTTGATTTTTGCTAAATTAATGTTGTTGATTCTTTCAAATAGTAAGACTTTAATTTTCCCTCCTTTTTCCTTAATTCAAATTATAAGCTTTCTCAGTTGAATAGTTTAGCTTAATTAAGTTTTTTTTTTTAAATTAGGTTTAATTTGTGTTGTTTAGATTAATCATTTTAAATAAGTTCTAATTTCCTTTTTGTATTTTAATGCTTTCAAAACTTCTATTTCAATTTAAGTTTAGTTATAAAAACTCAAACCAAATCAATGACTACTGCTTTCTTAGTTTAGATTAGTTTAATTTCAATCGACGATAAGGGCAAATAAGATACCGATAAGCCGATAACATCCATCCRCGAGAGACACGACTCGGGAAGAACTCGCCGCCCTACAACCGGCTCCGTACTCTTGCGGAGACGGATTCTCAAACTAGAGCGTCGAGAATCCATCGATCAAAAAATTTGGCGCCGTTGCCGAGGATGGATAAAGGCTAATGGCGTTCTTAATTAATCTTATTGTTATTGTAAATAGTAGTTAGTTCATTCTTTTACATTCGATACGCGTAATCTTTTGTTGTTGTTGTGTATGCAAGGTAGGCGATCACTCAGACAGGAGTTGACCCCATTCTTGCCGAACCCCGAGAGGTTGCCTCCCTTATTATCACCGGTGATAGAGGAGCACACTATGGCCACTCCGTTCGAAAACCCGATGCCTCCTGCCCCTGCCCACGACAACCAAGGGGCTCGGCCACCGCAAGTATCGACCGGTCCCGCGCCGTCACCTCAAGCCGCGACTCTTCAAGACCCACAACCCGTCTATGCGACGACGTTCGACCAAGGGGGAAATGGTTTTACGAACCAAGACCCCCAAAGTTCGAATCCTCAATTCCACGGGACGCCCTACCAAGGTCCGATCATCGAAGGGCCGCCGTACTCGTATCAACCGCCGTTCCAAGTCCCGAGGCAGTTTCATCAAGGTCCACACTACGCCCCCCACGTGCACGAGCCTCAATTCCCGCATCCGACCGGGCCCGCACCTCAATTTCGAAATCCGATGCCCCAAGATTTTCCACGAGCGCCCGCCGTTAATGAAAACCCGTATGCCGTTCGTGATATCGGAGGTCGCCCGTTTGCCACCCCCGATGGGGGTCCTACCAATAGTATCAAGGAGGTGTCGAGGCCGTACATGGGCGACTTCTCCTCATGTATTCGATTGAGTCCCGAGGCTCTCGAATACGATTTGCGGCCGATAGATCTAAATTGACTAACTTCATTCCACAGCCTACCACAAGAGGACGCTCTTGATTTCCTACGTATCTTTTCCTATACGGTGTCGAGCTTTCCGCGCCAAGGAATTCATATCGACCAAATCAAGATGAGATGTTTCCCGTACACAATGAAGGACAAGGCCGTTGATTGGCTCATGTCATTGCCGTCTGACTCCCTTACCAATTGGGATATGGTCACCGAACGGTTCATGGAGGAATACTATTCTCAAGAGAAGACGGCCGACTTTCGAACTAAGATTGCCTCATTCCGACAAGCGAGCGACGAAACTTTCTACGAGGCGTGGGAGCGATTCAAAGGGTACCTCACTAAATGCCCCCACCATCGGTTTACCGGCGGTTTCTTGAATCAGTTCTTCTATAACGGATTGACATTTGCATCCAAACCTATGGTGAATAATGCTGCCGGGGGAAATCTAGCCAGACGCTCGACGAGGGAGTTGTACCACATATTTTTAAACATGGCCGCCGATGACCATCGCATGAGTATCTTGGAGCGAAAGGAGCAAGTGAAAGAGGTCTCGACAAAAGAGGAGCCCGAGTGGGCCCGTAAGATTGCCGAACTAGAAAGCCAAGTAGCCTCCCTCATTCAACTATTCTCGGGATCGATGGAGACGTGCCTCGCATGTGGCATCTCGGGTCATGGATCAAGTGCGTGCCCAGGAGTTGGATACAACGAGCAAGCATATGCGGTTCAAGGGTACCAAGCCTATCGACATGGAAATCAATATGTGCGAAGGGACCATCCTAACTTTAGATATGGTGACACGTCCCAAGCTCAAATGCCACCCGGGATTACGATGCAACAACCACGTCCTCAAGCCCCGTTCAATGCACGGCCACCACCTTTTCCGCCTCATCAAGCACCGTTCCCGGCTCCCCAAGACAATCTGATACCACGACAATCGAACATCGAATCCATCTTAACCGAGCTAACCAAATGGCTCGCGAGTTTGGAGACGCAAATGGGGAAATTGGCTACGGATGTCAACGAATTAAAACGAGCACGGGACAAGGACAAGATACCAAGTCAACCGGCCCAAGCTCAATCCGTGACCATTCTCCGAAGTGGCAAGGTGGTAGACAACAAGGTCGCCCTACCCGACGACGGACCTTCACCAAGTGTCCAAGAAGATCGTGCTATTCAAGATTCGAGCGAGCCCGTAGCCGCTCCTAGCTCTTCCACATCACTCTCTAGTGGTGAGGCAAAGGGGTCCCAGGCTAACGGGGGGTTACATAAGTCCACGGCACTGTACCGACCTCCGATTCCATACCCAAGCCGCGTCCGCCCTACGAAAGCAAGACGCTCAGTTCCTTGAGTTGTACAAGATGTTATCGAAGGTCAACATAAACCTTACTTTGCTCGACATAATCCGAAATATTCCCGCTTACAAGAAGTTTTTAAAGGAACTAACATCTAAGAAATGCCGATTCGAGAAGAATGAAAAGATATGCATATCGAACGCGGCAAGCACTGCCTATAGCGATTCTCTCCAACACACAGAAGGTGATCCGGGGAGTTTTTGTATCAAGATTACCCTCGGAAATGGAAAGGAGACACGAGGGATGCTAGACCTCGACGCGGGAATCAACTTGATGCCCTACTCTATCTTTAAACAGTTGGAATTGGGCGATCTCAAGGAGATGAGAATGTGTTTGCAACTGGCTGACCGATCAGTCCGATACCCGAAGGGTGTGGTCGAAGATGTTTTGGTACAAGTGGGAAGCCTCATCGTGCCTGTGGATTTTGTTATATTGGACGTCGGAGAGGTGAGCAACGAAGGCCGAGAACATACTATCTTACTCGGGTGGCCCTTCATGGCCACGACAAACACTTTGATCGATGTGAAAAATGGGAAGTTATCTTTCTCGGTTCTGGGAGATACAGTGAATTTCTCGATCCACGATTTGGGAGTCATTCCGCCTTCCTCCTTTCATGCCGATTGTGCTATGATCGACCCGATACAAGAACTAGTTGAGGAAGCTGCTCGAGAGGTTGTGAACGAGGATGTTGAGGACGACGAGTGGCTAGCATTTCGATCGGAGGGTTTGGTAGAAATATTTGAGATATCAAGCGTAGAATCAGCCCTTATGCCAAAACCGGAGCTCAAGACCCTTCCGAGCCATCTCAAATACGTTTACTTTGAAAGTGGAGAGACCCGTGATCATCTACGCCGAGCTTTCCCCGAGAGACGAGGCACGATTGTTGGAAGT
Source organism: Phtheirospermum japonicum (assembly GCA_014905375.1). Lineage (NCBI taxonomy): Eukaryota > Viridiplantae > Streptophyta > Magnoliopsida > Lamiales > Orobanchaceae > Phtheirospermum > Phtheirospermum japonicum. The sequence continues at coordinate 663,061 of BMAC01000242.1, forward strand.
CTTGAAAAAGAACAAGAAGGCGATAGGGTGGAGCCTTGGTGATATCAAGGGGAAAAGCCCCTCCACTTGTATGCATCGAATCATCCTTCAAGACGGATTGAAACCATCAAGGGAGTGCCAACGACGACTGAACCCGAACTTGATGGAGGTTGTGAAGGGTGAGATATTGAAACTTGTAGCCGAAGGTTTAATATTCTCAGTCGGGGATATTGAATGGGTGAGCCCAGTCCACATGGTGCCAAAGAAGAGCGGAATAACCGTTATTGAGAACGAATGGGCGAGCGTGTGACGACTCGTGTAACCACCGGATGGCGAATGTGTATAGACTTCCGAAAGCTCAATGCCACCACCAAGAAGGACCACTTTCCACTCCCGTTCATTGAACAAATGTTGGACAAGTTCGCGGGGCATCATTCGTATTGTTTTCTCGATGGATTATCGGGATACTACCAAATCGATATCTCGCCGGAAGACCAATCCAAGACGACGTTCACGTGCCCTTTTGGCACATATGCTTTCCGACGCATGCCCTTCGGTTTGTGCAATGCACCCGCTACCTTTCAACGGTGCATGCTCTCGATTTTCTTCGACATGCTCGACAAGTATATGGAGGTTTTCATGGACGATTTTTCTATTTACGGCTCCAATTTCGATGAGTGTCTTGACCATTTGCCAAGTGTTTTGGAGAGATGTGTGGAGAACCACCTTACCTTGAGTTGGGAGAAAAGCCACTTCATGGTGAGAAGTGGGATAGTTTTAGGGCATGTGGTGTCGTCTAAAGGAATCGAGGTCGACAAGGCAAAGATCGACGTGATTGAGAAACTTCCCCCACCGATCAACGTGAAGGGAGTGCGAAGCTTCCTCGGTTATGTGGGGTTCTATAAGAGGTTCATTAAGGACTTCTCGAAGCTTAGCCGCCCCTTGTGCCATTTGCTTAGCGCCGACGTTCCGTTTGTGTTCGATGATACTTGTCTAGCGGCATTCGATTCATTGGAGAAAAGTTTGACTTTTGCTCCCGTGGTGATAGCCCCGGATTGGTCCCTCCCATTCGAAATAATGTGCGATGCATCGAAGGAAGCGGTGGGGGCTGTCCTGGGGCAACGAGTCAACAAACTCCTCCGGGTCGTCTACTACGCAAGTCTTATGCTCAATGACGCTCAAAGAGATTACACAACCACCGAAAAGGAGCTACTTGCCGTGGTTTACTCGCTCGAGAAGTTTCGATCATATATCGTTGGGTAAAGGGTGATTATACATAGCGATCGTGTGGCACTACGACATCTTTTCAACAAGCCTCAAGCGAAGCCGAGGCTAATCCGGTGTATCCTTCTACTTCAAGAGTTTGATGTAGAGATCAGGGATAGAAAAGGGTGCGAGAACGTAGTCTCCGACCACCTCTCTTGTTTGGAGGTCGGGAATGGAGAGAAAGAGTCCCCACTCATCGGAGAAAACCAAGCTCACGAGAACCTCTTCGGTGTGTCCMTCACACCATGGTATACCGATATTGCTAACTACCTTGCTAGCGAGGTGCTCCGTCCGGACCTGTCTCATCACGAGAGGAGGAGGTTTCTTGCCACATATCGAGGTTATTATTGGGATGACCCTCTTATGTTCAAAATCGGGAAGGATGGTATGTTAAGAAGGTGCATTCCGGACGAGGAAAAAGAGGAGATATTGACACATTGCCATGATCATCTAGTCGGAGGGCATTTCGGTGGCCAAAAGACCGCATACAAAGTTCTTCAATCGGGTTTCTATTGGCCCACTCTTTTCAAGGATGCTCACGAGCATTATCAGAGGTGCAATCGATGCCAACGGACGGGTAGTATCGGAAAACAGAATGAGATGCCAATGACGTATAACTTGGCCGTCGAGATCTTCGATGTCTGGGGGATCGACTTCATGGGTCCCTTCCCGAAGTCTCACGTGTACGAATATATATTAGTCGCGGTGGAGTACGTATCTAAATGGATAGAAACAATCCCGGCAAGGAGGAATGATGGCGATACATTAGTAAAGTTCGTTCGGAGCAACATATTCAGCCGATTCGGAGTTCCGAGGGTGCTAATCAGCGATGGTGGCAAGCATTTCAACAACAAACTACTTGAGKGKGTGTTGAAAAATTATGGAGTTGTGCACAAGGTTTCTACCCCTTACRATCCGCAAACGGCCGGGCAGGTCGAGACAAGTAATCGCCAAATCAAAAACATTCTCGAGAAAACTGTGCAACCGAACCGGAAGGACTGGTCAACGAAGCTCACTGATGTCTTGTGGGCCATCCGTACGGCCTATAAGATGGTTATTGGAATGAGTCCCTATCGTCTGGTGTATGGAAAGTCATGCCATCTACCGGTGGAAATGGAGCATCGAGCGTGGTGGGCCATCCGAGCGTGCAACCTTGATTTGAAGCAGGCCGACGAAGAAAGAAAACTCCAACTTGAGGAGCTCGAAGAATTACGAAACGAGGCGTTTGATAGTGACCGTTTGTACAAGGAAAAGACGAAGCTACTCCACGATAAGAAGCTTGTACAGAAAGAGTTGGAGGAGGGAATGCAAGTACTCCTTTATAATACTCGCCTTGCCTTGTTTCCCGGGAAACTTATTTTCAAATGGAGCAGGCCTTTCAAATCGAGAAGATATCCCCATTTGGGGCCGTAACATTAATCGAACCAAAGACGGACGAGCAATTCCAAGTGAATGGCGCCCGAGTCAAACCTTACCGGCATGGCATGTTGCAAACAAAAGCTCTCGAGCCATTGATCGTAGAGGAGGAGAACTTGAGTGACTTGCCCCCGACGGGATCTTGATCGTCGAACCAGGATCGTCGAGCGAATGACGTTAACCAAACGCGCTCCGTGGGAGGCAACCCACGACCTTCTAACCCTTTCTTGTTTTTCTTTTAATTTTGTGTACATTCTAACCTTAAGTGGTGTTAAATTGAGTTTTTGGGTTTGTGTAGGTTCAAGTCCTGGAGTCTTGGGAGAAAAGAGGATCGAAAATGGAGGTTGGCTGCTCGAATGCAGTCGATCGACTGCATACCTAGTCGATCGACTGGTATGTAGTCGATCGACTGCCCAATCGACTGACTGGTTCAAATCGACTGGATTCCAGAAATTTTCAAGCTTTGTGGCAAGAGTAGTCGATCGACTGGTTAATTGATGATCGACATGCAGTCGATCGACTGGCGCACGATCGACCGAAATGGCAAAATCGACTGGATTCCAGAAATTTTCAAGCTTTTGACAAGAGCAGCCGATCGACTGCCGACAGTCGATCGACTGCAGTCTATCGACCGAATAGGG
>BMAC01000242.1:670380-709850 GCA_014905375.1 Phtheirospermum japonicum
TGAGAAGCTCCTTCAAACCTTGGAAAACATTCCCCTTTGTAACGGATCAATAAAAAAAATCTAGATAATTAGCTAAGTAGTTAGTTTCTTTAGTTAGTTGTTAGATCCTTATTAGCAAGCAGCTCAAGTTGATGTAGCCATTGTTGACGATCAAGCTTTCTTTTTCAAGCTTTTGTGGAATCAAGCATTTGGTAGTATTTCTCTATTTATCTTGTTTTGTTTTCATGATATTGCTGTAATCTTTTTTTTGGTGTGTGGATCATAGTTTAGTTGTCATTTAGATTCTCAGATTTCCTTTCTTTTCATTTTGTAGCTTTTGAGCTTTTGAACTTATGCTTTTAAGTTGCTTGCTTGTTTAGACCAATTTCTCGACTTTTTAGAGGCTTTTATAAAATCTTCCTTCTTAAAGCTTTTATTTTTTCTAAATTAATGTTGTTGACTCTTTCAAATAGTAAGACTTTAATTTTTCCTCCTTTTTCCTTAATTCAAATTATAAGCTTTCTCAGTTGAATAGTTTAGCTTAATTAAGTTTTTTTTTTTTAATTAGGTTTAATTTGTGTTGTTTAGATTAATCGTTTTAAATAAGTTCTAATTTCCTTTTCGTATTTTAATGCTTTCAAAACTTCTATTTCAATTTAAGTTTAGTTATAAAAACTCAAACCAAATCAATGACTACTGCTTTCTTAGTTTAGATTAGTTTAATTTCAATRGACGATAAGGGCAAATAAGACACCGATAAGCCGATAACATCCATCCTCGAGAGACACGACTCGGGAAGAACTCGCCGCCCTACAACCGGCTCCGTACTCTTGCGGAGACGGATTCTCAAACTAGAGCGTCGAGAATCCATCGATCAACTGCATTGGAGAGCCATTCTGGAAACTGTATTTCTTGAATGTGCCCAGCTTTCAAGAGTTTGTCCACCTCTGCCTCAATGATGGCTTCCTTCTCAGGCCCAAAATTGCGCTCTTTTGCTTAACTGGCTTAATCGCGGGGCTAATATTGAGATGATGCTCAGCCACCTCTGGATCAATCCCGACCAGGTCCTAGGGAGACCAGGCAAATATATCCCTCTCTATTCCATAGTAAGGCTACCAAATCTACCAACACATCGGGGCTGAGGGTTGTCCCCACGTGGAGGACTCGACTATCATCCCCTGGGATCATCTCTACCATCATCAGTCCTTATTCTCTCTGAGCCAGGTCTAGGTTTGCTTTTTCTACCCGGGCTCTTTTATTCTTTCGTTCCTCCTGGTTGCGACTGATGCATTCGACATACGTTTTCCTGGATGCGTACTGATCACCTCTGACTTCGCCCGTTCCATCCTCCCCCAGAAATTTCATCTTCATATGATATACGGAGATTACTGCCTGGAACTGGCTCAGGGATGGTCGTCCTTGCAAGACGTTGTATGAGGATGGCGCATCGAATACCAGGAATCGTACCATTCTAGTCACCCTATATGGCTCTTCTCCTAGTGTCACCAAGAGCCTAACTGCTCCCAAAGGTTTTAGGGCTCCCCCCGCAAATCCTACTAAGGAAGTTGTTACCTCTTCCAATTCCACATCTAACTTTAATTTGCTGATAACAGTCGTAGAACAGGGTATCAGCACAGCTTCCTGTATCGACAAACACTCGTTTCATGTTATAATTGGCAATAGTAGTTGTTATAACCAGGGCGTCCATATGACGGGCCAAGATGCCATTCTCATCTTCTGAGCCGAAGTAAATATTTGGACTAGAAGCCATCTGCCCCACCTCTTGTGCCTTCCGGACTAGATCCCTTGCGGCACGAACATAGCTATGCTGGGTCCGTTTGGAATGCTCATCCCACTCACCACCCGTGATCATTTGAATCTCTCCTCATATGACCTAGGCTTGGTCATTCCGTCTTCCCCCACTTTGCCCCATGTCCTGCTCATGCCTATTCCCCTGAGGTTGGTCGCGGCTTTGATAGCCATACCTAGGTTCTTCTTTATTCATCCTTACATACTCTTTGAGGTGCCCCGCTTTCACCATTCTCTCTAGCTCATCCTTAAGATGAGTACACTGGTCTGTATCGTGGCCATGCTCATTGTGATATCTGCAAAATTGGTCAGACCTTTCTTTCCTTAGTTTCTGCGAGTAATTCTTGGTCCACTTGAGGTCCGGACGCCTCTTATTGCCTGTAAGATCTCCCCCCGAGGGATCGGCAGGGGCGTGTACCTATCATAGCGAGGTCGTCCTCCCGACAGTTCTGGCCTGGATTTCTTCAACGATACTCTCTCCTCTCTGTCGTATCTCTCTCTCTTCTTCTCTCCTTCCTCCTTAATCTTTAGGGTCTCCTCCAAATGGATGTATTTCTCTGCCCTCTCTAAGAGTTCTCCAAACTTCAGAGCTGGCTTTACAACCAATGACTGGAAAATTCCCCCTCTCCTGAGGCCATGTGCCAGCGCGTTCACTAAGAGCTCTTCCGACGCAGAAGGCACCTCAAGCTTTATATTTGTAAACAGGTTAATATAAGCGCGCAGGCTCTCATTCTCTTTCTGCTTCAAACTAAACAGTTCGAGCAGCATTTTCTTGTATTTCCGACAGCTGGTGAACTTGTGCAGAAACGCCGAGCTGAACTCATCAAAGTTGCTAATAGATCGCGGCGGCAACTGACTAAACCAAAGCTGGGATGATTTAATGAAAGTCATGGGGAAGACCCGACACATGACTGCGTCCGAAAACTTGTGTACATCTGCCGCAATCTCAAAATGGCTCAGATGATCTCATAGGTCAGTTGTCCCACTATATTCGAAACCCAGAGATCTATATGAGGCTGGCACGTCGTCACGCATGACCTCCTCGGTAAACGGTGTGCCTCTCTTTGCTGGGACCGCATCAACGCTCGCCATCTTCTTCTTGAATTTCCTTACTTCTTTCTGCAAGCTTTGCATCTGCTCAGCCAGGCCTTGATTAGCCCGACTCGATGTTTCACTGTTAGAGGTAGAGAAGTGCTCTTCTTTGTCCTGGAGGAGGGTGCGATCTGTGCGCTGCCCACGCAACGGTTCCGTTTCTGCTAGCGGAACCGTCCGAGCTGGTGGTGTGTTGGATGGCGGCATTGAGATCTTCGCAAACTTCTTTTCCACTGCCACTTCCACAGCCTTTCCGATGAGCTCAGACAGCTTCCTGAAGAGATTTTCGTTCAGTAACCTGCCGTTGGCTGGCGTTGGTCCGTCAGAGGGGGGTGGTATGGTGCCAGATCCGGCTGCTTCCAATGTTTCTGCCCCCTCCGGCCTCATCGTTGACGGTCCTGTCGACCGCGGCATGCCCCATGGTGCGGCGGAGCTTGACATCTCCCCCACCAGATTTTGTCGTAAACCATCTGAAGCTATATGTAGCTCACGTCTTAGCTCAATTTCCCACAGACGGCGCCAATTGCTTCACCCAGAAAATATGACAACGCCTGAACCTTGCGCTTTTCTCGACCAGAAAACACAAACACGTCAGATAGGACCACCGGAGGTTTTTCGATGGAAACCTCTTCAATGCTTAAGTCAGAAAGCGTATAGAGTGTTTCTGGTGAACAAAGCAAGGAATGCACAAGGAATAACATACCTATCTCAGCCTTAGGGCTGAGGTATTTATAGTTTTCCTCAGTGGGGACCCCTTCCGGAATCTCGAAAACAAAGGCCGCGAATCAGGGGTCGTTAAGCAACAGGTTCTGACAGGTGGTCCCCCTTGTCCCCTAAGTGGAGGTCAGGATGCCAGGTTTGCCCTGATCCTGCTCTCCCTTTCTATTTCCGGTCAGGACATCAAGCCTGCCTTGATGCAATTCTCTAAGGGTTATTTCATAGGAAATCCTTACCAGGTCAGGATAATTCATGAACCGTGATAATCCTCTCTCCAACATCTGCTCTGTCTCTAAGGAGACCAGGTCAGACCTTGCCTAGGATTGAGCCGGCCTAACTTCCTTTCTTTTCCCTAGGTTATCTCAAACCAGATCTACCCCAATTCGGGTCTGACCTATTTATGCCACATCATAGATAAATGATAAAATTAAAACTAATTTGAGTGTTGAAATTGGTTGTATTTTGTAATTAAAGTTAATTAAAAATGAGAAATTCAACCTAATAACTCCTACACTAATGGTGAGACCAATGGTTTTGTTGTTACACTTAATTCAATTGTCTTGAATTGTGTAACTTCCAATGTGTCATTATGTGGTTTTTAATTTGAAAGTATGAAAGGTCAAATACAAGCCTATAAACAAAGGCTAACAATACTAAAATCATAAGAAGAAGAAGAACAACCCACATTCAAATATTTTCATAAAAAATAAACCATTGTATATTGATCTAAGTTACTTGGCCTCTTTCATTTTGGTGATAAAGTTCAGGCATGATTATCAGTTCGCCAGAGATGAAAGGTAATCTGGTTTACCCGTCTTATCCTGGTAAATAGTCATCTGGAATAGGGGACGAATCTATATTAAGAAAAACATGTTGAACACGTGATCCGGGTTTATTTAAGTATTCCGATTTCAAGTTTTACTTTTTAAAAAAGATTGACAATTTTGTATTAGAAGATATTCCTATTCGATTTATAATTATTATGATTTTGTGAAAGTTTGCCAACAGCAATTTCGTACCTTTTCTATTGCTTTTGGCTGGAGGTTTGTGACCGTGGTTTTGGGGCAGTTATTACGGCGACGTGGGTTCCGGTGAAGATGGTTGGGCTTCACGTCCTGAGATTCACAACCAACTTAAGGTGCTAAAATGTAAGTTACACATCAAGATTTTCAAAGCTTAAAATAGAAAACAATAGTATAAATTTAATTTGATTTAATATCATTATCCTAGTTTGGCAGTTTTTTATTTTTAATTTATTTAATAAGACATATTTGTAACATATTTTAAAGTATTGCCACTTATACCGGATATTGAACCAAATTGCAGTAGGAAATAATTTGAATTTATTATACAGTATTGTTTCACTTATATTTTATCCTTTGTGCATCTAGATGAATATTGACACTTATAGAGACACGTTTATCTGACTTATACGGTATATCTGGGGATTATTCTTTCCAAATTTCAAAATAAATTGGTTGACCACTGGATATTTTTTAAGCTTACCAACGTTTTATTTGGGATAGAATTTATCTCTATGTGATATTTTTCTTCACTATAAATCTTAATGTTCTGGATCTCTGATTCTGGTAGTTTCCCATATGCTGCAGGAGAAAATATCAATGCCTTAAGGAAAATGAATTAATTTTGAAAGAAATTATCAAGCTAAAAAGTGATAGACAGTCCTTAATAAGAAACAAAGAAACATCAAATGCACAAGTCATGGTATTAACCAAATCATTAGATTCGCTTCAGAAGGATATTACGAACAAATAAAAAAAGGTAAATATCTCCACCAATTATTTTTGTGTGTGATGAGTATATACTATATGTGTGATGAGATATGAACTCTTTATGTGATGAGATATAAAATCAGATTGTTTGATTTTTTGTAAGCTTTACTATTTTCATATATTATTTTTGTATCCGATGAGTAGCACATGTGTAACGAGATTTGAACTCTTTATATGATGCATATGCACTCTTTATGTGAGAAGATATAAAATCAAATTGTGTGATTTTTTCTAGGGTTTAATATTCTCATTCCTTTTTTGGGGTGTGTGATGAGATATGAACTATTTTATTTGATGGATATGCAAACTTTATATAGTGATATATGAAAGTTATATGTGATGAATATGACTGATTTATGAGATGATATATGACAGTTATATGTAATGATATATGACAGTTAGATGTGATGAATATGGTTTAAGGGTTTTAGGGGATTAGGGTTATGTTTTTTCTTATTTGTTGATGAACATGACAAATATATGTGATACATATGACATATATATGCAATGAATATGTCAGTTATATGTGATGAATATTGAGATTATTTTCGTTTGTGCTTCTTGGGGTTTTCCTTGTTGCTGATGAATAATGTGATGAATTTGGTCTTTTGTCCGTGGTGAGTATGGTCATTTGTGTGATTATTTTTTTGTGTGATGAATATTGTCCGTGTATGCGACACATTATCGACCAATTCTTTGAAATATTATCGATTCAACAAATGAAGGTTTAAATGATATAAGGAAAATAATAGTTTGCTCGCATTGAATTAGGGTTTAAGCTGGGGTTTTTCATTTTTGTTGATGATATTTGACATATATATGTAATGATATATGTTATGAAATATGTATGGTGTAGGGTTTAGGTTGTTGATCGGTTGATTCGCGCACTACTCTTTTAAAATAGAGAGGTTTAGAATCTCCCTTGTAATACAACGAGATCGATTATAGTTGAGCGAGTTCTTCCCAAATCATCTCTCTCGAGGAAGGCTGGTCGAAATACAGTTTTTGTGTTTGAAAACGGAGTTGGAAAAAAAAGAAAATTCTACTATAAGCCCAAGGACACATTGCTTGGGTTTTTATTTTTAATAACTAATACAAAAATAAATTTTAAAACAAGAAAGCAAGGGGTCTAGGGTACTAAACTCGTCTCCACGACCAATTGGATAATTTATCGAGCATCTAATGTGCATAAGTCGGGGTCTTCAATCCCGAACCTCAATCTGATTTAAATCCAACATTGATATCTCCTTTTGGTATCAACCAACGTCTAAAGACAATTAAGAGTTGGACAAACAATTACTTTTTCAAATCAAAATCGTACAAATTGAGAAATCAAAGCCAATGAAAGTCGAACAATTACTTTTGCACTTTTAAATACCTAATAACTTGCCAATTGATAACTCTAAATCACCTAAGCCCTAGGCCAATATATATATATATATATATATATATCCTAAATACATATAAAATTGTAAGAAATCAAAACCAATGCAAGTCGAATAATTAAATTTCAATTAGAAAGCTTAAACTTGAAAGAAAGACATGGAATTCATGATTCAAACACGAAATTAAGACTAAATCTAACACCGTAAATATAAAATAGCTACAAATTTCAGAGCCTTAAAGGAAATGACAAGAAATGAAGCTTAGATCTAGAAAATACGTAATAAGAAATAAAAGAAAAATAGAACAAATAAAGGAAGGGAAGAATGAGATATTACTAAAAATAAAATGAATATCTTCAATACATAAACATAAAGGAACTCGAAGCTTGAATCTTGTAACAATCTGACCAAAAATTAGATTTAGATCTACGAAATAAGTTTGAGAGAAGAGAACCTCGTGAAACCTAAAAAAAACTAAAACATGACTAACCCTAATTTAAGAAGATGGATTATCCCAAAAAATGAGATCTAGGAACCTATATATAGGTATATGAAGGCAAAAGGTTTATTATGCTAAAATAAAGAACCATGGTCGAGTGGCTCGGGCATGACTCGCAGCCAAGGGCGGTGTTGTGCTGCTCGAGTAGGCGTGCACAGTCCATGAGTTACCCTCAAGTAGAACCTTGAGTATATTGTGCTTACGTAGGGGTTTGGCTCGAGTAAAATGGGGATAGTAGGTTAAATGCTCGAGTAGACATGCGTTGACGAGCTTAAGTAGCACCTCGAGAAAGTGCTTGAGTAGGCAGATGCAAGGGCGTGCGAGCAGCTGTGCAGTGGTTGTGGGCACTGTCGGTAGCTCTCGACCATTCAGAGGTTCAATAGGGTTACTCTAGCGAGAGTTGTTGCAAGGGCACACGCGTTGCTGTATGGTGGTGCCTAGATGTGGGGCGCAGCTGCCGAGATGTGATGGGCAGTAATATGCAGTTGATAAGAGGTTCACCATTGTGATTTTTCCTAGATCGCCAAGGAGTTGCAAGAGATGCGTGCGACTTATGATAGCTTGCAAAAGGCTTATGCGTACGCTGAGGGCGTGCAACACTGATGTGTAGTGACTGAGCGAAAAATGTAGGGGATGTGCATGGCTGTGCGGTAGTATGTGTTCACTCTCGGTTATAAGAGGTTCGCTGGGACTGCGTCTTCCGGGACTATGCCATCATGGTGCACAGTAGGTGGGCACGAGCATGCGATAGCTTGTGAGAGGTAGCATCCATGGTGCTCAACTTCTTGTGATTTTCATTTTTGATGATGAATATGTGATGGTATATGATAGGTATATGTGATGATATATGACATAGGGGGTTTAGGTTTTAGAATTTTAGAGGGTTAAAGTTTTAGGTGCTTATTGTTTTAGGGGCTTAATATTTAGGGGTTTAAGGTTTAGGGTTTAAGCTGGGATTTTTAATTTTGACTAATGAATATGGAAGATATATGTAATGATATTTGACAGTTATATGTGATTAATATGATAGGTATATGTGATGATATATGACAATTATATGTGATAATATATGACAGCTATATATGATGAATATTATATAAGGGTTTAGGGGTTTTTGATTTAGTTTTTTTTTTTTTTTTGCTAATGAATACGAGAGATATATGTGACGTGACATATATATTCGATGAATATTGAGATTATTTCCATTTGTTCTTCCTATGTTTATCACTGATGAATAGTGTGATGAATATTTTCATTTGTGCATAATGAGTATGGTCACTTGTCTTATTTTTTTTTATTTTTATTTTTGTGTGTGATGAATATTGTTTATGTCTTCCATGAATTAGGCAGATTATCAAATGATTCATTTGAGATAACGTCGAATCCTCAAATGAAGGTTTAAAAAAAATATGGAAAACAATACTTTGCTTTCAATGAATTAGGGTTTAGGCTTGGAATTCTAGTTTTTTTTAAAATGAAACTTGACATATAAATGTGATGATATATGATTAGGGGTGGCAACATGAGGCATGGCACGATTGACCGACACGAACGCAGCACGAAATAATTGGGTTTGAGGTGAGGCTTATCGGGTTCGGGCCTTATCGGGATGGAACGATAAGGCACGTTAAGAAACGGGTTGATAACGGGCTAGCCCGATAAACACAATAAGGCATGAAGGCACGATAATATTTTAATTTCTCCTTTTTATATCCATTTACTCATTGTTAGTATTCGTGGTTTTTAATTTATCATTAGTACATTTGTCATATTATAATTTTAAATGTATTTGACAATTTATATTAATAATTTTATAAATATGTATTATATTTATTAAGAAGATTATGAATTTTATTAATTAATGGGTCTAATGTGCTTAACGGGCCAGATTAAATAAATTCAGTACTTTTGCTTATCGTGCTTATCGTAGCGTGTCGTGCTTTTCGTGTTTTTATCGTGTCGTGTTCAGGTTTAGATAATAAGCCCGATAAGCTTATCGTGTCGTGTTCGTGCCTTTACTTATCGTGTCGTGTCTTATCGTGCCGGCCCGATAAGAGCCCGACACGACCGATTTTTCACCCATATATATGATAGATATACGTTATGAAATATGTATGGTTTAGGGTTTAGGTTGTGATTTCTCATTTTTGTTGATGAATATGTGATGGTATATGATAGATATATGTGATGATGTGTGAAAGTTATAGGTGATGATATGTGATAGATATATTACAGTTATATATGATGAATATGGTTTAGAGTTTAGGGGTATAGTAGTTTAGGGTTTATTTTTTATCGGTTTTGCTTATGAATATAACAGAGATATGTGATGATATATAACAAATATATGCAATGAATATGACAAATATATGTGATGAATATTATGCCACTATAAGAAAATTAGAAATCACGAAAAGAATATTATGTTGGTAATAGATAATTTTAGTCACAATTTGAGTTTACCAATAGATTACCAACCAAAAACATTTGTTGGTATACAACTCGATGGTAAATCTTGCCAACCAAAAAGTGTTTGTCGTTAATTTTAGCGTCAAGTGGATGATCTGTTGCTATTTACCGACGGAATAGTTCCATTGGTAAATACCAACTGAATGATTACGTTGGTAATTACCAATCCATCAATGGAAATAATCCGTTGGTAAATAAAAACACTGAGGTTCCATTGGTATTAAGAGTCTCCATCGTTATTTTACCAATGGAAGTACTTCACTGACAATGTTTTTATTTCTTTAATTGCTAAAAGTACTAATCCATTGGTATTATTTTCAGTTTATTTTTTATTTTTTTAATTCTTAAATTTCCTTGAGAATTTAACACCAAATAACACACAAAATATCCCAAGAAGTTAAAAGATAACCCAAGTTATATATCTAAAGAATTTGACCCAACAACATATCCAAAATTCCAAACGACAGTATCCAAAGCACACATGATACTCATACCAAACCATAATATCAAAAGCATACGCGATATCCAAAATATCCGAAAAATAATTACTGAATATAGACACATAATCTCCAAAATATGAAAACAACAGTATCCAAATGTAAATTCGCAAATCGATATGTGGATTCGAGATAGAAAACCATCATGGTTATAAAGGTGGAAATCTACATTGTTGATGAAAAAGTCCTCCATCATTTATGCCGTCTTTACTTTCATTTGTGCCCACATATCTGAATGAGCAGCATGGTCCACCTCCAATGCCTGCTGCAAATTACAATCCCTCTCGGCTAGCTGTTGCGTGAGTTGCTCAACTTGTGTTCGTAGTGTTGTGGACTCCACAAGTGATGTCGCGGAAGAAGAACTCATTGAACACAAGTCGATGTACTTATGCTTCAAACTACCAGTTCCATACAAACATTTCTTGTTCACCCCGCCCACGGCACCCATATGAATTTTAGTCACATCAACCTCCTTAGCAGCAGATAATTTAGAGTCTATGACCGCGCGTAGATATGCGATAAATTTAATATTTATAATTTTCCTCAACTTTCCTCCACTAACTAGTATAAGTGGTAAGCAAGGGTCGATCCCACGAGGAGTGTGGATTAATTTTTGATTATTCGTAACTAATTAAACTAATAAGAGGGGGTGGGGTGGGGGTAGAAGATGATGAACTAACTAATGAGAACTAAGAAAGAAATAATGATCAAAGTAAATAAACTAAAACAAACGAAACACGTAAGAGAATTAATAAGGACTTGATAATAATGAGAAAACTCCAGTCCAAGTTCAGTTTCCATCCTCGATCGATTCATCTAACCAATTCTAATAGCATAATTCACTTTTCATATGAAAATACTAGCCTTAAATAGCAACAAACTATGCTACTCGAATTTGCCCTTACCGAATATTTAATCAAAACAAGCTTTTCAAATAAACCTATTTAATGAACAACCTAGTATAAGCTCTCTAGATTTAATCAAATAACAGTATTAGACACTGGGCAAATAGGCTAATCTAAGCAATAAACTCATAAGATCAGTTTAATACACTTCTGTTGTGTTACCCCCAATGATGCGCGACCATTAGTTGCTACAAAGGAAATAAGAACAACAACAATTACACGGGATGCAACCCTAATTGACATCCAACCCCAAATCTAGGTGATCAGTCTAAATTATAAATTAAACATTCATGTCATGAAAATAAAATAATACAAACAATCTCATATGAAAAACGAATCAAATATCACTGGAATTGATTTGAACATAATCAATCGATGGGTTTCAATGTCACAAGGACTGAAATAAACTACTCACACATGGTCTTCATGAAATCATAAACGAAAACTATAAGAGAAAACATTGTTCTTGAATAAGAGGGGTAAATAAGGATTAGATCTTGAATCTCTTCAATCTCTTGAATCTCTTGGATGAAAGAAGGAATTGGGACTCTTGTTAATGCCTTGGAACCCAAGGAATATGCAAAAAACTTCTTTTGTTGAATTATGGACGCATATATATAAGTCCTCAAATAATTGGACTGCAGATATCCTTCCAAAAATAGCCTTCCAGCGTCGATCGACAGCAACAGAGGCTTCCGTCGATGAAGTATAATCGATGTGAGCAGAGAGCTTCATCGGACAAGTCGTCGATCTACAGGGTTAAATCGACAGAGACTGAGAGTTTCGTCGATGGGTCATCGACAGGGTGGTCGATCGACGCGTGCGGCTAAAGGGCTTCTACACTGGTGTCAATCGACAGGTCTTGCTTTGCGTCAATTTTTATCCGGTTCGTTCATTTTCATCTGCTGGTTTTAATTGCAACCCTTTCGAACCATCTTTAATCATCGTCACACCAATCAAGCACAAAATACTGCAAAATAAGTGAAAAACATGCAATTGATGCTCGTCAATCCACAAGAATATATATGAGAGAAATAAACATATATGACACTATGAAGTGCACACTAATATACTTTTAAACCATTAATTACCACATAATTTCTCGCATATCAAACTCCACAAACTTAAACCATTGCTTGTCCTCGAGGAATTTAAAATTAATGCACAAAACACACACAATATCAAGTAAATGGTTATTTTCTCAGTTCCTCGCACTTTCGCACTAGTAAGTCTCTCGAATTTCTCAAATGAACTCATCCGTACTCTAGACACACTTATATTTCTAGAAATCGCAAGTATTTCAAGTATCGACTAAAGCGATCCCAGTAGATTGGAAACCTCTTTTCATATATGTTACATCAATGTCCTATGGTGCCCCCTCGTTACTTGATGATTTTGCTACTATCCATTGTTGGTTGCGATCAAATATCTCGTCCATCCATTTATTTATTCTATTTTTCTATTGAGGCCTACAGCTTCACACTACCGTTCTTGACTTGATAATTAGAATCAGGCGCTGAACAGGAGGATCGTATTAGTTAGGAAATTGATTTGTCATGCTTCACCTCCACTTTATTCGAAATTGATATTAGGATGCGCCATTTGAGTATAAGCATACGTGCATAAATTCTTTGGGCTGCTAGTCATGACTTATTGGAAAGCAGTCGTAGTAAGAGCGGAACGCACTTGGTGAAGCACGGATAGGCAGCTATTTCAGTATCTCAATCTTTTTCTTTTTATTTTTTTATTTTTATTTATTTTTTGTTTTACTTTTCGACTACAAGCCTCCGGTATTTCTCCAACTGGACTTCAATAATTTATGTTTCAACTAACGAGATATTCTCACACAACCGCCAACTTCAAGTCCCCACACAAACTCATATTGAGTACGGCAACCACAAGGACACCTCAACAATGCAAACAAGCTAGAATTGACGTCCCACAAATGAATCATAAAAGTACTAACAATCATGCTCTTGTCAAATGATGCCTAAAAACTTTAACCGAAACATAATTCGCTTAAGATATGCAAGTAAGTACTGTTAATATTATAAAATCAACTCTCGAATCATCATAGAATATTGACCATTAATCCACCCCCCAACCAAACTTTAGCTTGTCCTCAGCGAACATAAAATAATAATATGAGAGAAGATTAGAAATAGAAATCACCCGAGTAAATGGTGGGAAGGTCCCAGTTCTGAATAATCACGATGAATATTCTTCACAAAGTAAGCCCAATCATCCTAATTCTTCAACCAAACCTTTCTCCCCCTTCAACTATGAGATAGAAAGAAAAAAACGAAAAAAAAACAATGTAAACATTGGGTTGCCTCCCAACAAGCGCCTTGTTTAAAGTCGTTGGCTCGACTTCTTACAACCTTATTTAAGGTGAAGGTGGTGCTTCCAACTCCATCCGTTCTTCATTAACTGTGTGAAACCCTTCATAATACGGCTTGAGTTTATGTCTATTTACCTTGAACGTTTTGCTCATCTTAGGGCTATAAATCTCCACCACACCATGCGGGAATACATGAGTGACGACAAACGACCAAACCCATTGGGAATGTAGCTTCCCTGGAAACAACTTAAGGCGAGACTGAAAAAGTAGCACTTTCTCGCCCTCCACGGTTGTAAATGTGATGCAAAGTGGTTGTTGTGGGAGATCGGAATTATCCAGTTCTTTCAACGTGCGTTCTCTAACTCCTGCCATTGTTATGCTTTCTCCATACGAATGTGGATCTCGAGTATCCTCTCGCTCTCTTCGTTGTCACTTGAAGACTCCTCGGATAAGTAATTCGGTAGTATTTATTCCTTATCAAATGCCTCTTTTTCTCGTTTAGACTTCTTTCTAAGCTTGCGATCTCTCTTGTTGATCTCCAGATAGTAGTGCAAATCTTTCTTTTCGGATGATCTCAAGTTCATTCACCTGAAAGAAATACCAAAAAAGAATTTCTCAACTCGTTCTAACCAAATATACTTAATACGTGAAAATCGTAATTTAATACGCGTCACTCCCCGGTAACGGTGCCAAAATATAACCGCGCGGCGTTACGCAATAAATTTAATATTTATAATTTTTATCAACTTTCCTCCACTAACTAGTAGAAACGGTAAGTAAGAGACGATCTCACGAGGAGTGTGGATTACTCTATGATTATTCATAACATATTAAACTAATAAGAGGGGGGTGGGGGGTGGGGGGTAAAGATGATGAACTAACTAATGAGAACTAAGAAAGAAATAAAGACCAAAGTAAATAAACTCAAACAAACGAAACACGTAAGAGAATTAATAAGGATTTGATAATAATGACAAAACTCCTGTCCAAATTCAGTTTCCACCCTTGATTGATTCATCTAACCAATTATAATAGCATAATTCACTTTTCATATGAAAGTACTAGCCCTAAATAGCAACAAGCTCTGCTAATCGAATTTGCCATTAACGAATATTTAATCAAAATAAGCTCTTCAGTTAAACCTAAATAATGAACAAACTAGAATAATCTCTCTAAATTTAATCCAATAACAGCATTAGACACTAGGCAAATAGGCTAATCTAAGCAATAAACTCATAAGCTCGGTTTAATACACTTATGTTGTGTTACCCGTAATGATGCGCGACCATTAGTTGCTACAAAGGAAATAAGAACATCAACAATTACACGGGATGCAGCCCTATTTCTTGCAATTGACATCCAACCCCTAATCTAGGTGATCAGTCTAAATTAGAAATTAAACAATCATGTCATGAAAATAGAATAACACAAACAATCTCATATGAAAAACGAATAAAATACCACGGGAATTGATTAGAACATAATCAATCGATGGGTTTCAAAGTCACAAGGACTGGAATAAATAAACTACTCACACATGTTGTTCATGAAATCATGAAAGAAAAATAATAGAGAAAACATTGTTCTTGAATAAGAGGGGGAAAGAAGGATTAGATCTTGAATCTCTTCAATCTCTTGAATCTCTTGGATGAAAGAAGGAATTGGGACTCTTGTTTATGCCTTGGAACCCTAAGAATCTGCCAAAAACTGCTTTTGTTGAATTATGGACGCATATATATAAGTTTCTAAATAATTGGACTGCAGATTTCCTTCCAAAAATAGCCTTCCAGCGTCGGTGTCGATGAGCGGCGATCAACGGCAATAGAGGCTTCCGTCAATGAAGTGGTCGATCGACGGAGTGTAATCGGTGTGGACAGAGAGCTTCGTCGGACAATTCGTCGATCTACGGGGTCATATCGACGGAGACAGAGAGTTTCGTCGATGGGTCATCGGTAGGGTGGTCGATCGACGCGTGCGGCTCAAGGTCGTCGACGCCGGCGTTGATCGACGGGTCTTGCTTTGCATCACCTTTTCTCAGGTTCGTTCGTTTTCGTCTCTCGGTTTCAATTGCAACCCTTACAAACCATCTTTCAATCATCGTCACACCAATCGAGCACAAAATACTGCAAAATAAGTGAAAAACATGCAATTAGTGCCCGTCCATCCACAAGAAAATACATGCGAGAAATAAACATATATGACACTATGAAGCGCACACTAATATAGTATTAAACTATTAATTACCACATAATTTCTCGCATATCAGTTTACATCCACCTTTAAAGTAACAAATAAATTTTTTGCACATTTCAATTAAAGATAGCAATTATAATTTGTATACTAATGAGAGAGAGTATAAAATATACTAACAACTATTCTCTTAGACTTCTCGTCTACACACGTCCCATCTTTTCGAAAATGCATGAGAATAAAAGTATCAAACACAATTGGATCCTTCCCACACTCCTCTCTATTTATGCAAGAAAATTATATAAGTTAAAATAAATTCAAATAATAAAGCCCATATTGAGCTCGATGAAAGAGTACGATCGAATATTATAAAATTTGGTACAAAGTTTATCCTAACTACAAAAGGACTATAATTTTCTTACGAAATTCCAAATAACCTTTAAGGAATGAAATATGCCGCATATTTAGAGAATTGATGAAAAGATCCCAACTATCAGTGAGTTCAGATTCTGAGTTTGTTGTTATAGTACACACCATGATTCTAAGTTCAGGTTTGGTTATGAAGCAGGTTACAACACAATTACACATGCAATCTCAGCCTAAAACGAGTAAACAATATACAACTAACAACATATTAATTAATAACTTGAATCATCATATTCACCATTTCCAATATTTTCATCTTCACTATCATCTGTTGTTTCATTATCTAGATCAAACTCATCTTCGGTCTCATCTATATTGCCTGCACGTTCCATGACATCATCAATCAGATCATTTAGAGGCACTTCTTCTTCTTCTTCTTCTTCTTCTACAGAATCATGTGTTTTCAAATTTTTTCTCTTGAAACGAAGTGGGTATATATATTTCGATATAATCTATCTTAGATCTTGCTTTAATCTTACAAACTGGCCACCAATCTGTCTTGTCGCATTTCATTCTTAGATAGGTATAGTAGTAAACTTGTGAGGCTTGGATGGCTAGTACAAATGGCTCATAGGTTGATAATAAATCAAGAGCGATTAATTTTCCAGTAATATTAATTATCATAATAAGATAAATAAGAACACAGTGTTCATATTCCTTACACAAGAAGAGCTTTGTGATCATCTGTGATATTGAGTTCCAAATATGAAAGCACTGAGCAAATATAAAGAGCAAATAGTTGTCCACATTTTTCACGGTAAGGGATTTCTTTTCACGAAGTTCTTGCAAAAAATAACTCATCTCAAGAAAAAAATTTCAATAATACTCCGAATAATATAAATCAACATCAACATATAAATAAAATAGAACTGGCTGCAATATTATTCCAAGTGTAAGGTACAAATAGCTTATTAAATGATCTAAAACACTCGTTGAAAAAATACACACATAAAACCACATTTGTTAGTCTTCTATTAATCAATAACAACCAAAAATAAAAGCATACACCCCGCTCACCTTGAACTTGGCAACCTCCTCACCGACTTCCTTGAATTCACCTTTTGGTGAAGATCAACCCAACAATTTTCTATTCCATAAGTGATAAATTAAAAATAATAATCAAAGAAAAACATAATTTACAATGACTTATAATTAATATGGGGCATCACCATTCATATAACAGAAAAAGCTAAAATATACAGCACTGCCATGCATTTAAAACAGCCCAACAATACAACACACCTTTGTATTTCAACTCAAACTAGTAGCAAAAATTTGACTCAAAGAGAACTAATAAAAAATGAATACTACGAATCTCATTAAATATAATATAAGTTCCTTTCTTTTTTCCAAAGTAAAACCTAAACCAAAGCAAGAAAAAAGCTACAAATATAATCATTACTACACCTAAATACCACACCACAAGAAACAATATCTTTTGTAGTAGATTTAATTAGCAAGAAACTAAGAGTGCGATCTACATGTTACTTTGAGATTTGTTTATTTATTTACTGTGATTTCTAAATGTAGAGTCACAACATTATTCCTACTACTACTAACAATACTAATAATAATAATAATAATAATAATTACATCAAGAAGTGGCAAACAAACGTAATGTAAAAAGAAAATAATTTATCAACAAGCTCCGTCAAGATGATTTCAATTAGGCTTGCTTTCTGCAATTGCCAGTTGTACCAAGTAACTAATTGTCATTCGATTGGCTCTAGCTACTTGACAGTTTATTAAACTAATTATAAATAAATTTATATAATGAGTCATTGATGATGATTGATAAATTCAAATCGATTGATTACTAAAAATATGGGTTACTAACCTCAAAATAGAGATCAACGACTTGAATTAGATCCCAAATACGTCACATCGACCTTCTAAACCTCCAACGAACCTTCTAGCGATCTCGCCGATCCTGCAAAACAGCACCTTCCGACGGGTCGGATGTCAGACCCGTGAAAGTCCTCCAATGCTTAAATCAAAAGCAAGTGGTAGTATAAAAAGCCCAATAATACGATAAAAGCACACTAAGATAATGAGAGGTATACACCTCCTTTTATAAAGATAAGAGAAGTATTCCCCAATTCAAAGATTTCATTCTCCCATCACAATTGCATAAATACCACAACACTTCAACCGACTCACAATTAGAATTCCTCCTGTATGTTAAGTTCTCATAAATAATAAATCTCTTACTGTAATAAGTTTGGGCCCATTATTCTTTTCATACAGTCCACCAAGATCCCATAAACCACTCCCATTAAGCCCACAGGCTTGATATTCTTAAAGCACAAGACCGAGCTCTATCACCCATCACAAACATAAGAGGTCGTGACCCTATATGAGAACTCATCCTCATACTCCAGGTCGCTACTCTACCAACCAACTCGCCCACTTTTCCAAAGAAACCACTCAACTCGCTCACTTCCCAGAAGAACACCCTTTCCAGGAAATGAGGTCGCTTACCACAAATACCCTCATATATCAAGTAATATTACGTATGGACATTTTAGTCCGTATCAGCTAGTCCCCCATGTTCTAGCTGATTGAGGTATGAAATCAGGTAGGACATGTAAAACAGAATCAAAAGAGCACAACCATTAAAAATAACAATAAAACATAAACACATAAATAAATCACTATTCCATCTTACCAAACCATATTTCAAAATCACACAACTCAACAAACCGAGCTATAATACCAATCATCCCACTGCACATTACCAAGTATACCTGCGACCTCCAAAATATCAGCTCGCTGAACTCTCTCGTTATTTTAAGATAAAATGATCACCTCATAAGAGACAACCTACGAGTCCCCAGACCAAGTCCCCAAACTGTATATATGATAGCCTAAACCACATAACTTTTATCCGTCGACCTGAATTCATATTCGGACTCAATAATTTCAAAAACGCAATCATAAACAGCCCCAAAAGTCAAAACACGCCTCTCTTTATCTATCTCATCCCCTTTAAGTTTCATTAAATGCAGCCTAACAGCGTGTCGGGCACGTGTCACTTCCTCATTTTCTCGGAGTATAATAAACAAAGTGGGCCCAAAATAAAAGGCCCAAAACATTCCTTAAAAACCCTAATAATTCTCCCGCTCTTGCCTGTCCCATCAGCTTTCTCACTGCCCCCCATACAAAAACCACTTCATCTTCCCCACTTGTCACTTTTCAGAAATTTCAAATAAGCAACCACCATTTTCGTTCTGCAAAAAAACTCGTCACCCAGCAGGCTCCTGAAAAATTATCAAAAGCACACCGTTCTTCAGTGATTTCTTCAACTCCGAAAATGTGTAAGTTCCACAGATCTCTTCTCTTTACAATAATTTAATCTTGCTGCCAGAAATGTAATTGCATCTGCTAAGTTGTTGTTATTTTGTGTTATCCCCCTCCCCTTGTATTTATTTAATTTATGATGGAATTAGCTTCCTCCAACCCCAATTCCCAAAGTTCCAGCCATCATCAACCAGCTAACTCCATTCAGCACCTTCAAAGGCGATTGTAAATAGCCAATTGATGCAAAGTGGTGGCTGTCGTGCTAGAGTCGAGCCATCCTGTCTACTGGACTATCCTCCGAACTAGAGACGCCTCTGGAAGACCTGGTTCCTGCATCTGAACCAAGTACCACCAAAAACCTGCCAACCCCTCCTGCTGAAAAAACTGTTTGAAACACTTATATGTATGCTCATAACCTGTATAAATAATTTACTATCCCTGTAAACACTTTCGTCTTATTCACGATCTGCATAGCTCGTTAACTTTCAATATGCACAAACCTGCAATTAAAACCTATGAAAAAACCACAAACCATGTACGAAATA
Organism: Phtheirospermum japonicum; assembly: GCA_014905375.1. Taxonomy (NCBI): domain Eukaryota; kingdom Viridiplantae; phylum Streptophyta; class Magnoliopsida; order Lamiales; family Orobanchaceae; genus Phtheirospermum; species Phtheirospermum japonicum. Next base: position 690,328 of record BMAC01000242.1, read on the forward strand.
AACCTTTAAGGTAATATAGGTCGAACGAAAATACAACCAGTCACACTTCTTCCCATGAGATCGCAAGATCCTAAAAACAATCAAACCATAACCCATAAACAATGCAATTAATCAGCATTCAGAACATATTAGCTAGCATAAAAACAACCATCCATAAGAACATGAGAAAAACATGTAAGTCAAGCATATCCCTTCCAATCACAAGTAAAACATCACAACCACTTAACCATAGAAAATCATCAAGATAGCTCGCCAAACTTTATTTATTATATATCACGAAAAATACCCAACTTTCAAAACACAAAATCCATACGGGAGAAGTGCCCTCTGGTCCGGAGTTACCTTCTCCCGCCACAAAAACCACAACTATCCACAACACAAACTTTCTATGGGAGAAGTGGCCCTCCGATCCAAAGTTACCTTCTCCCACCACAAAAACCACCACTGTTCACGACACAAACTTTCTTCGGGAGAAGTGTCCCTCCGGTCTGGAGTTACCTTCTCCCGCCATAAAACCCACCACTGTTCACAACACAAGCTTTCTACGGGAGAAGTGCCCTCCGGTCCGGAGTTACCTTCTCCCGCCAAAAAAAAACCACCACTGTTCACAACATAAACTTTCTACGGGAGAAGTGCCCTCCGGTCCGAAGTTACCTTCTCCCGGAACAAAAACCACCACTGTTCACAACACAAACTTTCTACGGGAGAAGTGCCCTCTGGTCCGGAGTTACCTTCTCCCGCCACAAAAACCACCACTGTTCACAACACAAACTTGCTACGGGAGAAGTTCCCTCCGGTCCGGAGTTACCTTCTCCCGCCATAACCGCCCTCTAGGAATAGTAGGTTTTCAAATGACACACATTCCAGCTTCTAGGCAGGACCTTTCCACCTGTATCTTAAAGTATATGCGCTCCTCCTTGTAATACTTTTACCACCTTGAATGGTCCGACCCAATTTGGCTCCAATTATTTAGTCATCCGTAATGCATCAGCTCGCCTCCATACAAAATCGCCGACCTGAAAACAGCGACGCTTGACCCGTTTATTAAAAGCAGCTTGTATCCTTTGTTTATAATGCTCCACCTGAGCTGCAGCCTTGTCTCGTAGTTCATCAATCATTTTGATCGCTCCCCGAGCTAATCTCTCATTTTCCTCCACATTAAATGCTGTCAAACGCTGCGATCCTCCTACAATCTCCGCCGGATTAACCGCATCCATCCCATAGACCAGACTGAATGGTGACTCTCCCGTAGAGGTTCGGGGAGTTGTTCGATAAGCCCACAAGACCGATGCGAGCTCTTCTTCCCAAAGTCCTCCTGTCTTTTCCAGTCGCAACTTGAGTCTTTGCACAATTATACGGTTAGTAACCTCCACTTATCCATTAGTTTGGGGATGCACCACAGAAGCGAATCGCTGATTCATCCCCATCTCTTTGCACCACTTTCGAATCTTTCTCCCATTAAACTAGGTTCCATTGTCGGACACTAACACTCGCAGCACACCAAACCTGTAAAATATATTGTTAAAGATAAAATCCATCATATGCTGCTCGCTTATACCTGTAACTGCTTAGGCCTCCACCCATTTCGTAAAATAATCAATAGCCACCACCAAATACTCCTTATTGCCTGGGTATTTGGAAAAGGACCCACAATATCAATCACCCATTGCGCAAATGGGCACGGCGAGCTCATAACCATTATCTCCTCGGTCGGTATGTGAATAACCGGAGCATGCATTTGACACTTTTTACATGTTCTTACTAGATCGCCAGCCATACCTTTCATCCTTGGCCAAAAGAAGCCAGCCCGCAACGTTATGCCAACCAACGCCTTTCCCTTCGCATGATCACCGCAATATCCCTCATGTATTTCCTTCAGTACCTCTAGTCCTTGTTCCCTAGCCAAGCATTTTAAAAAAGGTTCAAAGTGCGACCTCTTGTACAATTCTTCATGTATCACACAAAAGCGAGCTGTTGTTCTGGTCTCCTTCGTCGTCAATCTCTCCGCGCCCTCCTTTGCTTTAACAAGGACATCCCATATAGGTGTGCGCCAATCATTCTTAATTTCGAGCTCCATGACCTCCTTCCCTTCTTCCACACTACTATGAATCAATTCCATTAGCGTGATTTATCGAGTATCACAAGTCCCCAGCGCTCCTGCTATCCGAGTGAGCTGATCAGCTCTAGTATTTTTAGCTCACGGTAAATGCTCCAATTTAAACTCTTCAAGGCGTGCTGCCTCTTCGCGCAATTTACTCAAGTATACCGCCATCCGTTCTTCCTTAGCCTCAAATGAACCATCAAACTGACGAGCTATCAGTTGAGAATCCGTGCACGCCCACACCTTCCTAACTCCCAGATCGCCTGCCATTTTGATACCCTGTAGCACAACCTCGTACTCGGCTTCATTATTGGATGCCTTATACTCCAACTTGATCGCGAACTCCAAATTTCCTCCCTCCGGGCTAGTTAACACAATACCCAGCCCTGCTTCTGACACCATAGTTGAGCCATCAGTATACAATGTCCATGCCTTTACTTCCTCGCCCGCTTCAGGTGGACGTACCATCTCCTGCAGAAAATCTGCCAACACCTGCGCCTTGATAGCCACCCTTGGTTCATAAACCACATCGTACTCGCTCAACTCTACAACCCACTTCACCAATATCCCAGATACGTTTGGGTTACTCAAAACCTGCTTAAGAGCTAAATTAGTACGCACCTTCACCCTGTGGCTCAAAAAGTATAGTCGCAGTTTCCTTGCTGTACAAATCAATGCAAAACCTCCTTTCTCCAGCTTGGAATATTTTAACTCAGCCCCTCGTAACATCCTACTAATGTAATAAATAGGCCTTTGCGTCCCCGCATCTTCTCTAATCAATACCGAGCTTACTGCGACCTCTCCTACTGAGAGATATAGGATCAAGTCTTCTCCAGGCATTGGTTTGGTTAATAATGGTATCTCAGCAAGGTATCTCTTCAATTCCTCAAATGCCTCCACTGCTTCCTTTGTCCATTCGAACCTGGACCCTTTCCTAAGTGCTCTAAAAAATGGGACACCCCTCTCCGCCGACCTGGAGATAAAACGACTGAGGCCAGCAATGCGACCTGTAAGTACCTGCACGTCACGTACTGTGCGGGGATGTGGCATCTCTAAAACAGCTCGCATTTTCTTCAATTCTTCGGATTCCTCTCTCCGTCACCATATAACCCAAGAACTTCCCAAACCGCACACCAAACACACATTTCTTCGGATTAAGCTTCATCCCATACTCCCTTAGTATAACTAGTTTTCCTCAAATCCTCCACATGGGATTCGGCTTCCCTGCTCTTGACCAGCATATCATCAACATACACCTCCATAGTGGACCCCAACAGCTCTTTAAACATTCGATCCACCAACCTTTGATAAGTCGTTCCTGCATTCTTCAAGCCGAAGGGCATGGACACAAAACAGTATGTCCCTGTAGAAGTAACAAAACTGACCTTGGACTGATCCTCCTTTGCAAGAGGTATCTGGTGATACCCCTGTGAAGTGTCCATCATGCTCAACAGCTCGCACCCTGAAGTCGAATCCACCAGCTGATCAATTCGTGGCAAAGGATAATGATCCTTTGGGCAAGCTTTATTCAGATCGCGAAAATCTACACACATCCTTCACTTTTGTCCCGGTTTTGGCACAATTACGACGTTAGACGAGTATTTAGGGAATTGAATTTCTATTATGTGACCAGCTTTCAACAGTTTCTGCACCTACTCCTCGATCACCTTATCCAACTCCGGCCCGAAATGCCTCCTCTTCTGCTTTACTGACCTCGCCTCCGTGTCAGCATTTAAATGATGGTGTGCGACCCCAGGAGATACTCCTGTTAACTCCCCATCACCAAAGGCAAAAACGTCTCAAAATTCTCTCAGTAATGTCACCAGCTCGTCCCTCAATGTTTCAAGTATTAAGGTCCCCACCCTTGTAGTATACTCTGGGCGATCGTCCTCTTATGAAATTTCCATTAGTTCTTCATTTGGTCGAACAGAATTCTCCTGCTCTTTTATCTTTTTTGCATTAAGTACTCCTTCTGGACTATCATCATCCCTTTCCCTTTTATTTTCAGTTAACCCTCTTCTGACCGTCATCTGATAGCACGATCTCGCGACCTGTTGTTCCGAAATAACTTCCCCTACCCTGTCTCCCACTGGAAACTTAATTCTCATGTGATAGGTCGACATTACGGCCATTATATACCGACCTTCCCCGAACTATCAAAAATTTCAAATTTTTTCTTTCTCGCAACTCATCCTTCCCTAATATCACTGACATCGTCAGCTCTCCTTCAGTAATCACTTGCGCCCCATTGAATGTTTTCCAATTTCATCTGATCCAGACAATCTGTATATATTATATTCACCGAGCTCCCATTATCCACAAAGATTCTACCGACCTCGTACCCTGCCACCTCAGCTTCAATTACCAACACGTCGTTATGATCCTTCTGCAACCTGCGTCGATCATTGGGACCAAAAGAGATGACCGGCCCTTCTATCTGAGGTCGCCGACTTACACTGGCGACCTCCCATGTTCCCGGGTGAGCTGACTTGACATGCCTCCTCCGTGCATTATTGGAATCCCCATCGGTTGGATAGCCCGAGATCATGTTTATCCTTCCTTTGTTTCTTCGTGGGCCATTATGTCCCTGATTTCCTTGATGTGGTTGTCTCGCGACCTGATCCTGAGGTGGATCCCTCGGCGGTGGTGGAGGCAATGATCGCCCCTACTCCTTTGGCTCTCTATCCTTGTAAACCATTTCTTTCAGATGCCCAACTTTTATGAGTCTTTCTATCTCCTCCCTCAGATACCTGCAACTTTCAGTGAAATGCCCATAATTATTGTGAAATAAACAGAGAGAATTAGTCTTGGGGTGAGTAGGAATCGGCGTGCGATCTTCTAGCCACTTTATACCATTGGGTATCAGGCGTTCCATAATAGTGAACACTTTAGCCCCCGGGTAGGCTAACGGTGTAAAATCTTCATTTCTCCACTCTCGCATATCCTCTTCCGGCCATTTGCTAATCACAGAGCTCGGGCTCAAGAGCCCGCGCACTATCCTTCTTGGTTCTCTCCTCAATTCTCTCCTGGAACGTACCCATATCCGTGACCACCCTACCGAAACGTACCCGATGTTCCTCCTCTGCCTCCTCCACCTGTATATATTTGTGGCATCTTTCCAAAACTTCATCATAGGTTCGCGCTTCTTTCTTCACCAAAGACTTGTGTAAGTCTTCCCTCCTCAATCCTTGGTGTAAAGCTCCAGCTTTCATCTCATCAGTGGCAACAGGTACTTCCAGAGTGGCGCTAGTAAACCTGTTAACATATTGTTTCAATGTCTCATTAGGTCGCTGCACCATAGTAAAAATCGATTGTGCCGTCTTCGCATTCTGCCTCACACTGGAAAATTGCTTCAGAAAAGCAGCTCGCAACACCGGATAACTGGTAATTTTTCCTCTTGGCAACTAATAGAACCAGTTTTGTGCAATTCCTCTCAAAGTGGATACAAAGGCCCGACACGCCACAACATCCATGTAACTATGTAACATCCTCGCATTTTCGAAGAGCTACAAATGCTCGACTGGATCCGTCGTCCCCCGATACTGAATCTCTAATGCTTTATATCCCTTAGGCATCGCGGCCTCCAACATATCATCCGAGAAAGGATGTCCCTCATCTCCGTCGAATTTCTCTCCTTCTACTCATTTTTATAATTTTAGCAGGGCCTCCTGCAAATCTCTAAAAGCCTTATTTCCTGGCCCCACCTCATTCTCATCCTTTCCTTCATTGTACCTGCTACGGCTTTTACGGGTTTTATCTTGAGATTCACCATCCGTATCTGAGGTTTGGGTCCCGCTTTCACTAGTATGCATGTTGTGTCGGCGACCTCTATGCTTGTAATGGCTCCGTTTCACCTTTACTCCTTTCCCTTACGCTTATGAGTATGAGAATTTGTGGATGAGGTAGAACTGGAAGTGTCCTCATACTTTCGCTTACTCCGACCTTTCCTTCCATGAGAAGGTCTCTTAGACAGAGACATCTCGTTTTGCTTTGCCTTCCTACTTATGAGAAGGTCTCTTAGAACTGGAAGTGTCCTCATACAAGAGTCTGGAATGGTGGTGGAGGGTTGAAGGAGATGAAATATTTGGGGGTGTAGAGTTTGAGAGTAATATTGGCTTTTTTGTGATAAGTTTTTTTAATGGGGTGAACTCATAAATAAATGAGGTGCGTATATCCGCCCCCGATAATAAATGAGATGAGTAATGTATGATTTGTGAAGAAGACGACTCATATATGAGTATATATGTATAGTGAGACCGGATGCACATTGCATGAATCACGTGAGTACACCACATACCATCTCCTCACATGTCATGAAAGTGTTGTAATTAAATGATTTATTTATTTGTTATTAACTATTACCAGAAAACCTATATGAAATAATTGAGCAATGAAAAGGGAGATTAAGAAGAAACAAATATTCATCATTTGACATCTATTTTAAAAATCATCAATTATTTATCTCGAGTTAATTTATATTACTAAGATATTAGTGAGGGTTGAGGGGCATTGGTAAGCATAATCAAAAAGAAGTGCTCATTTGGCTTCTGGTTACCGTTGTGGTTTGGGGACAAAATCTCGAGAAGGGCTTAAATTTGTACTAATCCCACAAGAAATGTCGTTATGGACAATGTGGGCAAGTTAAGGGCTGCAATATCTAATCATTTGATCATTTGACAATCTAATCATTTGAATGTGTACATTTCCACTAAATCAATCACTTTAATAATTTAAATATTAAATAAGGGTCAAAGCTTTTGAAATATTAGTATTTGTAGTCGCGTGCACTGTACGAACTATAACAAATTAGTTGTAAACATATAGTATGGAATATGTTATTGTTCAAATAATAAAATTAGAATAGTAATTAAAAATCAAACGACTCGTGAACATAAACTTTATGAGAAAAGAATCAATCTTTCCTCTTGAACCTCTTGTATTGAAATATATTGTTTCCTTCTACAATATACAAGTTAAATTAAGTACTAGCCCTTAAGTAATATAACTTCATATCACCTATCTCAAGAACTTATTTGACGATTTCTCATTGTCTTGATGAGAACCTTGGAATCCCTCCAATTACTCACTGATAACCTCCCATAACCGAAAGTAACAGAGCCTTGAACTCTCTTTAAGCACTGGATTCAGCCTTATGTTGGGTAAAGCAAAGTTGTAAGTTGTTCGAACATTGTCTCTCCTTGACTGGATTAAACTTGTTAGAAAACACTCGTTGGAGAAACTCAAATAAAATACAACTAAATATAAGGGGCACAAATTTTGCTTATATTTTTTTCTTAAAGCGTATTTAAATAATATAGTAATGAAAACTATTTAAAGGTCTTGAGAGCAGATGCATTTTAAGAAAAGAATCTTCACAGATCTTTCCTTAACTTGAATGGTTGACTTGACATACTTCCCAAGGTTACTTGATTAACTAATCCCTTAACCATCAAGATCCTCCTTGCAACCTTCCATTCTTTATTAGAGATCTTGCCAACATAATACTTTAATTAATATCAATTAACCCGAAACATAATCAAATCAAGAAATATAATCTCAAAAATTCTGGATGTTAGTCCAGTTAGTCAATCAAGGAGAAGCTAGTTGTTGTTACAATGCATCTTGACACAATTACTAATTTGTTTATGATGAATCACAATTTTCATATATAATGCATCTTCATTCCAGTTATCTTCATTAAAACATCTTTCAACTTGCCAAAATAAGATAACTCAAGGAACACAATACCAAAAAACCAGGTTGTTGGTCCAGTAAGTTCATATGAGTAAAGTAAATTGTTAGTCATGTTGCTACAATGTATCAAGAATCAATCAGCAAATTGCTTGTGATCAGTTATATACCAATCTCCATATAATTACAGCCTTTTCGCTTGATAAACTCATTAATACATGCATGCCTTGTTTGTATATATATATATATATATATATATATATATATATATGTGTGTGTGTGTGTGTGTGTGTGTGTGTGTGTGTGTGTGTGTGTGTGTGTGGAGAAGTTCCTGTGAGAACCCTCAAGACCATACCCTAACACTCAATTAGAGTGATTTGGATGGTTGATATTAAATTAGATTTTAAGGAGCAAGTTTATATGTGTGTGTGTGAGCATGCGCGAGCGTGCGTGTGTGAGGAGCAGTTCATGTGAAAGCCCTCCCTAGTATGAGAACTATGGACATATCATCACACTCAATTAGGGTGATATGGATGGTCGAGATTAAATGAGATTTTAAGGAGTAAGCTTCCTAATAACAGACATTGCGGTGTGATGGGATGAGAAATAAGGACATTTTGGTCTTGGGAAGAAAGAGAGAAACCAAACAATCCCGCTTACTAAGCATTGTAATTTTCTTTCCGACCCATTTTTAGAATACAAGCTATCATTACAACACATTGTCTAACAATTCTCTTAATCCACCAAGAACACATAAATTGCTCTGTAACACAAGCGACCAAATTCTCTTTCGCACCCCACAGTTATATAGCAATAGGGTGAAGATGACGAGCGCGGAGAAACAAAAAGACATGATGGGGAATAGCGAATTTAATTATTTCTTCTTAGTTTTTTAAATTTTAAGTTTTTGATTCAGTGTATGCCCTGTGTGGACAATCTTGAGGCCAAAAAATTTGAAGTTATTTGTCACGCTCACGATTAACCCTCGCCTTTGTATTTTTTTAGTTCGATTAAATGTTGTGTTGTACTGGTTATTATGTAGTGCTATATCTACTGTTAGATGCTACAAATATGAGTTTTACTGGTTATTATAGACGTTGTTTCATGGTTGTTGCATGCCATTAAATTTTTCATTTATGTACAAAATTACATCTAGTTTTCATTTATATATATAGTAGATTGTAATGTTATTTATAGACGTTGCATGCAATTTATTATAATATATTACTCTTAAAGTTTTGAGTTGCTAATATCACCATCGACTTTGCTAAAAAATTATGGAATTGATACGACATCAAGTATTCATGTCAGCTATATGTGGGTATTTATGGTAATTTGGGTAAGCGACCTCATTTCTTAGGAGGGACAATCCTTCTGGGATCTGAGCGAGCTATTCTAAGGAGTAGTGACCTGACGCGTAGGAGTGGCGAGCTCTTATGATACAGGTACTATTATTCTAGCTCGGTGCTGAGTGGTAGCTCGGCGTTGAGTGTTGGGACTTATGGTTTTGGGCCTTAACGGGTTAATGTGGGTCATCTTCTGGGGTCCCAGCGGATTATATCCTTGGACGAAATTATAATTCCACGGCTATACTGGTAATTTAGCGAGAGTTATATTATTTTATGGGAACTTAGCATACAGGAGGAATCCTAATTCTAAGTCGGTTGTGGTATTTATGATATTATAGTAGGAGAGGGGAACCTAACTTTGGGAATACTTCTCTTATCTATATAAAAATGACTCAGTCTTCATTCTTTTCTCTAAGTTGATTTCATATCCTACATATTCTGAGCTCTCGCATCTCTTAAGCCCTAATCTAACTTAGGCATCGGAGGGCCTACGCCGGGGCCGCCCACCGCCTTGGCATTAGGTGTTGTTTTGTAGGATTGACTAGGTCGCCAAGAATCTCTTGGAGGTCAATCAAGTCGTTGTGCTGATATTAAAAGCTATTAAGGTCGCTGACTTCATATTTTAGGTCAGTACTCCCTATTCTTAAGGCACCAATCTTTTTGGTCGCATCAAGTGTCGTCGTCTTTGGGAAAGAGGGACATCGAGTCCTTGAGCAAAAGGCGTGAGACCATTCATCAATAAAACATGAAAGGAAGGACTTTGCCACCTAGGGTTCTAGATTTTAGTCCTGGATTGTGCAAGCAAAAGGGAGTAAACAAAAGCACAGACAAAGACGGACAAGCGAAGGGCAGGCCAACACCCCCCTCGGAAGGACCAACAGTTCAAAAAATTGCTACCACACCACTGCCTTCACCAAGGAAGGATACCACGAACATATCGGGGGAGGAACCTTGGAAAAAGGTTCCCAAGGTCACCAGGCAAAAAGCAATCCAGGTAGGAACGACGGAGTGGGAGAAATTACCAAACGATAAACCTTGTTATGTCGACAAGGGGCTCTTGGTAGGTTTGATGGGATTAATATCTCTAGATAAGCGAAAGGAGATGGACGAACTTCTGGTGGGTAATGCATCTAAGGATGACAAAGGGAAGGGAAAATCTGACCAAAAGCATGACAAATACACGCCAGAGCCACTAACGGCTGAGCAGGAAAGGAGTGGGGAGAATTTCCCATGGAAACCAAGCCGCGAGCTATTGAGGACCTCAAGCAGGAGACAGTTTGCAGAATACTCTACGTCATCCTCTGAGGATAATCCTACCAAGGATCGCCTGCTCAGGGAAGGGGGGTCATAGGATCAACATTATCGAAAAGAGAAAGGTACAGGGGATAATTATATATATATATATATATATATATAGTATATATATATATATATATATATATGTTGCTTGACCTCTGGCGGACTACCTGATTAGCACGGATTTGTCTTGATTTTTAGAGTGTTTTAATTACTTTTTTCTTATTATTTTGGTATAAGTTGGATAGTTTAAGCTTCAATTTCGTATAATTGTGTTTCCAGCTTATTTTACCATGTTTTGATCTAGATTGATGCAAATAAGTGATTAATTGTGGTTTTTCACTTTATAGCTAAGTAATCGGAAGAGTTCAGCACGTTAGAGATGAAGTATGATGATCGAGAGTCAAAGATCAGGCTTTCCGGTGAAGAAGTAACAAGAATTTGAAGTTGACAGACTTTCTATAACGGTTATGTTTCCGTAACCGTTGTCGTTAAAGCTAACGGTGCACTTACGGTCACTCCTAACCGGTAGCTGTTACCGCTAATACTTAACGGTTACTGACAACCGATGTTAACGATCAAGAGTGCTGAATTTAAGAACTAACAGTAGCTAGTACCGCCAGCTTTCTATAACGGTTACCTTACAACCGTTATCGCTTATCATAATGCTGAAATGAAGAATTAACGGTTACTACTTAACGGTAGCTTTCTATAACGGTTACTGCTGCTACCTTATCGTAAGTGCTACCGTAAAGACTGAACAGAGAAGCTTACGGTTGCTGCTTACGGTAGCTAGTAACCGTAAGGTGCCCATAAAGGCGGTTTCGTGACTTGTTGCCCAAGATTTCAAAATTCTATAAATACTACCCCATAAATCCGAATTTTTAAGTTACCTAAGATATAGTTAGACACTTTAAACTTATTTCTAGGGTTTCTAAGGTCTCTTAGGGATTGACAACCCCAACGAGTGCCGAGTTATTTCTTAATTTCTCTTCAAATTTCTTAGATTTAGTTTCCTAACCTTAGATTAATTTAGATTAGTTTTAGATAATTTAGATTCAAGTTTTCTACAACCAAGACGCTGCAAATTCTTCGTTTAATTAGTAAGTTTTCTTTCGTTCAATTTAGTTTAATTAATTTCTTATGCTTTGCTTGGTAGTTTATATAATTAATTTTCAAAACAACCCCAACAAAACCCCCCCATGTGCTATGAATTGTATGATCTTGGTGATATTGAATTGATGATTGTGATGAGTTTATTATGATGAGATTGATAAAATTGAATTGCTAGATCTAACAGGTCTAGAGCCTAGAATCGTCGTGAACCATCAATTGGGTTTTTCCCAAAAGATCGTGGAAACGATTCGAAACTCTAGAACCCAAGTTTCTTAATTATTTTCAAAACCCTTGAATTTTATTATTTTTCGTTTAGATCAATTTATTGCTTTTATGTGTTTAGATTAGGATTTTATTTTTATTTCGTATTCGTGAACAAACAAACACAAAAGGAACTTTCGAGCCTTGTTTTCCTTGAGAGACGATTCGGTTCAACTTACCAACCTACACGCGATCCCGTACTCTTGCGGGCGAGCTTTTAAAAATTTGACAAATATTTATAAGTAGGTACACAAAAGTTCGAATCAACTACCGCCATTAACTAAGCCGATATATATATGATTAAAAGTATTTTAATTCCGCATTTAAATTCCATTTTATATGGTTGGCTTGATCGCCACATATCATTTATATTCCGCTCTTATAATTATATGGTAGGCTTAACAGCCCCATAACTATATATATATACACACTAATATATGGTCGATTCTACCACCTATATTAATTTAAATTTCGCACTTTAAATTCCTACAATTTAAATTCTTGCTCATATGGTTGGCTCTGCCCCATACTTTTAATTTTTCGTAATTTATTTTATATGGTGGTTTAAAAACCCCATAACTTATTTAATTATTGTATTTTTATATGGTGGTTCAAGCCCCATTATTTATCTAACACTAACCATTTTCTTTCTTATGCTTTTGTATTTATAATTTGACATCTGCTTTATCAACTAGATCTATTTTAGATCTCTTCTCTGTTTTCTAATATATATATAGGAAGTGATAAATTACTGCAAGTATATGTATTAGAAATTGAAATATTCAATTTTTATTTAAGAACATAAAATGTTTCGTGAAAATTATATACACATTGTCTATCTCTTGGTCTCACCTAAGTTTATTTAGGTTTTAACCTAATATGATTTGGGTTTTAAATATATGATTTTACCTATCTTGCTTCTAATTTAAGGAAGATTATTCTAATTATTAGGATGATATTAGGTTTTTGGTATATATTTATTCTCAGGATTTTAGGGCTTAATTTCTTGGATCCATGTTGTAGGTAGGTTTATTTTCTCAATTTTTAGAAACTCATTGATAATATTTCTCATTATTTCCTTTTAATTTGATTTTTTTTTTCATCGTCCGTCTTGAGTCTGAATATTATAACTTTTAGCTGCTAAGAAGATTCCTTTCTTGACGAGTTGTTGATTTTATTATTCTATATGTTTCGTGAATTTTTTAAATATTTGATCACTTGATTTCAATATCTTGAGTGCTTTGATAAATGGAGACATTTTCAAGATTGAAAAAGGTGATTTGGTGCCACATATTGATCCTCCTCTAGCCAGGTTTCCTAAATCACATTTTAATCTTAATCGAAGATTGTTCTAGAGGTTTACTTGAGTTAGTTCATCTGATTGAAAATTGTCAAAATAGCTTTGTTATAATGCACGTACATACTTTGATAAATTGTTATAATGATTTACAATTATATACATTAATTAATTAATTAATTATATTTTTTTTCATGTTGTTCTTGGACTCAAAAAACAGAAACAAGAGAATTATTATTGTTTGCGAATGAAAGTCAGATGCCTATAATCCTGAAAGTGCACTTGGAGAAGAGTAGAGAAGGTCAAATCACCATTTCAATAGAGTCTCTTTACATGCCGACATTGTAAGTCTTTCGTTTTTAATTCTAAATTTGTGTGTGTCCTTTTTGTTGTTAAGTTCTTGATATTAATTTTTTTTGGTAAAAATGTTCTGATGGTGGGTCAACATGTAAATAAATATTTGTATGAAAAAGTATAAAAATCTTTCATTTTTCCAGATACTGAATTTGTGTTTCCTCTTTTTGTTGATGAGTTCTTGAGATGATTTTTTTTTTTTGGTAAAAATATTCTGATGATAGGTCAACATGTTAATCTTTGTAGAGGAAAAGTACAAATATCTGAGGGTATATGGGATATGTGTACATATTCTTTCTAGGTCACCAAATGAAATAGTGCCATGGATTTTGATATATCGTGGAGATTTTAATCTCATATAGTAATTGCAATGTGTTTTTTTATATATTACAGATGTTTTTCCTCTGTGTTATAAAAGAGCTTTTTGTTTAGCAGAAGACTCTTTATGCGTTTTATGGTTCGCACTTTACTAAATCAATTTCACACCTAATTTATGTTATAATTTAAAAGCATCTGATTTTTCAATTGAAATTATGCTCATATCGTTAGGAAATTACATAATTCTTTTGCTATATTTATATCAAATGAATATTGATCTAAACTGCAACGATCTTCAATATATTTAGAATATTAATTTGATATTTATCACGCGGCGAACCACGGGTCATCATCGAATTAGTAAGGAACTTTTGAAAATATAAGAAAACTGAAAAAGAAACATACCGATAAATGGCGACAGATGCAGATAACTTGCTAACGATACTATATTACTATTATTATTATATTTTATAAATATATATTTACTGTTTTTATACCGAGTATGTTGTGATACTTCTATGACACGATTTGAACTAAACTATTTAATACTTGAATTAATACACGAAATGACCAAAAAAAAAAAAATCATTTGAAATATGAAATCAAAAACAATTAAACGAGAAACAGAGCAATTGTAGACTAATAGCTTGATAAAAGCATAAAGACAAACATCAAGCAACCTCTCAAGGCTAACATCAAAGACTCAACACTCCAAAATCCTCAAAAAACTTTAATTCCAACTTGTATTCGAAATTAATCCCAAACTCTAAAAAATTTCAAGCAACCTTAATCTCAATAGTCCTTGGTTTCTTCGGCTCCGGCGGCGGCAGTTTCTCAACAGTTACCGTCAGCACTCCGTCCTGACAAACCGCCGAGATCTTATCCGTGTTCGCGTTCTCCGGCAACGGGAATTTCCGCATGAATTTCCCCACGCGCCGCTCCATCCGCAGGTATTTCGCCGCTCCCTCCTCCTCCCTCTTGCGCTCGCCGCTGATCAGAAGCACATTGTCGTCCTCGATCTGAACCCTAATGTCACCGGATTTCAGCCCCGGCATGTCGACCACGAAGACGTAGGAATTCGCGTACTCCTTGACGTCAGCCGGCGTCGCCGCCATGGCTCTGGCATCGCGGACGTAGGCTCTGGTCGGAGCGCCAATCGGCGATTTGTTGTCGGAATCGTCGGAATCGAGCACGTGTTGGAGGGTGTGAAACAATGGGGATTCGAGTCCTAGCAATCTGAAATCCATGGTATCTCTTTGGACGGAGAGGAATTACAAGATTTTGAGGTTTTGTTATTTGGGGATGTATTTTTCGTGTGTGTTTTCTGCTGTTATTTCGTATTTAACGATGAATGTAAAAAATCGGATGTCGGAATTTATAGGGTTGGATGTTGGTAGGGAAGAAGGATTGAGATGTTTCTGGAGAGTGAGCACCCGAATAAGAACACGTTTCCAGGAGGTTCTGGAAATTTTATTTGAGAGAAAGGGAGAAGTCTCTTAAAAAAATATTTTTTTATAGAAATTATTTGGTGAGTAAATTGTAAAATTATTTATTTGTGAATAATTAAAAATTTATAACAACTCCCCATACTTAATTTTGATCGAATATAATAGTTGTGTACATTTAAAAACGCTAATAGACACTAGTAATAAGGGTAAAAATAGGCTTTTTTGTGAATGATCTCTACGAGTTCGCTTTCTATCCGACCCAACAACTCAACCCGCATCTAACCCTCCCCACCCACCAAATCAAAATAACTTAATTCAAAAAGCCACATAATTAGAGAAAATGACACAAGATACTATATTTTATTTATTTTGTTATTTTAAACTCTAGTTAATTATTTTCCCACAAATACCATACTTTTTGCCCTCTCTACGTTGTGAGTTAGAATTAATTCCAATAAGAGATATGTCTAGTTAGAAATAAAAACACTTATTTTTGGAAAATCTAAAATTTATTAAGTTGAGTTGAATAATTTGTTAATGGAAAATAACCGACGTATGCACAATCAGCGTGATACCCAATTAATGGAAACTGGTCGGTCTCGCCTCTCAGTATTCTACCATTCTTGCACGATTCATCCATTCATCTTCCCAAATCAAACTAAAAAAAATCAAATTTTCATCCCAGACATCCCGTTCTTTACAATCGAAATTGATACTCCAGAATTTCTGTAGACCATGTAAATCTTCATCAATCCCAGACCTTTGAAAACCATATATACAAAACCCTAATTTCTGTGATGGCTAAAAAAACCGATTCGAAAAAAAAAAAGAGGATGGATGTTGTACCGGAAACAAGTCTATCCACAGAGGAGACGAAAACTCGATCCAGAAAATTGAAGCACCGGCCATTCCGAAGAATCGAGAATTCTCCAGGTTGGTGGAGAAGGGGAAAATGGAAGAAATCGAGTCTGATTCGGAATCCGATTCCGATTTTGAATCACAAAAACAGTTAGATGGGAATAAGACAAGACGAGGCATTACATTCTCCAACCAGAAAAAGAAAACCCCGAGAATCAAAAAATCTGTTTCGAACTCCAAAGACAATCGAAAAAGATCGAGGAAGAATTTTGCGTTAAGTGATGGCGACTCCGATTGACCGTTGAAGGGAACAGAGGCACGTGATTTGTACTTTTTTTTACGCATTTTTGTTACCTTTTTGTGATGTGTTTTGCTTGCATTTATGGGTATTATGAGTCTTTTTGGCCTATTTTGTTATTTTAGGTTTTGTAGTGTTTTCTTTGTTTTTAGTAGTTTTTCTTATATTTTCTTAGTTTTTTTTATTTTTTATTTTATTAGTTTTTATTTTGAAGGTCAACATTGGTCAAAGTGGGCCCACGACGAGGTCGGAAGATGATTCAAACCCGAGACACTCATTGCCAATCCGAGACATGTCTTTGGTTCGAGGATCGACCGGAAATGATGAGAAATGTGGCCATTTTCATTGTCACCTCATGCATTCGCTCGGTGGATGTCTCAGTTGTCGTAATGCAAACATAACTCCAAATCCACTTGTGCCATTTGCCTACACCTTATATCATTGGAAAGCTGAGAGAAATGTCTAAAACTCTTATGTTTATAACAATCCCAAATCCTGAGTTTAGGAATGGTAAAAAGTAGCTTTAAGTGGAGATAGTTCGTCGTGGCCTCGCTTGTAGTAGGTTTTGGTGAGGAGCCCATAACTCTCGGAGGAAAATTCCAAATGACACAAATCAAACGGAAAATGAAAGACATAAGAAAGAGCTAGATTTCATATGAAGACATAGATGGGTGATTCCGTATTTTTGTCAGTCGATTGACTGGATTTCAGTCGATCTTCTGATCGGCAGAAAGTTTAGGGCGTTTGAACAAGTCAGTCGATCGACTGAAATGCCAAGGATGTGTGATTTTGGCAGAAAAAAAAGGACCATTTTTCCCTTGATTTATCTATAGATACTTCCCACCCATTATCCACAAGAAAAATAACTCTCCTTGGTGGTTTTGGACTTGTTCCATCTCCTCCAAGCCTCTACCATTCCTTGCAATAAAAAACCCTAGCTTAATTTTTAGTTAATATAGTTTAGCTAGTTTAGTAGTTAGAGTAGTTAGGTTTAGGTGTTCTTAGCAAGTGTGGGAGAAGGTGGCATATCCTTCACTTGTGGTTCTTGGTTGCTTTTGGAAGATTGTAATAGACTTGAAGCTTTTGAGTTCAATGCAGTTTGGTAGTGTTCTTTCCCTTATTTTCTTGTGTTGTTATTGTTGTTGTTGCTCTTGTTTGGTTGAAATTGTTGTGTTGGTGATTTTGGTTTTATATTATGTTGTCTTTCATAGCATTTTAATTCTTGAATGTTTGGCTCTATAGCTTGTGTTTCTCTTTTCTTCTTGCAAAAACTCCATGGGTGCATTTCTCTTCAAGCTATTTACCTATTTTAATTAAACAATCTTTTGGTAGTCAAAAGCCAAATGGGACTTTCCTCTTTGGTAAATTTGACTTTCTTTCATTTTAAATGCTTTTGACCACTTTCAATTTCAAAACTTTTGTTTTTCCCTCCAATTTCCCTTTCTATTTACAAGCCTTCTTAGTTTAGTAAATTTTCATTCATGTAATGTTTTAATTAGGTTAATTACTTTCAAGCAAGCTTTAATCCGTATTTGATGCAACTAGTTTAGTAATTACGGGTTTAGGGTCTAAGTTCGTTTAGAGCCATTAGTCGGAGCTTGTTGAGAATTGGGGTTGACGACCCCAACACTTGATCGACAATTTGGGATTGACAATCCCGAATCATGGATTAAGTACTCGACAAAAACCGATTGATCGTGGAGACGAACCGAACACCAAAACCCTCATTTTCATTATTTTCATTTAAATCATTTTTGATTCAAGTCTCCTTTTATATTCAAGTTTTAGCATAAAACTCAAACTAAACCAATGACTTAATGATTTCTTAGTTTAGATTAGTGTAGTTTTGATTATCAAGAGAGTAAGTAAGAACACCGACCGCCGATAATATCTATCCTCGAAAGACACGACTCGGTTAAACTTACCGCTCTACAATCGACTCCGTACTATTGCGAAGAAGATTTCTTAGAGTGCTAAGAATTTTTCGATCAGCACGCAAACACAATTCTGACATGCCGGACAAACACAAACATAAGGCTTTTAACAACTTATCCTTTTTTAATATGTATTTTTAATTGTTCAATGATTTCTTGGAAATCGGTGCATGACTCGTATAATCTAAAGTTTATTGTAATAGATAATACAATAATGTGAGAGTATATTAATTATTAGGTTTCTGACGTGTTGATAAAAATGTATAAGATGATTGTTTAATGTCTAAGATACAATGCGTGATGCGGACGTGCTTGGACGACCACCAAAAATAATTATTTTAATGATAAATCCATGGTCAATACCACTTAAGAACCGAAGTTTTTCGTTGTCGAAAATATGTTTGTCCCTGAACGGCATGTCAACGTGGTCTGAAACTAATTTTTTGTTAATTGGCTTTATTCTCTGTTCGGACTTTTGAGAGCATGTCATACTTGTCTGAAACTAAATTTTGGTATGTGCGTGTGTATCAGTGTGTACACTAACACTATTGATTAGAGTAGATTTGTCCTTATTTTTATTAGCTTTTTAGTTCGTTTTTCTATTTGTTTTTGATATAAGTTGGACGATTTAAGCATAATTCCGTATTTTTATAGTTCTGACTTATTTTACCGTATTTTAATCGTAATTGATGCAAAATAGGTGATATTTCTGTTAGAATAAGGTGACCAACAAGCCAACTTGTGGCTGTGGTCTGACCATTCTCTTGTAACACAATCGGTTTTTATTCATAATAATATCTTTTATACTTATTGGCATTCCATATGTTTTATCCCATGCTTGTTGGCATAGGTATGGTCCTGATGAAGTTATTTTATTACGGTGGATTGGTCTAGCAGAACCGTGAGATAATCCAGCACGTAATGTAACTCGTCGAACTTGTTCCTAGTCAAAGGGTTACGCCATAATGAGGATACAGGCCTTTCCCATTAAGACTAGTACTTAGTATATGTGGACCACATCTCATCGGTCACGGTGTCTGGATATCGACATACATAAGTAGGTGCTCATAAGATGAGTTCACTGAACTCCCTCACCTAGAAATCTCTAAGTGGTTCCCACTCATCGAGTAGATGATTTCTATGATATAGCGTACAACATTAATCCTTAAGACTCAGACCTCACCGTGACTTCACTAGAGGAC